>JAUTXW010002776.1:0-600000 GCA_030620095.1 Kuschelorhynchus macadamiae
TGAGAAATTTTGACTTTAATAAGGAACAGTAAAGTAAAACATTCTCTTTTTGGATATGATGGAGTTGATTTGCTTGCAGATTTATTAAAACAGCTATCGGGTCAGTTTGATAACTTTTGTCGGATGTCCTTGTCAGATTTCAGTACTCTACTGGACAGAATTCACCATACATCTCAAAGGAACACACAAAATGGCGAACAGCAATTCCAGCTGTGACGCTACGATTTTTAGCAAGAGCAGATAGTTACCAAATTTAAATTATCATTTCAAAATATCTCCCCAAGTCATTTCCAAAATTGTGCCGTAGGTGTTCAAAGCATGGAATGTGACATTAAAGTATTATATCAAGTTATGAAAAATATATTATTCTTAATAAAGTACAACATACTTTAAAACAAATTAGTATTAAAGATAAACTCAAGCAAACATTTACATGTTCTTGTCTTTGTTGAAGTTATGAAAATCAGTAAGTCATATTTGAAAAACACTGAGAATTATCTATGTTATAAGATGTGAGAACTCCTGTAATATACAGGATTTCTGCACCAGCGTCTATAGTAGATGACGATTGTGAATAATGTTACTACATTGATGGTGGTGAAGTAAGAGTGGCATAAGTGGGGCAACGGCGTTAGAATTTGTATAATATGTTTTGATTGTTTTCCTTTTCTTTTAAACAACTTAGTGTCTAACTCCAACATAATTTCTTCTCTCTCATTTTCATGAACTCGACGTACTTTTTTTGCCAATTACTCTCCACAAAGATTACATTTATCTTTTACGGCTCGGTGCGTGTTTGTGTAGCATTGTTCAGAATATGAAATGTTTTTTCCATTCGTTTCTTGGATACATTTAAGCCAATTTTTTGTCGGATCTGCTTTTTCAGTCCTGTGGGACTCTGCTGGTTTACGTAGGAGTTTCTTAGGTGTTATTTTATGTGTAATAAAAATAACTTTCGATAAGCAAATAATTTATATTGCCATTAAGAAAACACGCATCACAACATAAAAAATTAAGTAACTTAACTAAAAAAAAAAATTTACGGACAGTACTAAAAAATAGACGTAAACTTAGCAGCCTATTCTTATTTACCTGGCGCAGTTTCTCTCCCTTCCTCACTATTTCCATCAATTCGGCCATCATTATTTGTGTCCTCCAGATCAGTAATAATTTCACTTTGACTGTCTTTGTGCCGCTGGATTGGGGCTATCTGGAAATAAAATCATGACATCAGCAAATAATACAAATAATCATTTTTGCTTTAAAAAAGAATCTTTAATCTGTGTGATTACAAAGGCACAACGTACTCGATTACCATTAGAATATATTTTATAGTAGGATTTAAACTGATCCAAAATATTATTTAAAATACATTTGAGTATTTGTAACTGATGTGAATTTTGGAAAGATTACTTCCAGATTTAAATAAGTAATGTTCTGTAGTAGTGAAAGCTTCAGCAAGTGGAGGGCTATTTTTATTAGCCCAAAACGGTCGTGTCAGGTTATCTATTGCTAATTTATTTATTCTTTTTAAAATGTTTAATAAACTCTCCGTCTGCTGCCGTGGCCGGCTATCCGACTGTCCGAGCACATCGCTAAACGGCCCTGTTGGAATATATTGGAAAAGATTACGCGAGGTCACGCTGTGCATGCAGAAATCACTGTGAAAATTCGTATAAATGGGGCCGCCTGATTGAGCGGCTCGGTAAGGGTTTGCATATTTTATTTTAGTGCGATGTTGGCGTTTCGCGTAATTGCATAGCGGTGGGTCGGTACACATAAGTTGAACACTTTGCGAGTTTTTTTAAGTTTAATTAAATACCTAGGTACCTATTGTTTTCAATTTGTTCGAGGCAAAATAAATAAAATAAACAGTTTATTAGTGAAACCTTTTTCTAAACGATCGCTCAAAAAAAAAATTCAAATCAAGGAGCTTGGAAGACCTCTTCCCGATTTAGATCTAACCAAAACGCAGAAGACTTCCACCTCTAGATCATCAAGCTTCAAAGGCCGTGTAAGGAAGTTTATTCGAAATATGTATTCGAAAAATAACTGGATGCGATCAAAAAATGCATTTTTTTGTTTCGTTTGTGATTCTACATGGACAAGGCGTGGGGTTACTGATTTAGTGCATATTTATGAGAAAAAGAACAGCAAGGTATATATAAATAATATTTTTAGTTTTTCTTAGCTCGGAAAATCAAATATAATGACTCAACTAAGTTCGGCTTATAGACAAAATATTATTACACACAACAATTAAGTTGATAAAGAACAGATATATTTTAAACATCATTATCAACTGTATTAGATTTTGTGGTGCATTAGAATTGGCATTGAGAAGTCATGATTAGAAACCGGATTTTAAGCAATTTTGCTTATGCTTAAATTTGTAAGCACCTCAATTAAATATTAATTTTTAGGTATAACAATGACAAAAACACTATTTTTTTCACAAAAAAATATGCTTTTTTTGCTTTTTTCTTAATTTCGAACTTATTTTATAAAATCAGAACTTATTTTGCTTTTTTTGGCCTTTTTTTATTCCATTGAAAACAAACGCGCACCTTAACTTCAGAATGTCTTTTAGGGAAAGACCCGATCGATATATAATAATTTTAAAAACAGATGTGTGGGCACTCACGTAGTTTTAGGATGCTATTAGCAAAGTTTACTAAATATACTAAAAGCTCTCGTATAAAAATATTCCTTGCGCGAAGCGAAATTACTCTTCGAGCGCCCCGGTAAAAAGCCATAAATCAGGCGGCATGATGGAGTAGCGGTGCGCCTTTGATCCACGCCAGAATTAAAACTTTGCTATTAGTAGGGATGGCAAATTTTCGTAAACCATCTATACATCGACATCGACAGACATCGATACATGATACATCGATGGCATCGATACATCGAAGTAAAAACATCGATGTTTCCGATTTCCGATATATCGAAATTTTTTCACTATTTCATTTTAAAAAATAATACAATCATCTCCTTAGACTTTAAATATGAAACAAGTAGGTAGGTAGTAGGTACTATATATTACAGAAACAAAACAAAAAGTAACAATAAACAAATAAAATAGAACAAAAAATCTTAATAACAGTAAAAACGAGCTAGACTGGTGCCGTCGGCACATAATAAATTAACACCAATATTCATCTGGAATTGAGCCCAAAAAAACTAAGCGAGAAAGGGCAGAACCTAACAGTCTATTTCGTGTTTGAGAAATTGTTGATCCTGCTTTGGAAAACAGCCGTTAGGAAGGCACGGATGTTCCTACTGGAGATAAATACTTTCTTGCAATTTTATATAGATTTGGATAGGTATGCTGGTATTTTTCCCAAAATTCAAGGGGATCTTGTTCAAGGTTTATGACGGGATTGTTTAAATATAGAGAAAATTCTGAAACATCTCTTTCCGTGGTCTTCCTTTTGCTGTTTTTAGCGGTCGCTAGTTGTTTATGGACACTCCATATATCAAGTTCATCAGAATACCCTGGTTCTTCATCTAAGGTCTCCACTTCATCTGCTACCGAATCTTGCCCTTTTCTTATGATCTCTTCTACCTATTTATTTATGTGCATTGTTGTTTTTCCCAAAGCTGGGGCGTCGGAATGGTGAATAGCCTTGAACCGTGGATCCAAAAGGGTGCCGATAGAAAGGAGGTGGGCGTTTTCAATCTTGCCAAACCGTTTTATGACTTCTGCCGTTAAAGAGGCTTTCAATTTGTTTCCAAATTCATTTTGGGGCTCTATTTTAGTTAAGTTCGTTTTTAAACAATTTGCCGTTGGTATGATTTTTCTGATGGTGACATAGTTTTCTCCTGATGCTTCGACAGTAATTTTTTCAAATATTTTTAGCATACTTATAATCTTCTTGAGGGCTGCAACTTCCAATGCTGATAACATTGGTGGGGAATTCGGTTTACTTAATAAGATATCGTTGATATCAGGAAGAAGTATTATGAATCGCTCGCACATATAGAACGTCGAATTCCATCTAGTTTTAACATCCAGTTTCACTTTTCTCATATCACCTTCTCTAATACCCCTATCTCTTTGCTTCTTGCGCAGCTCATCACTCGCTTTAGTACTTCTTTTGAAGAATAAAACTATATCTCTTACTTTGCTAATGAGATCTTCAACTCCAGATGATCGTAAACCATTTTCAACCGTTAAATTTAAAGTATGCGCAAAACAGCTTATATGTTTATTATTGCCAAAAATTATGTTAATGGCTTTGAGCATCTTGGCATCATTATCAGTGACAGTGGCAACTACTTTTTCTTGCTCAATTCCCCACTTCTCCATAATACGTATTAACGTTTCTGCCAAATATTCCCCCGTATGCGATTCTGATAGTTCTTCTGTTTCAATTGCAACAGAAAACATTTTAGTGCTTTGTAAAAAATGTATAGTAACGCCTAAAAAACTTTTCATAGACATTGTCTCAGTCCAGACGTCGGTGATAAGTGTTATATCTGACGCCTGTTTAATAGCTTTTTTAAAACTTTCTGCTATTACGTCATACTTATTAAATATCATCTTTTTAATGGTGTTTCTGGATGGAGTTTTATATAATGGCGCCAAAACTTTTAACAATTTTTTAAATCCCTCGGAGTCAACGGTGGAAAATGGAAGATTATCTTTGCAGATATAAAAAATCAATCTTTTCCTCCATCTAAAATACAAACATTACAATCATTAGGTTTTTAATATTTTCATTGGATTTTTTTTTTGACAAAATGGTGAACGGAAAACTTAAGTCTGGCGTCCGGGGCATCACAAACGACGGGATCCTATAAACCTTTACAAATTCTCTCTTACAAAAATATATTATAAATAGTTTTTATAGGTATTTTCATTGTTTATAAAAAATAATACTGTGTTTTGAGCAAATTTCCAACTTTAGTAATATTATTGTAAGATATGTAAGTACGTAAGTATGTAAGTAAGATATGCTGCAAAGAAATTAACTGAAGAACGTCCACCGTCCTTGTAACGACAAGACTGTGGTAGATAGTGTGGTTTTAAGTGTATATTTTCTATAGATATTTTTAGAGAAACTGTATTGCGTGTGTTGCTATATGGCTTACCAGCAAAACTTCTTATGTTTGAAAAAGTTCTTGTTATCGTGGCCTGCGCTGTGGGTGTATTCTCTCTAGGAATTGGGGAATTTCCTCTAGATATCTGAAAAATTCATATCATTAAATAATTTTAGGTACCTACGTACCCATTTTTTTTAGTATTATTTCATAAGTTAAAAAGTCTCAAAATATTACTCGTAATGACATGAAATAATATTTTATTAAATTGAGTGTAAGAGTAAAATTGAGTAATATTTTTACCAAAAAAATGGAGCTGGTTTGTGACCCTGATTCTTCAGCATTAGAGACTGCTGAGCTTGTGCTGGCATTGCTGGCAATAGGAGATAATGGTCTGGATTGTGAAGTGGATGGTTGTGATTCCACCAGTTCTTCTACTTCTCTTAAATCTATGCTATTGTTGCTATCACTATCATTTGTGCCTTTAGTTTTCTTGGAGCCCTTATGCTAAAATATGTTCATCATTACTAGATACCTACATAAAATCAAGCGTGGAGCGCAATCACATAATATTAACTCAAATAGAAAGTTGTGTAACTGATGATTCAGTAGGTTTTGCTACTTAAAATATTATACATTTTCTATTTATTGTTCCTCCTATTATTACTCTTACCTCTTTTGAAGGGTAGGATTTATCCAGATTATGAGTTTTGATATGACATTTCAAATTTGAGGTGTTTCCTGAAGTCTTGATAACCCTCCCACAAACTCTACACTTAGCTTCACTTTTGCTGATTTTTTCGTAGTATCTCCATAGATCACTTTTAGGAGGCATGATTATTGATTTACTTGTAAAATCTTAAACATTAGGTGTATTTTAATAAGAACAAACAGTCCAAACACACTACACTACACAGAATCACAGAAAGCCGCCGCTTTTTATAACAGAGGTGAATAGGTTACTTTTCTGTAAAATGTTAAAATCTTAATCAATATTATCCCGATTCGGACTTTCCCAGACGCCAGAGGCTAGAGTGAAGAGTGATGCATAAAATACCTAACGAAACAAATTCCACTAGAATATTTTTCATTTGCTGCTGGAGATATATTTATCCTTTATTAACTAGTATTACCAAATAGAGAGAGAAATAACAAATACCTCCATTATAACCGTACGGATACGGTTGGCAATATGCTTTTTTCACCCAAGGTTGCGTTCATAATTTACGCCCGACTTGCCGACATCGTCAAAACACTTGTTGTCCTTATCTAATAACAAATCGGCGCCGCACCGTTCCTTTGGCGTTAAGTCAAGTTCGATCCGTCAACCTGGTTTGCCCGGTTATTGGCGGTTATACGGTTATACGCGAAAAAATCTTGCTGAACTATGTCAACTATGGCCTGTTACGAATAGAATAATTTGTCAAGAAGCAATCTTAAATTTGCTTGAAAACATCGGAAAATAGATTTTAATGACATCGATGTATCGATACATCGCATTACAATACATCGATGTGGAAACATCGACGTTTTTAGTTCGATGTATCGATGTTTTCAAAATATCGATGTATCGTTGCCATCCCTAGCTATTAGTTACTGCTTGTCGTTCAGATAGTACCTACTGTGCTGCGTAAATATTAATATTAATTAATAAAAAATGGCCGGTAATCTAAGGGTATGGATAATCGACAACCCAGAATTAAAACTCGAAAATGGCAAAGTTTTTTGTCAAGCTTGCGTTAAAACGGTAAGTTTTACATAAAACACCGAGTTATCATTCTAGGACATATCAAAGAATAATATAGGTATTGCGTACCTATAATAATTATTTTTGGTGATATAGAAAATCCCATGATAATTAGTGGTAACGACACGCACGACATGTATTAAAAAATAATAAATATTTAGCCCCATTGTTTTATAAATAAAAAGTATCTAAAAAATAGCTTCGAAGCAAGCATTCTATAATCCACTAATGCCTCTATATTTTCACTGACTTAACCCAAGTAAAATGAATTTGATTTTATTAAGGAAAAAATGTTAGGAGATCAAAATTGTTTAGGAATGAAAATAATTTCGAAATATTTTTAGTTTAAAAATTATCTTAAAAACAGTACTCTCTTAAATATTAGCAGGTAATTGTCATTAAGAAATATTACCCTGGTATAGCCTAGAATGATGCATATTCTTAATAAATATTTTTTTGATAAAGGCAGCTAAAAAGTGCTTTTTGTTGTAGATTCAATGTGTTAAAAAGTACGACATAGTTCATCTAGCATCTACTTCCGGCCGTAATGAACAACAAGAATTTAATCAAGACCTTTGCAATGCCATGCTTAAAGCAAATATTCCTTTAAACAAATTAAAAAACAAGCACTTCAAAAATTTCTTAGAAAAATATTGCAAACGAACTATTCCAGACGAAAGTACTCTACGCAAGACATATATTTCTCCTGTATATCTCGATACAATTAAACAAATCAAAGCAATGATTGGAAGCAATTATGTATGGATTACTGTTGATGAAACTACAGATAGTCGTGGGCGTTATATCGCAAATTTGATCATTGGCGTTTTGTGCCACGAGACTCCTACAAAAGGATATTTAATAAGTTCAAAAGAATTGAGCAAAACAAACAGTAATACTATATCCAAATTTGTACATGAAGGGCTAGCTAACTTTTATTTACCGGAAGCTGTACCAAGTGAAAAAGTACTACTTTTGCTTTCAGATGCAGCTGCTTACATGGTCAAGGCGTCAACAAATTTAAAAGTTTTTTACAGCAACTTAATCCACTGCACTTGCTTAGCTCATGGTATCAATCGTATTGCCGAAACCATACGATTACAATTTCCATTAGTGAATAAGTTAATTAGTAATGGCAAAAAAATATTTGTTAAAGCCCCTTTAAGAGTACAAATGTTTAAAGAACGTTGTCCAAATATTCCACTTCCTCCAGAACCAGTGTTAACCAAATGGGGAACATGGCTTGACGCCGCTATTTATTATGCGGAAAATTTTCAAAATTTTAAAAATTTTATTTTTTGAATTTTCGGAAAACTCAAGCAAATCAATTCAGGACTGTCAAAGCATTCTTAACAATTGTGAGCTTCAAAATAATTTGGCTTTTATCAAAGCAAATTTCAGTTCCGTAAGCAACACAATCAAATTATTAGAAAAACAGCAGGTTCCCTTGGTGGACTCAGATGTTTTAGAAAAAAATATTCCTGGACACATTGGTAATTTAATAAAAAATTCAAAAACTAGTAGACATATCATTAGTTTTAAGTGGCCATCAAAATGTTCCAGAGTTAAGTTGTACGGATCCAAATGTTTTGTCAAATTTTAAGTACGCACCAATTACCAGTGTCGATGTGGAAAGGAGTTTTTCAAAATATAAATATCTCCTAGATGATAGGAGACACAATTTAACAATGGAACATATAGAACAATATTTAATAATTCATTGTTTTCAAAACGAGTAAAGTTTAATTCTACAGTGCATCCCAATATAACTGGAACGGTCAAATATCTCGAAAACTCTTTTATATATTATAATAAAAATTTGGTTTTCTATAGGTAACTGCTTCTGATCTATCGATCTAAAACGATAGATCAGAAGCAGTTACCTAAATAATAAAACTTCCATAATAAAATAATACTATGCTAAACCGTGCCCGAGATATTTGAGCGTGCCGGTTCTTTTGGGAAGGCCAGCGATTATAAAGTGTTCAATATTTATATTAAGAGTTTTGAAATGTTTATATTTTATTATATATTTTATATTTGATTAGTTATAATGTTTTTTTGATTATTTAAATAGTTTTTCAAATAAAAAACTTATTTTTTGGGAGTTTTTTTATTATTTCATATACCAACTTATATTTGCTTTTTTTACGGATTACGATGCTTATTTTGAAGAAATCTGCAGCTTTTTTAAGCACTTTTTTTTAATAATTTGGTGCTTATAATTCCGGTCTCTAGTCATGATGAAACCAAAGAATCCGGTGATAAAGGAGAGTTCCGAGAATTGATAGATTTTAGTTCTCATCTGGATAAATATTTAAAGTAACATTTCAACAAAGCAACACCATTTAAAGGGACCTCTAAGACGATATAGAACGAATTATTGGACTGTATGATTAGCGTTTATCATGATGACTAAAGAAATTAAAAAAGCGAATTATGTAGCGGTAATAGCCGACGAAACTACCGATGTCGCCAACGAATTTCAATTAGTCATTATTTTACGATACATTGTCTCCAGTAAGCCAGTAGAAAGATTTTGGATATTTGTAAATCCTCCCGAACACAATGCCATTTCAATAGCAAATTGCATTTTAAATGAAATTGATCCTTTAATTACTGACACACCCAATAAGTGAATTGCGCAAAGCTATGGCGCAGCGTCAGTTATGAGCAGAGGTGTAAAGGGGGCACAAAAAATAATTAAAGATAAATATTCTTTAGCAAATTATATGCATTGGTATGCTCATCAGATTAACCTTATAATGAGCAGTGGAGCTTCAATTCAATCGGTTCGGATTTTTTTTGCTCATCTGACTGGAATTTGTTCTTTTTTTTTCTACGTCACCTCAAAGAACAAAAGTATGACCAAGATCATCACAAACGAGATGGAATTTTTATTCTCGGGGAATTAATACAGTTTATGAATACCGAAATGAGCTGATACACGTTATGAATATTTTAGAGAACGAAACAAATATTAAATTGAATTCAACGATTGAACAAGCTGGTGCATATAAACTTAGATTGCAGAACAAAGATTTTATATTTTGAATGACAGTTTTTCATAAAATCATGCCACATGTCGAAATAATATTTAAGCAACTGCAGATGATTAATACCGACCCTCTCAAGGCTAAACAAGATCTACAAAACTTCGAAAACTCAATGCAAAAAGTTCGTGATGAAATGGACACAATTATTGACCAAATAGACTTGGAGCTTTAAGAAAACGAAGATGAAAATGTTCCTCAAGAAAGGCGACGTTACCCTCGTTCCGATCTATTTATTTCAACAAATAAAAAAATTGAAGCCTTGGTAGTTTGCGATTCCATAATACAACAGGTTTACTTTTACAGGACATGTGACAGCTACCGCATTATTTATGAAAGAACATTTTATCGAATACCAAAAAAATTTTGCCAACAAATTGCTCTCTGATACAGGTAAGTTATATCCATTTCTAGAGAAAAATCGTCTAAAAACAGAACTGCAAGTACTTTACGAAAGAAAAGAATTGCAAACCATTTCAGAAGCCGTTTCTCTTTTATCGTTGGTTTCACGGGAAGATATGAGGTGCACTTTTCATGAAACTATTAAGTTTTTGGAAGTTTTAGTGACAACACCTATGTCAACCTCTGAAGCTGAAAAATACTTCTCTATGTTAAAAAGACTAAAAACTTGCGCAACTCTATGAAAGAAGACTAAGTGCCTTGGGAATGTTAGCAAAAATAAAAAAGTGTTTCTTATTAATAAACGAGTCATTGACCTTTTCGCCAGTAAGGCAGAACGAAGACTAGATTTCAAATACCGCAGTTCAGTGTAAAATATTCTTCCTTTTACTGTATATAGTTTTGGAGTGTATTACTTATTCATTACGACTAATTATTCCTGTAAGTTTTTATGTTGTTTATTACTTTGTAAAAAAGTAAATATACACACGTTATCGCATAAGTAGAAATACCTAGAAAAGTTCACCCCAACACAAGAATAGAAAACGCGATTTGATTTACAAACACATATGTGACTAGACATAAAAGGCGAATAAATTATCTCAACAAACTCAAGATTATTATTAAATTTTTAATAATGTTTAATTTTTTACTAATTTAGCAATGTTAGTATGTATATGTATTAGTATAAATGGTATATAATGGATGTAACTAGTAATTTTTTCTATTAAAAAAAAACGTCGATGCTCCGACATATTTTGGAGAAGTTTATTTTCAATGGACAACAGCGATGTATGCGAAAGTCTCTCCTGCCCCACTAAATTTCTCGCGAAATTTTTTATACGTTTAAGTGTTGAAAAATTGCGTTCTACTGATGAACTTGTGGCAGGTATTGTCAATACTAATTCACACAATTTCGACACCTCGGTGTAGGCATCTTCCAGCTCCTTGTCTTTTAAAAATTGCATTAGTTCCTTAGCGTTATTTTCTGCGCAAATGGCATCAGTTTCGTAAATCACTTTTACTTCAGATCGCAATAACACTCGGTCGAAGAAATGGCCTTAATGAAGAAGAGATTTAAACGCATCTTCTGGAAAAGTTTTTCCTTTAAATGCATCAAAATTGCAGAGCTCGAGGAATTAAAAATCATTTAAACCGTTAAATCTATAGTTTATTTGTAGCTAAATTTGATCGATTATTTCATAAAAGAGGCGTTTGTATGATGTTTGAACATCTCCCACCTTGTCTATTTGAAGACGCTTGGCTTGTGGCTCTACATTTAACGTCATCGTTTTCTCCCAAAATAGGTCAAAATAGTCATCTCTTTTTTGGCTTAACATGGACTTAAAATCATCTACTTGTTTTAGGCAAAAAACAATATCATTTGTTTTAGTTTGTAATATATTAAAAACATTGTGCGAGAATGGAAATGGAATTCTGAAAATATGTTCAACAAATAACTAAAATTAAAATCTCGTTTCAAATAGTCCAACAGTCCCCTCGAACTATTTATTGCTTCTGAGTCCCACGTTTCATTGCTTTCTATTATATTCTCAAATAGTTCAATCAATGATTCACGATTCTCAGATACTGTTAACACAAGTCTTCCATTATAGTTCCACCTCGTAGGAGCTACTTTGGGTAATCGTTTGTGGACAATGGAGTCCAAAGCTTGTGTACGTTTTGTTGACTTGGAAAAAAAAGCAGCCATGCCACTTAAAGTAACGAAAAATACTTTACACTCTTTAATGTGATTGATGGTCTGGGATAAAACTAAATTTAATTTATGAGCAAAACAATGGACAAACACAGCACTTGGGAAAGTTTCTCGAACTCTAGCTTGCAGACCACCTAATTGTCCTGCCATCACTGCAGCTTCATCATAGCTTTGAGCAACTAATTTTTTCTCTCCATTAATTTCTTTAGTAACGTTATAAAGTACGATATATAATGCATGTGCTGTACGATTTTCGGACACATTCTTAAAACCTAAAAATCGCTCTTGAATACTTCCGTCTGTTTTAACGTAGCGTATTATTACAGATAATTGGCTAAAATTAGGGATATCAGTTGTTTCGTCCAGAACAATAGCAATGAACCGCGCCTCGCCAATGGTTGCAACAGCGGAAATTAAATTATTCTGGATTCGATTCGACGTTCAGCGAGAAACGCTAGACTGCTCTAACTGATTTTTTAAGCAATCATCATATTTAGCCATTAAACTAAGTAAATCTAGAAAATTTCCTCTATTTGAAGAAACCCGTGTTTCATCATGACCTCTAAATCCCAATTCTTGCTGTCCGAGAAAACAAACAACATCGATAAGTCTTCTTAATATTTGCCTATTTTTTATCGACCAGTTCATTGTGTTGGCGATGACTAATTTCCAACTATTTATTAAGGGCGTGTTCAATTCTGGTTTAGCCGAAGACTTTTTCTTTTATGACGGCCTGCAAATGCGCTTTGGACATAATGTGTCTTTTTACAGCTTTACGGAAATTGTTTAAATCGGAAAAACCAGTTTTATTCCAGAGACCTTTTTCATTTTCTAAAAGAAAACATGACCAACAAAATAATTTACTTATATATTCACACCCTGTTAGCCATTTAAATTGTTCGTATTGTTTTTCCGGATAAAAATGTCTAATACAGTTCTTCATTTTTGTGGTTAAATTTTTCATAAGCGGTTTTGCCCTTCCTTTGGAAATTATTTCAAGCTTATCAGCGAAGTTTAATGTTGAAAATCCCTTTATTATTAAGACACACACCACACATTCACACACACTCTTCTTACTAAATTCTTCAACATTTTCAACGTTATTACCGCCAGCCGAATTTGACGGTATTTGCATATCCACGTCCGTATTATTGTCTTCCATATCGCACCATGCACGACGCGACATACGTATCACACAACACACGGATAGCCGTTCAAACAAAGAACCTACTCCAACGATAGCTTCCGCCCCCCACTTAAATCACACGACTGAAATGCAAAAATTGCAAACAGCCAGTGGAAAGTTCAATAACCTCTGGCTCGACTCACAGGTGTGGCGACTGAATGTCTCCCACATTTGTCAGCCAAAGTTAAAATTTGTGCATATCACACTGTATATATTTGTTTTTCTTTTCATTGTTACTGCATAACATACTGTACATATTTATTTTATTTTACATTTACTTTCTTAATCTAGACTAATTATCTATTGCTATTGAGAAATGTAACAATTTGTAGTTTTCTGTACATAATTGTGGGAATTTCCATCGGCATTTAGAGTCTAATTTAGTTTTAAGGTTCTTGTATGCTAACCGTTAATTTTTATTTTTACAACACTTCTTTGTACGATTTTATGTTGTTGCACGTTCGATAATAGGAACCATCACCGATAGTGAACTGTTTATTGCATTTAGGGTTTATGATAGGAAAATACCGAAACGACCCTTCTTAGTAAAGCTTTCTCCAAATTACAATTTTACTATCTGTAATGAATGTTTTTATTTTGACCATGGGAAAGTTTACGAAGATAGAAAAAAACCCCTTTTGCCAACGAATAGGACCAATCAGAGCGAGGAATTTTGGCACAGGGGGTGGAACTTTGTGTTTCTTGAAATTTGTATTAATATTAGAAGAAGACTCTGTTTTTGGACTTTCAAGAAGTCGGATGTGAATTTTGTTGTTCTAGTTCAATAGACTTATTTTATTTCGTTTTAACAGTGTTTCTTTAAACTCTCACAGTTCATATAAAAAAGGAATGTATTGGATATATAGCTAATCAAGCACACACATACGTTCCTAAACAGGAAATCAAGCATACAGGACTTGGCTGCAGAGAAGCTAGCGGCCTGCATAGGTTCTATTCCATTTTCTATTGTCGCTCGGTCGGAGTCAAGGCCGCATTTATTATGGGCTTGATAAATAAGATAATATTTTAGCATTTTTAATATAAACTGAATTAATGGTTTCCTATTTGAAAAATTACGTTTTAGAAGATGTTTTGTAATTTTTTTTGGGGAAGCACTGCTTCCGCTGCTTCCATGGACTGCGCGCGCCTGGTACTAATATTTCTTAACAAAAAATCCATGAAGGGAAAAATACTTTAAACATATTGTTAAACGCTTAATTAATCCACTGGAAAAAATTTTTTTTCGCCAAGCATTCAGTAGTAAACAGCTACAAGCTACAAGTTTATAAATTGCGTCTAAAAATATGTACTTAATTAAACTCATACTGTGCAATTATTTTGTCGGTAAGTTTAGCATTAAGCGACAAAACGTTACGTGTGCTCATGAAACCGTTGAAGTAATAAAATATGAACAATTTCGTCTAATTAATTATCATTGTCGACTTGGATATGGTTTATTAATTTACTGGGCTGCGTACACACAAATAGTAATGAATAATTAAAAAATAAAAGTTCTGAAACAAATAGAACGAATAAAATTTTCTTTTTGCTGTTTTAGCTTATACCTGTAATATAGCTCTTTTGTGAGAAGTGTGGGGACTCGTTTAAATAATTGTAATAATTATGTCGGTCTTCATTTACTTTACATGATTTATGTAATTTCACTTTTCTTTTTGTAGATATCTGAAAAGAAAGTAAATGACAAGGCAAGATGTTTTTTTTGTTTCAGTTATCCAGCCCGCTTTTTGCTTGAACAATTTCATTACGCTTATTTGTTTTGATATGTGGCTAATAGACAATTAGGTAAATGAGAACATCTGGGAAACATGTTTTAAAATTTACGAAATGAATAATGTGAGCCAATAATAGATCCAAATAGAGCAAGGTCTGTCAACATTACATATAAAGGGAAAATTATGATTGACGTGTCTGGGAATATATAAATATAACTTTATTAAAATAATCTGTTTATACACATGTTTTCATCTACCCTTAAGTAATTGGGTTACTTGTGATGGCTGCCTTGAAAAAAAAGGTATTGAAATTTGAGGTAAATAATAATCTTTATTGTAGAAAAGGATTTCAATTTACGTGCACGAGTGTATTAAAGATCCCTGGAGCCATTTCGATAAGGCCTAATCCTAGACCATGGTTTCTTAAGTGATCCAAGCCATAAAAGCTGGCAGCATTTTAATTTTAAAATTCCTATAATCTCTCGAATCGCAAGATTTTATGATTAGTCATCAATATTATTTCTTTAAAATGCCTATTTTCTATTCTATATGCCTTTGCTTATTAAACCAAAATCAGGACAAGTTTGTTTCAATTTTCGACTCGCCTATAGGTTTCAAAGTTTTATATTTAAACATTTATTTTAAAATGTTTCAATGTTATAGCCATATTTAATAAAAAAAAGTTAGTTAATATAGTCGTGTCCCCCTTAACCTTGGTCTAGTTACGCTACTGCCTTTGATCGATTGAACGATTTTAACTTAATTTGCTTAATGATGTGCTACACACAACCAAATGTAAATTTCCAATAAAAAGGACATAACAAAGAATAACAAACATTAAATTCTTTATCCAGATATTTGACATTTTGTCTTTAATTAAATTGTCTATTTGCGAATTTATCGGCGGAAATAACTTTTAAAACTGCGTCCAAGTGTGCGTCCGTCAATCGCGATCTTGCGGGAGATTTGTTTCCTTTCACAAAAGAAAATAGTTGTTCATTTCTTGGTATTGACCAGGCAAGAAAAATGCCACGACAACATAAAAAAAAGGTTCAAGAAAATATATATATATATATATATATATATATATATATATATATATATATATATATATATATATATATATATATATATATATATATATATATATATATATATATATATATATATATATATATATATATATATATATATATATATATATATATAAATAATATAAAAATGCGCTTTCACACTTCTTTATCAAAAGTTCTTGGCCGGAAAAAGATATATATAGAATAGCAGAAATATATAATGTCTGCAGGTGCAAAACGGCCTACAAGAAGAATTGCTTTCGATTATGTCACAGGGTACCCTCCTGTCATCATGATTTCTGGGTCTCTACCCTCATCAGGCAGGCTTGTACCCAGAGAGATCTGAAATAACAGATTGCTCTCTCTCAGAGCAATTTTATTATCTGGTAAATCTACGAGATACTTGCGGTTGTTACTTCTCTTCCATCGAAAGCCAATTTCTCTTACTCATTCTCGCAGATAACTAATAAAATAGTTAAAATGATTGGACATATCATAATTTAGTTTCTGATAGAGAGACTTTATGATATGTTCTTTTTGGGCATATATGCGATAAATGGTGTCCCGGATCTTACTTTTTAAGTAGTCAATTATCTTGCTATGCTCTTTATTTCTTGTTGACGATAATTCTATGAATCTTGTGTCCGATTTGTGTCCTTTTTTTTAAAATTAAATATCGATCTTGAACTTACATTTGTTGCGGAAGCTGTTCTTTCCACCACATTCTGGAGGCCCAAGGCAATTCCTGCAGCTATTTAATAGTTGTTTTTATAGCTCAAAAAAAGCTAATCTATTAAGAATAATAAGCTGGCTCTGCTCACTTAGTGGTCTATTTCATAGATAAACTAATTTAATGTTTCGAAATGTCACACTTAAGGATTTGTCAACGTGACAAGTTTTAGTTGAAATAAGAAAAGACGTGACTTTTTTCGTAAATTCACTGTTACAAAGACGCAACAAATGACGTCACTGCATACCCGAAAAATGTCCACTACGGTAACAAAAGTTAACAAATAAGTGGCTTTATACTGACTATCAAGCCTGGCGAGGATTTCAAATGTTCTCTTGGTAATCACAAAAGTCAGTTTTGCTCCTGTTGGTGACTCTGATGTGGTTTTGTTTGTTAAGTTTTAGCAGTAGTCAACTAGTTGACTGTACTAATAATAACAAGACATGTCTACTGTTGGCCAGATTCGTCCACAGAGTTTTTCTCTTATTAAGCCACTTCAGTATTTTCAAATGCTTACTAATGTTATATTATATAGTCAAAAGCAGTGTTATCGTGCGGGTCATACGATTTATCAACGACAAACTTTTAAGGTTTGTTTTTCTTTTATTACGTGTAATCATAACCTCTGCATAAAATCCGGAAGATGAATGAGATAGACCTACGATATTTTCATATGAAAAAAGAGGATAAGCATATAAATACCAGCAGTTGCAAAAATCTTTGAGCGATGTCACTTCAAAGTCAGATTGACAAGTCAGTGACAAAATGAGTAATAAAAAACAATTTTCGGCTTTTTTGCATCCACAAGCGAAAAAAATGATATTAATTCTAATAAAATATTACGAAAATTAAAATTCCCCGGCCAATATCCAGGAGACAGTGGCAAAAGCTCTGGAATTCCGTATAAGGACTGTGCAGAAAATTGTTCATGAAAAAAAGCATAATTTACTACTGAAGAAGATTAAGAAATGTACACGAAAAAAGCCAAAGACAGAAGTGACAATGTAAAAATGGATGTTCGAAATGCAATTTACGATTTATACACATCAAAAACAATATAACCCTTCCAGTTTTAAAAGAAGCTTTAAAAAATCGAGGCATATTGGAAATTGGACTAAAATCGTTGATCGATTTTGATGCGAGTAGCCACATATAGCAAGTGGTATTTTTAGACGAGACTTGGATATTTTCTAATGGAAGTGGTTCGAAATCTTGGCAGGACGAGTCTGTAAAAAGTTTTTGAATTTTTGTACAGAGTCAGATACATCGCATATTCCGAGTTCCCTGCAGGTTGCAATATAATAAGAGAAGGACCGCCGAAAAATTGTCTTTCTATAGCGCGGCAGAGCTATTGAATTTCTAAAACGCAGATTCAAATTGTGAATATCTGTTCTATATGATATTCTCTCATGTAGATAGGATAGTCGTTTAAACTTTAATAGTTTAAAGCAGAAACAAGCCAAATGTAATTCCCTTCTCCTTTCCATGTTTAGCCACTGGACACATGCAAGTTTATGAGAAATAGGGTTAGGTCTTTTAATGCCATAAAGTAGTCTGAGGCAGCAATTTTGAGCCTTTTGAATGCGTTTTTTATCCAAGCGGTCCCTACACCCCATCACAAAAATCAAAATGTGATAACACTAAAACTTCGCACAGTTGTTTTTTCGTCTGAAAGTTTAAGTAGTGCCTCTGTGAATAAATGAGCTTTAAAGAGAAATATGCTTTTCTTAGTATGTTGGAAATATGTTGTATTAAAACGAAGATTGTTGTCAATAGTCAGCCCGAGATTTTTGCAGCTGTCGGCAAAATTGATTTGAGAAAATCCCACTCTCAATTTTAAGTCATTTATAATATTTGTTCTAGAATGAGAACTTCCAAAAAGTACAGCACAGGTCTTGTCTAAATTTATTTTTAATAAATAGTCTTCGGATACTTTAAGTATGTTGTTCAGATCTTGATTAATCCTCAAGGCTGCTCCTGTAGGGTCATCACCCTGAAATGACAAATAAAGTTGTGTGTCGTCAGCGTACATATGGTAATCGCAGTGCTCCAAAAAGGAATCAAAACTACAAGTATAAATTGTATATAGGATTTTTACATTTATTTTTAATAAACCAAGCTTTTTAAATGCGTCGTTTCCTCATCAAGGCTCTACATGTTACATAATTTAAGGTACACTAAATAAAATGTATGGCCGTTATTGAATACATTTTCAGAAAAAAAATTACCTATTACAATTTTGACATTCTTATGACAAGAAATAAAAAATTAAAAACAATGGTTGTTCTGTCTAGTAATGAAATATATAGGTTAGATCTATGTCAAAAGTTAGACAAAAATAGACAATATGT
Organism: Kuschelorhynchus macadamiae; assembly: GCA_030620095.1. NCBI lineage: Eukaryota > Metazoa > Arthropoda > Insecta > Coleoptera > Curculionidae > Kuschelorhynchus > Kuschelorhynchus macadamiae. The sequence goes on from JAUTXW010002776.1 coordinate 19,033, forward strand.
TATACAGGATATGGAAAAAAATATTGTTGAAAATAGTTGAAAGACAAGTACAACTAGCGCCAAAATGAATACACAAAACACTATAAGAGAACATCCGAAATCTTCGCCGGATTTAATAGTCTATTTACCACGGGGCAGCAGAGAGCCACCTGTGGTGAAACTCATAACCCAAGAGTAGTTTATCAAAAGTAGGAACATATTAGCGCGGCAAGAACTAGTATGTAGTAGAAAATGGATTTTTTTGGGATGACCGCTAAAGCAATTGAATTTGGCTAACTATAGACACCGTTAGCGGTCTTCCCAGAAAAAATCCAATTTCTACTATATACTAGTTCTTGCCGCGCTAATATTTTCCTACTTTTGATTCACTACTCTTGGTTTAAGAGTTTAGCCATAGGTTGCTATGTGCTGCTCCATGGTAAATAGAGTATCAAGTCCGTCGAAGATTTCGGATGTTTTCTTGGTAATCACAAACGCCGGTTTTCCTCCTGTCGGTGACTCTGGTGTTGTTTTGTGTATTCATTTTGGCGCTAGTTGTACTCGTCTCTTAACTAGTTGGCTGTACTAATCAAGACCTTAAGTCAGAAACACGAGTCTAGCTTTAGCGGTCATCCCAAAAAAAAATCCATTTTCTACTACGTACTAGTTCTTGCAGTGCTAATATTTTCCTACTTTTGATATATATATATATATATATATATATATATATATATATATATAAATATATATACATATATATACATATATATATATATATATATATATATATATATATATATATATATATATATATATATATATATATTCAATCTTTTCAAACAATTTTAATAGTCGCCATTTTGTTCTATTATATTGGATTTTTACCAGTTTCTACCTTGCCACACTCGATTTTTGGGCATAATTTAAAAAAAAAATCAATAAGTAGTTTTTGCATTGACACACATCGCCATTCTGTTACGTCATGCTGAATTCGTGCCAGTTTATCTTTATATCACATTTAATTTTTCTGTGAAAATCTGTTGAATAAGAATTTTTTTACTTTGATTTTTTTTAATTTTATTTGGCCGTCTTTTTGTCTCGCTATCTTGAATTCATACCACAATTTTATCAGTTTATCTCTATATCACATTTAATGTATACACAAATTTTCAAATTAACCTAATAAGTAGTTTTTCCAGACTGATTCTTTAAATATTTTATTAGTCCGCCATTTTGTTTTGCTATCCTGGAGTCTTACCAAAATATTACTAGTTCCTGCCTATGTAATACTTAATATTTTTGCAAAATTTAAGGTAAATTGGATAATTAGTATTTTAAGTAATACATTTTCTAACGTTTCACTAGGCCGCCATTGTTGTTTCGACATATTCTATTTTTACCAAAATACTACCAGGCCATCCTTATGTGACCCTTAATTTTTGACTAAATTTTTAAGTCAATCTGGTAAGTAGTTTTTAAGATATGCCGCGAACTGACAGACAGAGAGACAGACCGACGACCGAGTTGATATAACATATTTTTTGCATCTAGAGACGCTAAAAATTGAAGATATGTAAAACCTGAAAGGGTGATTTTTTCACCATTTTAAACATTTCATTGAGTCGCCATTTTGCTCCGCCATCTTGAATTAGTAGCTACCATAATTTTACTAGTTCATTTTTATACCACAATTAGTTATAGAACACATTTCGAAATCAATTCATTAACTAGTTCTTTCAGGGTAAATTTTTAAATAATTCATTAGGCCGTTATTCTGTTCTGCCGTCTTGGATTCATCTTAAAATTTTACCAGTTGATTTCTACATAATACTTAATGTCTTTGCAAAGTTTGAGTTAAAGTGGGTAAGTAGTATTTTATTAATAATTTTTTTAACAGACCTAGAACAACACTAGACCGCCATTTTGTTTCTCCATATTGGATTTTTACCAAAATGTTACCAGGTTATCGCCATACGACCCTTAATTTTTGACCAAAATTTGAAGTCAATAGGGTGAGTAGATATTTAACTATGCCGCAAACAGGCAGACCAATAGACAGACAGACAGGCCGATGGGATTGAGAAAACATGTTTTTCGGCATCTAGGGACCCTGAAACTTAAACACCTAAAAAAATCTCGGAGGGTGATTTTATTCACGATTACAATATTTTCCTTCTAAGAGAGAAGTAAAGAGAAATATCTATGATTTCTAAAAAATTATTCGGTTAAGTTTAAACTATAAGAATAAATGGAAGTCAAGTTTTTAATATCAGTGTTTATTTACCTATTATGAAATTACAGTCATTTACCTGTTGGAACATTTATAAAAGACGTTCGTCATATTATCAGCATCATAACTGTCAAAAAATTACCCACCAACATTTAAGTTTGGGCAGACTGTATATTTTCCACCATATATAAATTATGTCACCGTTAATCCCAAGAAAATATTAATATTTCCTTTCTTTTTACCGTTTCTTAGCTTTTACTCGTAGTACAGTAATTTCGTTCTTTATTTATAGGGTACTGCGTAAGTGCACACATAAAGAAAGTCAAAGAAGCATAACAATAAAACCTCGTCTGTGCTAGAAACCCAAATGTGCCCAGAGGAAAAACATAAATTAACAATAATTCTCCATTAAATTTAGTTCCCACCTACCAAGTGTTCTTATATGCATACCGATTGTGTTATCTCAAAAACATACCGTCGAAACATCTAGAAAACTTTCTCCAGATAGAAAAAAATCTATCAATCATTATCCTAAACTCATTTGTGCCGAATTTAAATTTCTATAGGTGTATTGATTTTTACATTGCTTATTAGCAAACTTGACAATGAATAGAATGATAAAAATTTAAATAATGTTTAAATATTGTCTACCCACGATATGGCTTGTTTTTTTAGAGCATCATACAGGTGCGGTTGTCTATAAGATGACAACTGGGTGGGCGATCCTTTAGGTTTTCTAATAAGATAAATGCTTCTTATGAGACAATATTTGATATAAAAGTCTGATTGCTATAATCACTTTGCCGCAGGAAATAAAACAAAAAAATATTATAAACAGTTATTTATTTAAATTATTGACTGGTAATTCTTCTTACAAATAAACTTAAAGCTACAAGGCCTGTCACAGCAGGTATCGGTAAAAATCGTAGGTAATGTATGTTCGTCTGTCTGTAGTTCTTCAAGTCGCTTTTCTTATAATTACAATAAATTACATAAATAAGACTTTTTCTCTGCTCAAAGTAAGTGTCTGCACAAGAGGTTTTTAAGGAAAAATTTAACTAGAACTATGCAACATTTAACCCTTGCTCAGAACTCAACCCAGAGCGACGATTTGGCAGGTACTGTAACCATCGGATAACTTGGTTCCTACTATTGGGATGGAGTTTGAATATCAGGCTGTTGTCCTTTGTAGGCAAGCTGTTGGGCATCTAGTGACCTTCCCCATCCTCCATGACCAGATGATCCTCCGTATACGCCGCCACCAACATCACCTCCATAACCTCCCCCATGTCCGGAACTGCCACCGTACGCTACATCGTGAGTGCTCACGTGACTGGTACTATGTTGTGGGTGTGAGACGACTTCGTAAGTCACGTGCTTTCCGTGATTTTGGCTGGCTAGTAGTTTTTTGATACCGATGATAGACGAGAGGACCAATGCGATTTTACCGATGAGCAAGGCTTTTCCGGCCAGAACAGCGATGGCCCATAGAGCGAGTTTTCCAAGGACTGCAGCCTTGATAGCTAAAGCCGCCATCAATGGACCCATCATGTTGTTCTTCTTCTTTTTCTTTCCTCTGCCCTCTTCGACAACATCGTCATCTTCCGAGATGACATCACTGAAGCTCCTGGCGGTCGATTGCACCGCATTTACGATATCACTGCCTTTAAGGTCAACTTTTATTGTGTGAGTATTCAACCACCGGGCTACGCGATCAAATAGAACCGTCTCGATCGAATCGTCACTGCTTAATGCACGGGGAGCACCGTCCTTGTCACTTCCAGTTTTGATGATTTGCACTCCGTCTGTCACTGTAATAGTATCCTTTTGACCCAGCGTCTTGTCGACGAAGTTGTAGATCTTGTATTTCAAGCAGGATAACGAGTCTTTGCGAAGACAATCGGTGTATACTGCGTCCAAAAGATCATTTTCTGTTTGAATAGTGTTGCTACGAGCCTCGTCCTGGGTAGGAAGTGCTTGAGACGCGACCGCCACGCACAGAACCACGGTAAGTATTTTGAAGTTCATCGTTGTGATTTTCTTAGTGATATGATCTTCCGGGCGGGTTAATCGAATATATAAAGAAGTCTCTCCCTCCCTATATGTCATCGGACACCACACATTTTGGGCCCGTGGATTATAATGAGTATACGGTGGAACCGCTTTCTCAAGTCGAGCGCTCTAACCTCGTTTCATGGGCCCTGTGCGCTATGCAGCTCTTCGGCGGTGTCTTCTGTCGCGCGCATCATCACAAGTTATCCGCGGTCACAGCGAAGGTTAACCTGCGGTAGACCGTGAACAAAATCGAATCCGTTTTACTTTATGCAAACTATGTTTGGCTTGTTTCTTTTAGCGGAAAGTTAAATACGGCAGCGTTCGAGTAGTACGAAGTGGTTTAAAAAGCTTTACAGTCGGATAGTTTTTCGAGATTCTTGAATTTAACTGTGTAGTCGTGTCGGGTTTTAACAACATATTTTACGCACATTAGATATGACCCCAAGTTCGACAAAAAATTATTATTTTTTTGAGGGAGCTTTTGTTTGGGCGCCGTGCGACGCCATTAAAAATAATTTTAGAAGGTTTTGCACATATCGTCTTGAATATATTATTGTTTGGCAAATCAATAACGTTTCTTTAGTGTAAAGACATTTTGTTAATGTTATGTTGTTAATTTATGGACAAAACAAGACTTATTGTAATATAAATATACTATAACTCCAAATGTCATACAAATAGTAATTTATGTTTAAAAAAATTCAAAATTGCCGCATCAACAAGAAGTAATTTGTCTATTTTTGCAATTTTCTTTCAACATCAGTATGTGGGGGTATTTAAGAGTACAAATGATATATTTTAGTCAACATTTAAAAATTCAAAATTGCAGCCGCTGCATTACGGAACAAAAGTATAACATATACATATTTTCAAAAAATTAGAAATCCAAGTATGTGTAAAGTGAACTAAAAAATAAAATTTAAGCACAATGGGCTCAAACAATGCTGGTAACAGATACTAATAGACCTCCTGTACTCTTCTTTTCATTGGCACTCCATTTTTTTTATTTTTATCCTTTTAGTTTATTTTATTAATATCATTTTTTTAATAAATTCTTACTTCAATGCGACAAGGCAGTTTTTTTAAATAAATATATATTTCTTAATTTCAATTAGTATTATATCAGCAAGGAAAAAAAATCTTTCTGAGGGAGGATAGTTCACCTTTGGGCTAATATGTCCTCCGTCCTCCACAGCTAGAGCTTTTGTTTGGGCACCGTGCGACGCCTTTAAAAATAATTTTAGAAGGTTTTGCACATATCGTCTTGAATATATTATTGTTTGGCAAATCAATAACGTTTCTTTAGTGTAAAGACATTTTGTTAATGTTATGTTGTTAATTTATGGACAAAACAAGGCTTATTGTAATATAAATATATAAATGAAATTAATTTCTTTAAATACTATAACTCCAAATGTCATACAAATAGTAATTTATGTTTAAAAACATTCAAAATGGCCGCATCAACAAGAAGTAATTTGTCTATTTTTGCAATTTTCTTTTAACATCAGTATGTGGGGGTATTTAAGAGTGCAAATGATATATTTTAGTCAACATTTAAAAATTCAAAATTGCAGCCGCTGCATTACGGAACAAAAGTATAACATATACATATTTTCAAAAAATTAGAAATCCAAGTATGTGTAAAGTGAACTAAAAAATAAAATTTAAGCACAATGGGCTCTAACAATGCTGATACTAATAGACCTCCTGTACTCTTCTCTTCATTGGCACTCCATTTTTTTTATTTTTACCCTTTTAGTTTATTTTATTAATATCATTTTTTTTAATAAATTCTTACTTCAAGGCGACAAGGCAGTTTTTTTAAATAAATATATATTTCTTAATTTCAATTAGTATTATATCCGCAAGGAAAAAAAATTCTTTCTGAGGGAGGATAGTTCACCTTTGGGCTAATATGTCCTCCGTCCTCCACAGCTACCCTGGAAGACGCTATTTGTCCTCCTTAAAGTTCCGATATTTTAAATTCTATATAATTCAACCCAATCAAAATTAAAAGTAATGAACATTGAGAGTTAAACCAACCGAAACAAAACTATTTTATATTTTTTTAATGATACTATAATTATGTAATTGAATACATTCTTAAATCACGTAACGTGTTATCAACTTCAACTCCACGTACACCAAAAACGATCAACAGCGTAATGAATAACAAAATCGTGAATTCGATTTTGATTTCATATGTAAAATAACCTGAGAGAAAAAAAGAGCTATTTAATAGAAAAATTAAGATTTTGACAGTGTGAGGGATATTTAAACAAAACTGGAACACTAAGAAAAATATAACAACCTAAATAAAAAAATAGCCATTTTAAGCTTTTTAAGGCCAGTAAACGTGAGTCGATATCATAATTTTTGCTGATTTAATGAAAATTGTTTATCATGAGATTTTTGAAAAATCTGGGAAAGTCTAAAAAACAAGTAATGATTACGACTTAAACAAAACCAACTTTTAATACAATACTATTGTTTCAGGTCCCCTAAGCAAGATAATACCTGAAGGACTTAGTGAATAAATAATTAAAAATTGATTTCCTAAAACTGAAAAACCGTAAAATATAAGGTAATTTAAATTTTAAATTTGTTTTTCTATCACATTTTTTTTGGATTCCCTCTCTTAAACTAATTTTTTTAACATCAAAAAATAATAATTTTTGGCAGTTTGGTGCATTTTCATTTTTTTAAATTTATGAAAATAACGTATCCAAAATTGTGTAAAAAGGTTTAAAATAAACGTTTTTCTTTCACTTAAAAAAAGCTTCTAAGAGGGCCCCAGATAGGGTAAGGTTCTAGGACCCAACATAAACCAAAACATGCCCTGCCAAGTTGCCGATTTTTTTACAATTATTTTTCTTCATATTCATTTGAAATATATTTTCTACCTTTTTTGCACATTTTTCCTGTCCACAACTTTTTTGTCCAGTATACCATTTTTTCATTATTTATTATTTTTCATAACTTAATTCTAACTAAATTTTAAATATATTTAATATAGTTAAAATATAGTTCTTTTTATTTTAGGAAATGAAATTCTTTTGAATGTATTGGATTATTAAAAAAACTATATTTTTTTCAAACCAAATCAATGTTCCTAATACATACAAATGTATTACAGCAACATGTTACAATGTACAAAAGAGAGAAGTATACAGATTAAAACTTATTTGAAGTGTTTTTTATCAGTTACTTTCAGAGTCGGATTACTTAGTTAGAGGCTCTGTGTAAATTTTATACTAATTAAATACTGCCAAGTAGAAAGTGTAAGTAATCCTTGCTCACAGCTGATTTGGTTCATTTTCCACAACAAAGTCAGGCAAAGAGTGGCATTGTTCGTAAGAAAATCGCACGTGTTGTGACTACAGAGACTTCCTGTCATATAACCACAGTTACTTTCAAATTCACAAATTTTTGTAGCGTTTTGGAGAATAAAATTCCGATTATTCCTGATTTTGTTTCATATTAACTCTGCTTACTAAAACCTTAGAGAAATTAGGAAATACCCTGTTATTTTATAGTCTGCCAAAATATTGCAGATAGAGCAATTATATAAAAAATGTAAAAGTAAAGGTTAGGATATCCTAAACAAAAATGATCCTGATGATTTTTTTCGTATATACATGAAGTCGGCGTCAAACCAATAAAGTATTACAGTACAGTATTAAGTTTGATTGGTATGAAAAACTTTTTTATTCATAATTTCACAGAAAATTTTATTCTTCACAAAAGTTGGTGCAGGACGTGGAACCCGATTTTCATCAAATTCTAGCTGCGACTTCCCGACCAGCTTGAAGAGATATAAGTGGGAGAAAAAAATTCCGAGATTTTTTCAGATCTTTACGTTTTAGGGTCCCCAGATGCCGAAAAACATGTTTTCTCAATTCCGTCGGTCTGTCTGTCGATCTGTCGATCTGCCTGTTCGGGGCATAGCTAAAAAACTACTTACCCGATTGTCTTCAAATTTTGTAATATTTTGGTAAAAATCCAATATGGCGGAAAAAATGGCGGTAACATTTGCAAGCCAAAAACAAAATGCAGGCCTAATACAATGTTTAAAAAATCAGCTTAAAAACTATTCGTAGATTAATCAGTGGCGTATATAAAGTATGTATCTGGGGGGGGGGCGGGTTTGAAAAGATTAAAAATTTCACAAACCAAAGGCCCTCAGTTTGCCTTTTCTACACAAGATGAGGTTTCGAGCGTATAAAAAAGTGATTATTTTAACTGAAATAAAACTGGTTCTGCGGGTGTTTTTATACGCCAATCTCGAAAAAAGATCCTTACTATATACTAATTTTCACGTTTTCCCTTAAGTAAAAGTGGCTCTGGAGGGGGGGGGGGTGTACCCCAAAAACCTCTCCCTTAGATACCTCACTGGATTAATTTCAAATTTTGTGCAAGCATTAATTGTGACATAGAGATAAAATGGTAAAATTGTGCGAATTCAAGATGGCGAAATAAGATGGCGGCCAAACAAAATGTCTAAAAAATCAATCTAAAAAATCTTCCTATTCAATAGAATTCAAATTTTGCAGAAAAATTTAATGTGAAATAGGTTTAAACTGGTACGAATTCATCACGACAGAACAAAATGACGGTCTTAAAAAAATTAGTGCACAAAATACTTATTTTAAATTATGCCTAAAAATCAAGTGTGGCACAGGTAGAAAATGATAAAATATTGGTACGAATCCAATATGGTGGAAAAATGTGTTCCAGTTTATTCAGGTACACAAAACTGGTAAATTACTTCTTTTATAAAAATAAGGGTTAATTAACTGCTACAATTATTAAAATTCATGATGTTATTTCATCAAATATTTAACCAGGCGTAGTAGTGCGCTAAAAATATGAATAAATGAATGTAAGCAGTTTTAAATTATATTTAATTTTTCTGAGCTAGAGTAATAAATTAGGCTTTTGGTTGGGTTATTTAATTAATTGCATTTAAATTGTACGATGTATATTTGTTGCTCCATTGATAATTCATAATTATCTTTATGAAAATGTATTTTGGAATACCGAGCAATATCGTTCATTTGTATAATTATTTATCAATTGATTATTGAACATATCAGCAATATGTTAAAAAAAATTAAATAGCCCTTTGAGTTATTACTAATTAAATATTTGCAATTTTAGTTTATATTTTGCGCTTTTAATTGGTCGTGTTAGTACAAGAACTTATACATATAACAAACAATTAAAGCGTGACAATCTCTTCCTATATTTATAGATTAAAAGAAAAACAAATATTTTTAATTATACAACTAATAAAATCGCGAAAAAGCCCTTAATGATGGAGCTTTATTGCAAATGTTAATGACTTCTCCAATTTGCAACAAATATATATGAAGCTTCGTACAAATACAGCCTACACGATGCTAAATATGTATGCAAAATATTGACCATGTACCTACTTTTGTTAACTAATTGTGACTATTTGTTTATCCCGGAAGGCATTATTCTTAGTAATGCCGCCGAGATGAGAGAATCACGCCTCTTGTCTCGTCTTACGTCTAGACGAGACAACAGAGCAAATTTTCTATCGTAACACGAGGCAAGATGTGGTCTTCTCTCACCGAGAATTTCTCGTTTCCCTCAAGCTCTCTCATGTCCCTCGAGTATAAAAAAATCTGTATTTTTTATATTTTTAATGTCAAATAAGACAAACTATTGAAAAACAAAAAATCCAAATTGTTTTTGTAAACCGATCCCAAAAATTAAGTATATTTTTAACGTATACGAGACGCCAATGTATTGTATCTTTCGTAAAACAACTTCTTTTAACTTGTAATACGAAAATGAAAATGACGTTTCTTTGCCTTTAATGGTACTCGTTTACAAAGGCCTTAGATTGAGCAAATGACAATATACCCCGTATATTGGAAAATATTTTTACACATATTTGTCACAAAATTGACAACAGTATTCTTCAAATACTCCAATTGTTTTGTTATTAATTAAAGTAGAAACTGTTGTACAATAATAAGAATTTATTTCACCAGAGTTGAGACTGAAAGTATAAGCTAGGGTACCATGTTTACCTCTTAATTCATTAACTATCCTCCAAGATTCTTTTACTTTATTATTGGACTCAACCATTCTCTTTAAAAAGTAAGCTTTTTTGCCTTATTTATTGTTTTCCTATAAATACTTCGATAATTAAAATAAGTAACAAAATAACCATTATTTGAAGCAAATTTTCTAATAGTATACAAGGGACGCATATTCTTTGCCAACACTTTTAACCCCTTTGTGAACCATGACTTATTATTTCTCTTTTTTATGAACTTCAAAGGAAATGAATTATTGAAAGCTAGGAGCAGAATTTGATGAAACTGGCTAAGAGGATCAGTACAAGTAAAAACGTCATTCCAGTCCATCAATCTGCACAGTTGCGAAAACCTATTATAGTTTTTCACAGTATACAAACTTCCACGACGTCTTTGCACCTTAATTTATGATTATTGTTCTTCATGTTATTTTAATCATTTCACAATTTTCAATTTCAGTTTATTAAATACTGAAATATTTAATTAAAAGAACAACAATACATTAAAATTAACATACATTGTGGTGCAGCACTTTTTTATTTACATTTTTGATAAATTTTCACTTTCAATATCAATAATATGTAATATAAATATTTAAGTTATTTCTAAGTTTCATTTATACATATGTACTTTAATAAGACATGTTTATGTTTTGAGGCTCATCAAATGAGGAATCATTTGAAATAGTCAATTATGATGAACTTAACAAGGAATTAGAAATTAACTTAGAAGAATCAGGCATTGTTGTAGAAAAATTTGGCTTAGACGGTGGAGTAGCTCGTGAAGTTGAAGCTCTTGCTATTTTAGACAACCTTAAATAGAGGGAGCAAATTATAAATGATTTCTCAGAACTTGAAACATTTCTTAAAATGCGATTATTTCAAATGTCTCATGAATCCGATTTACTGTCGATGTCTCAGATGCAGGATGCAAAATTTTCTATTAATTATTTGGTAGACCTAGGTACATCCGTTGCGTGGGTATTTAGTTAAGAGGAAATTTTCTCTGTTTTTCTCTTTAACTTGTTTGCAAGTTCAATTTTAGATCTGATATTTAACTGGTTAAATGTTACTTTTGGTAATTTATTATACAGGATGTAACTAATACAAAAAATCTATAAATTTAAAAAATATTCCGCTCTATACTATTACAGAGCCACTACTGTATGCACGAACTTCTTATACATCACATAGTTCCATTCTGCTACCCAGTTAGGTCAAAAATTTAAAGATTTTTATATTTATATCTACAGACGCCCCATATAATGAAGTGACAAAGTACAATTTGATGTGTTAAACATAAGATTAAATAGATCCCAGTAATAAAATCCAAATTTTCAAAAAAAAAAATTAAAATGATTAATTTCTGTTAAGGATTGTTTTCCTTATAGCTACGTAAAAGTGCTATCTAGTTCTACCAAACAATAAAAGAAAATTGTATTGTTTTTTTTTACAAAAACGCAAGATTCATTTTGTTATATGTGCAGTGACATTTTCACACACCCTGTATATTGAGATTTGGCCAATCTAAAGTCTGAGTAGATAATTATCATAAAAGATAAGGTGATGCCATTTTTGTTCCCGTATTGCAAATTAAAATATATTTTCAAAATCAAAATCAAAATCAATAGTTTATTTCTTCAAGTTAAAAGTACATATCGAAACATATACAAGAATTGGAGAAAAAGTCTTAAGGTTAAAAAATGTAAAAAAGAAAACTTACAATAAAAAGATATATTTATAAACTGGACATCGTAACAATACAACACACATTTTTAAAGGTCTTTTAAAAATGTGTATGTTGACAGCATTTCTAATTTCTTTGTCGGTTTATTAAATGGTGTCCATCTCGTGAAGTAAATCTATTTTTGATACATATTAGATCGGTGGTTTTTAGGTAACAGAAGCACTTTCAATCTCGTGTCATAACTAAGACATGATCTTACTTCTTAAAACAAACGCTTGTTAGGGTATACACAACAACATACTTCACATATATAAATGCCTGCGGCAGTCAATACCTTTAAGTATTTAAAGCATCGCGGAACTTTACACCGGCAATCAGACGTATTGCATACTTTTGTAAAATAAAAATCCTTTAAATATGAGAACTCACACCCTAATTTAGTATACCATACCTAATTCGGGAGTGTATATTAGTATAATAAAGAGTTAGAAGTACATCTTTGTTGCAGTGCAAGGACATAAAATTTAATGCATAACAGCCACTACGCAATGGATTCTCCGAATTCTCGAATAGTTTAAACTCTACCATATTATTGTTAGATCTCATCGAAAAATGTGTTATTGTAGTTTTACTTATTTTTAATTTGTTTTTTTTTTGGACCATAGTATTATTTTTTTATAAACATTCTGGGCTTGTGTTTTTAATAACCAAAACGTTGGTGTCATCAGCATATGCAACTACAGAAATGTTTTCCGATATTTTAGTAACGTAGCTGATCAGATCGTTAACAAAAATCAAGGAAAGGAATGGTCCCAATACGGAACCTTGAGGAATCCCTGATTCAACAATTTTTTAAGTCACTATGAGTACCATTTACTAGCACGATCTGCTTTCTGTGAGACAAGTATGATTTTAGAAGATCTAATGGTTTACACATTACACCATGTCTAAATAGATCAAAATTCGAGAGTTCTAACCACACTACATCACAACTTGTTACGTTCTGGACGCGTGTTTCGCTAACTAAGTTAGCATCATCAGCAGATGATATAAACTGAAACGAAAACGAGTTTATATCATCTGCTGAAGATGCTAACTTGGTTAGCGAAACGCGCGTCCAGAACGTAGCAAGTTGTGGTGTAGTGTGGTTAGAATTCGTGTATTTTGATCTATCTTCCACCATAGGTTCCAGTGTTAGGACATATCTAAACAGTTTTGAAAGCAACAGCTTATGATCTACTACATCGAAAGCACGCTAAAAGTCAATAAACATACCCAATACCAATAATCTCTTATCTAGGGACTCGACTATAGTACGCTGAAACTGGCACAATGCTGTCTGTACGTTTATTCATAGTAAAACCATGCTGGTATGATGACAATAGATTATTTGTACAAAAAAAAAATGAAACCAGCTGATCCTTAATTACCAATTCGGAAATTTTGAATATGCGAGATAACAGACTTATGCCACGATAATTCTCAGCATTATTATGGTCCCCTTTTTTATGTAAAGGGAGAACAGCAGCTAGCTTTAAACTATTATAAAAAATATTCTTAGCAATGGATAAACTGATTAAGTGCGCTAATATGTCGGCTAAATAAAATTTATACACCGTCATAGCCGCAGGTATTAGAATTCTTAAGACTATTAATGATAGCTATAACATCATTACCACAAACTGGTTTCATGAAGAAAGTTTTGGGAAAAAAGAGGTAAATTTTCATCAAGAAATTCAAAATCTACAGGACCATCGTCTTCAGTAAAGCAAATTGTGTATTAAAAATTTCCGATCAATTCTTCTTTTATTTTGTATAAATAACTTTAATTGTTCCCTATAGATAACATTTATTTGTTTACTGAGATTGAGATATATTCTATCAAATCTAGCCAAATTAGAGAACAAAGTCATTCTTTCTTCAAGCCTATGTGTGTTGTGTGTGTGTGTGTGTGTTTTATGCCACTGGTTTAAACCAAATAGCCAGCATTTCTCTTTATGCTAAAATTTCCCAATATATTCCATCTTCCGAAATTATAAAGTATGGCAAGCTTTACACGGTTTTACAATTCACAATACATTTAATACGGTATTAGGATGAATAAGAAAACAAAACTGGATATAGATATAAAACTAATTTTTCTGTTTTTTTCTATTTTCTCTCTTGTTTTTTTTAACATGAACTGTTTTTTTGATTTTTTTTATTAGCCATCACCGAAACAGAAAACAATGAATCACTGCTATAATTTTAATTTGGAGTTAATTAAAATATTGTATAATATTTTATATATCGTAATGTTATTTTGAGAAATTAAACAGTTTAAATTAAAAGGGAAGTGAGTTAAGTTGATCAAATTTGTTGTTTAGCTTTAGAAATTATATCAGAATAAGGGATTTTAAAGTTAATGCAGTATTCGTTGATTTTTGTAGCTGCTTTAGCCAATTCATCAACAAGCTCATTTTTACTTATTCAGACATGAGCTTTGATCCAAACAAAATAAATATTTTTATTAGCGTTCTTTAGAAGTTGATACTTATTAAGTATTCTAGAAACAATATAGTTATTTTGAGGAGAATATACACTATTAGAAATTTTCATTAGGGCGCTTTTACTATCGGAGAAAATAACAATCTTATCATTGGACACATTATTTATACAATATTTAAGGGATTCCAAGATAGCCCAGAGCTCCGCAGAATATATGGACGTTCCATCTAATAATTTAAATTTTTTCCCTATTTTTTGTTTTTATGATAAAAAGCGCAGCCTGTTTTCTCATTAAGGACTGAACCGTCTGTGAAGTTTTGATCAAACTTTGACCAAACAGTAGCTTGATAGTTTAAGAAGTCATTTTTTATAATTATCAGTTAAATTAAAATTAATAATTACTTTTGGTTAATTGTCAATGAGAGAGAATTTAATTAATAAGTTTAAAAACAAAATTTCCCAGATGATGTATCCATCGATTTTCCATACATAACCAATTTAATTCATTTATTTTATGAGAAATATGTTCTCTTCTGGATATATCAAAAATTAAACGACAACATGAATCTTGTATGACCTGTATTTTATTTTTGTCCAAAGAATTCAGACACGGAAAATAAATAAAATTACCATCATTAATTTGTGAAAGAATTAGGGATTCTGTGAGCAATTTTCTTAGATGAAAGTTAAGAATATGACGATTGGCAAATAATATTTTTAATTTAAAAAAACGCCTTTCGCAAATTCCGAGCCTCTTCAACAAAATTTAATACATTATTGTCGATGGAGATATTCAGGTTTGAAGCTAAAACGTTGCATTTGTCCCTATTACCAAATATCATCATATTAGATTTTTTTTAAATTTAAATTTAGATTATGTTCTTTAGACAAAGTATTAATTACATATAAATCATTATTTATTATATTATTAGCCACTTTAAACTCTTCGGGTCTAAATGAAATATAAATCTGGGTGTCATCTGCGTATGCTATTATTTTACAATTGTTAAGAGACGTTAAAATGTCAGAAGTATAAATGCTGAAAAGGAGAGGTCCCAGGACAGACCCTTGGGGTACACCAGACAATATGGAAAGTTCTTATGGCTCACAGTTATTATAAGAGATTTTCTGCGATCTGCATGATAGATAGGATTTAATTAATTTTACTGAGACGTTATCAAAGCCGAAATATTTCAGTTTGGCTAAGAGCAAGTTATGGTTGATAGTGTCAAAGGCTTTTGAATAGTCAAGTAATACAAGCACAGTGACAAGACCCTGATCAATGTTTACAAAAATTTTATTGGTAATTGTTGCAAGAGCAGTGGAAGTACTAAACCCGGGTCTAAAGCTACACTGCACTTCAGGCACTATGTTATTAAAAATGGCAAAATCAAAAATTTGTTTATATAATATTTTTTCTAAGATTTTAGAAGCCGCAGGTAATATGCTTATGATTCCTAAATCAGAAAAGGTTTGAAGGTCCTTATTTTTGGGAAGTGGGATACCTATTGCATTTTTCCATTTATCAGGAAAATAAGAAGTTTCTATGCAACAGTTAATAATATGAAGCAATATAATATCAATGTGTGGACTACAATATCTCAACATTTTAAATGAAATATTATCAGAACCAATGCTATCTTTTTTTAGAGAATGTAGAATTGTATTAACTTCTTGAACATTACTTAATTTGAACGAAAACTGAGTACTTCTTGAGGAGTAACTATTGCTATAAAAATTTATTTTATTATCACAATTATCGGATACATATTGAAAAAATTTAAAAAAATAAGAATTAATATAATCGGGTTCTGACAGATTAGCTGGCAACTCTGCCTGACCTTGTTTATTACAATGTATATTGAGATTACGCAAAACAGACCAAGTTCTACGATGCTCACGCCTAGCAGCAACTGAATTAAGATAGTTTTGTTTTTCTCGTCTTATCATAGACACAGAAAGATTTCTTAGTTGTTTATAATTATTCCAATCGACTTGAGAATGAGATGTTTTATATTTTTGTAAAGCTTTATTTTTATCTTTAATTAACATTTTTAAATTAGGGGTTAACCACTCTGCCTTTGGTTTTGTAACTTTGCGACTTACTATCGGAGCGTGTTTATGAAATAAGAATATAATAAAATTATTAAAAATAGTAATTTTTTCATTTATGTTATTATTGTTAAAAATAGAGTACCAATCAAGAGCTGCAAAATCGGAGATAAAACTATCTTAATTAAAACGATCGAAGTTACGATAAGAAATAACCTTTGGAATTACTTTATTCTTAATCACAGAGAGATCACAATACGTTACTCTGTGATCGGAGATCGTATCTGCATTAATTGTACCCCATACGTTTATTGCAAGTGACGTGGAAATAAAAATTGGGTCAATCAGAGTGCTCGTGCTAGCTGAAATTCTGGTTGGTTCACTGATAATTTGAGACAGATCATAAGTTTCAAGGCATGATAAAACAGGATTTGGCAGATTAAAAAAATTAATGTTGAAGTCTCCTAGACATGTGACATTATTGTAAACATTACAAACAAAAGCAACAATATTATCTATATCATTAATAAATGTCTTAAGAGAAGCCTTAGGTGGTCGGTAAACAACTCTCACAATAGAATTTGTTACAAAGTTTTATTTTCAAAAATAAAAATTCAAGGGATTCACTGATGTCAAAATTAAACGAAATTTCATTACATGCGAATGTTCCTCTTATATAAGCCATCACACCACCAACCCTACCCTGAGGTCTATCTTTACGAAACATTTTGTAGCCAGGAATTGTAAACGTGTCTGGAGGCACGTCTGCATTCAGCCACGTCTCTGTAACCACAACTATATCAAAATTGTTACTCAGAACCAAAAAAGAAAAATCATTGAAACCAGTGAACATGGATCGTATGTTTAAGTGGGCCACTTTCATTCTCCCAAAATAAAATATGCACACAAATGAAATAATTGTAAAACAAAATTAAAAATACATATGTTTAGAAAATATATAGAAAGAAATAATCCACACACAAATATAATCAATCTGACCTAATAGTATTCAAGAGCGTAAAAGATTATTTCCAAATATGTGTCAACAAGAGCTATATATATATGTGTAATAAATTATGGTTTATTGAACTAACAAATCAAGTAAAAAATTAGAAATCAAAAGCTGTTGGTATAATGGATTTTTCAAATTAGTCTGAGCCTCAAAGCAATAATATAAGGAATTAATATACATAAAAATCAAAATAACACGCCTGGTTTATAACATACTGTAAATATATTTATGAAAGTATACAAGATACAAGGTTAGCCCTATACTTATTAAAACAAAATTCATACAATTCTTAAAAAACAATAAAACAAAAGAGTATCATCTCTTTAGGCAAAAAAACTGTCGAAAAGAGCTAGAAACACAATGTAGATAGAATTTTTTATCTAGGTTATTCAACAATAGCTCAGTACTAACCTAGGTAGTTTTTTAACCTTCCAGTAACTGTGAGTGCAATATAAAATTATAAGATCCTTTATTTTCTTATCTAAAATGCTATTTTTTGATATTATTTTTAGAAGAAATTTATTAGATAAAAACTGTCTTCGTAATTCTAGGGGAGGTTCAATTGTTTCGGTTTTCATGATTTCAATTGAGATACTTTTTAAAAAGCCAATACGTTTCCTCAGACTCTTATTTTTAATTGTCTCCAGTTTTTTAAGATGTGTCTGTGCTGCTGATCCATAAAAAATACATGAATAATCTAAAATTGATCTTAAAAAAACCTTGTAAAAAATGAGACATATATTTGGGTCCGCTCCTCATTTATTATAACTAAAAGCTCTTAGAATATTCAATCCTTTTTCGGTCCTTTTAATAAGATATTCAATTTGATCTCTCCAATTTAGTTTCCTGTCCGTTGATTTTTGAGGAATTGTTACTCCTCCAAATTTGATGTACTTAGCTTCTTGTTTACGCATTCTTAAAAAATTACATGCCATTGTTTTCTTAGTTGATAGGCAGAGTCCCTTTGTCTTCAGCCATTGTACCGATTTAGCAAATGATCCGTGAAGTTTTTCAACGCACTTTTCTTGTGTTTAGTTGCATAAATACATATGTCGTCTGCGAACTGCAAAATTTTAGTATCTTCAGATTCAAATATTTTTTCTAAATCCTACGTATATATGATGTAAAGAATTGGGCTTAGAATACTGCCTCGCGGAAGACCCATTTTTGCTACTTTGGCTGCAGTTAAGTTTTCAACTGTTCGGATAAACACTTGGCGAGAATGATAGATATCATAAATATTTTTAACTAATATTTGAGGAATTCCATTTTTAAGCATTTTTTCGGCTAATATGTTATATACAACGTTGGCGTATTCTCCCTGTATGTCCAAAAAAGTTGCTAGAGTGCAGTGGTTTTTGGTAAATCTTAACTGGATATCTGATATTAAGTTGGCTATGGCTTCTTGTGTTGAAGTACCTCTATTGAAACCAAATTGGGTCTTCGGAAAAAGGTTATTTTGCACCATCCAATTATCTAATCGGTTTTTTATAATCCTTTCGTATGTTTTTAGGACACAAGATGCTAAAGCGATTGGTATGTATGATTCTGCGTTATTTGCTGTTTTGCCTGGTTTTTTAAAGGGGGCAATGATGTATACTTTCCACTCTTCCGGAACTAAGTACGTTCCCAGAAGAATGTTATAGAAAATGCTTAGCAAGGGTTTTTTAGCTGATTCTGGCAAGTTAAATAGTGTGGAGTAGTGTTTTTTAAGCCTATATAACTCGGGATTACAAAGAAGCTACAACATAAAGTTTCGAGTTCGCTATATATATGTTTTTTAAATTTTTGGGATTCCTTTATTTCAGACCCCCTGAAGACGTAGTATATATATATATATATATATATATATATATATATATATATATATATATATACACACTAAGTGAGCTTTTTGTTCTATTATTCGTCGTGATGAAGTTGGATAAAAAGATGAGAATTTCTGTTCCTTCACATATGGGATTTTTTTAAATACCTGCCCTAAGAAACATGTGAGTTCGCAAAAAGTTTTCACACAAATAACAAAAAAAGGTAGTCACGTGATTTATCTTAACTGCTGCTTTCCTGTCTAGAAATATTTTCGGGAGTTCATTTTCAGGGACGTATTTCATTGTCCTAGGTCTACCCTGTATAATTGGAAAAAAAGTTCTTTAAATACAAAATAATAAAATAAATTTGACGTGTTTCATTGTTTCCTAAGCATGCTAAACTCGTTTTAATGTAGACTCCGAATTGGGACAACCGAGGGCTCTGTTGGCTATATTTTGGAGGTTTCGTCAATATTGTTTAATTTACTAATGACATCTAACATTTGAATTTCCAAGGCTTTGACTTTTTGCATAGTTGGTAATAGGCGAAGTCCAACAGAACATGTCTCGCAAACAAATTTGAGAGTCTTCTTGTTCCTAATCCTGACTTCAGTTGCAGTAAGACATGCACAAGTGTGATGGAATAATTGTTTATTCCCATCACACCCACACGAGTCGGAAGGTGAATCTGCTCTCGAAATAAATACAAAACAAGTGGCCATTTTCATCATTATAACGAAAACACCAAAGAACAGTCAAAAGTTACAATCAAATTAAAAATTTCGGCAGGCAAACTCCAAATCTAGAAACTCGTGGAACACGTCTATTGTTTAAAGTTAAATGTTCAACACACGAACAAAAATGTTCGTTATTATTGAGGAAATATCTTCTATTGTTTAGAGATTAATAAATCACAAAAATTAGTGGAACAACGACGGCACAAATACGATCAATAACCAGATTGACATAAAATGCAAAATTTGTTGAATTTTTACGAATTTATTTCCACTAGAAAACCACTTAAATACGAAAAAACGAGAGAACGCGAAATAAAACACAATATCGTCTGTTATCTATAATACTTTTTTGTTAGGAGATATTAATAAAGAATTTGACTACAATACATCTTCATTCCAGTCTGTAATTCTATAGATGATATAATCTAAATAAGAGATTTTAAAAAATGCTTTTAAATGAGATCTAATTTTATTTAAATTAACTGAAATAAAGTGACATTTCCCAACATTAGAAAAAATATGCTATATTTTTGTGCTACAATAATTTTATTCTAATGTTAGTGGAACTTCACTTAATTGTGTTAATTCCTGTGCAAGCTCCTTTCTTGTAGTTTACAAAAAAACGCCTGTATGGGGTCTCTCGATTTCTTAAAATCGCATATTTTCTTGACAATTTTAAATATTCTCCGCTTTTAGCTTTATCAGATAGTACAAAGCTTTTAGAACGGTAATTTTTTGTGTCTGTGAAATTTATTATTAAAATATCTCCTTTGTCTTCAACATGGTATAATGTCATTTTTGTTGACATGTATCCGCCAAACCAAATATAGTAGCTACTTTAATATGAAGATAAATTTCGTCAGGCGCTTCATTTATAAATTTAGAATAGGGGTGTGCGGTGAAATTTTAAGAAAGGGAAGCAATTTTTAGAAACTTACCTATTTGTAATGTAATTCGATTCTTCGTTCATTTTTTGCAAATTCGTCAATGACGTCATCATAAAAACGGCGATGCTCCGACATATTTTGGAGAAGTTTATTTTCAATGGACAACAGCGATGTATGCGAAAGTCTCTCCTGCCCCGTTGAATTTCTCACGAAATTTTTTATACGTTTAAGTGTTGAAAAATTGCGTTCTACTGATGAACTTGTGGCAGGTATTGTCAATACTAATTCACACAATTTCGGCACTTCGGTGTAGGTATCTTCCAGGTCCTTGTCTTTTAAAAACTGCATTAGTTCCTTAGCGGTATTTTTTGCGCTAATGTCATCAGTTTCGTAAATCACTTTTAGTTCAGATCGCAGTAACACTCGGTCGAAGAACTGGCCATAACGAAGAAGAAGAGATTTAAACGCATCTTCTGGAAAAGTTTTTCCTTTAAATGCGTCAAAATTGCAGAGCTCGAGGAATTTAAAATCATTTAAACCGTTAAATCTATAGTTTATTTGTTGCTGAATTTGATCGATTATTTCATAAAAGCGGCGTCTGTATGATGTTTGAACATCTCCTACCTTGTCTGTTCAAAGACGCTTGGCTTGTGGCTCTACATTTAACGTCATCGTTTTCTCCCAAAATAGGTCAAAGTCATCTCTTTTTTGGCTTAACATGGACTTAAAATTATCCACTTTTTTTAGGCAAAAAGCAATATCATTTGTTTTAGTTTGTAATATATTAGAAACATTGTCCGAGAATGGAAATATTTCTGAAAATATGTTCAACAAATAATTAAAATCAAAATCTCGTTTCAAACAGTCCAAAAACCCCCTCGAACTATTTATTGCTTCTGAGTCCCACGTTTCATTATTTTGTATTATATTCTAAAATAGTTCAATCAGTGATTCACGATTTTCAGATACTGTTAATACGAGTCTTCCATTATAGTTCCACCTAGTAGGAGCTACTTTGGGCAATCGTTTGTGGACAATGGAGTCCAAAGCTTGTGTATGTTTTGTTGACTTGGAAAAAAAAGCAGCCATGCCACTTAAAGTAACGAAAAATACTTTACACTCTTTAGTGTGATTGATGGACTGGTATAAAACTAAATTTAATTTATGAACAAAACAATGGACAAACACAGCACTTGGGAAAGTTTCTCTAACTTTAGCTTGCAGACCCCCTAATTGTCCTGCCATCACTGCACCTCCATCATAGCTTTGAGCAACTGATTTTTTCTCTCCACTAATTTCTTTAGTAACGTTATAAACTACAGTATACATCTGATGTACGATTTTCGGACACATTCTTGAAACCTAAAAATCGCTCTTGAATCCCAATTCATGCTGTCTGAGTAAACAAACAACATCGGTAAGTCTTCTTAATATTTGCCTATTTTTGTCGACTAGTTCATTGTGTTAGCGGCTCGGTTGGCGGTGACTAATTTCCAACTGTTTATTAAGGGCGTGTTCAACTCTAGTTTGCTTTTTCTTTTATGACGGCCTGTAAATGCGCTTTGGACATAATGTGTCTTTTTACAGTTTTATGGAAATTGTTTAAATCCGAAAAACCAGTTTTATTCCAGAGACCTTTTTCATTTTCAAAAACTAAACATGGCCAACAAAATTATTTACTTATATTTTCACACCCTGTTAGCCATTTAAATTGTTCGTATTGTTTTTTCGGATAAAAATGTCTATTACAGTTTTTCATTTTTGTGGTTAAATTTTTCATAGGCGGTTTTGCCTTTTGGAAATTATTTGAAGCTTATCAGCGAAGTTTAATTTTGAAAATCCCTTTATTATTAAGACACACCACACATTCACACACACTCTTCTTACTAAATTCTCCAATATTTTCAACGTTATTACCGACAGCCGAAGTTGACGGTATTTGCATATCCACGTCCGTATTATTGTCTTCTATATCGCACCATGCACGACGCGACGTACGTATCACACAACACACGGATAGCCGTTCAGACAAAGAACCTACTCCAACGATAGCTTCCGCCACCACATAAAGCCGGTGGAAAGTTCAATAACCTCTGGCTCGATTTACAGGAAATCGAGCATACAGGACTTGGCTGCAGAGAAGCTAGCGGCCCGCATAGGTTCTATTAGATATTCTATTGTAGCTGGGTCGGTGTCAAGGCCGCGTTTATTATGGGCTTGGTAATTAAGATAATATTTTAGCATTTTTAATATAAACTAAATTAATGGTTTCCTATTTCAAAAATTACATTTTAGGAGATGTTTTATAATTTTTTTTTACTACGACTTTGATTGACAACTAATGACAAGCGTATTTTTATTTTGTGTCTATGGTGATTCAAACTGCCAAATAAAAAAGCAGGTGTTTATTATTGCTTAACATTGATTTTATAAGGCATAATACGAGCGCCATTAAACAATTTTTTTAAACACGTTTTTCATATTTTTTACTATTTTGTTGAAAGTTATAGCAGGATTTTAGCAAATTTATGTTCTTAAATCATTTTGCTAACCATCAGCATATCAATATATTTTTTAAATATTTAAAATCAGTAAGTATATTTCAAAAAAATGGGGTTATTTACTTTTCCGCACTAGTATAGCTAGAGCTACAAGAAAGTAGCTCATTCCAAACTAAAATGAGTGCAGAAAAGTGTAATTTTCGGCACGCTTGTAGAAAAAATATAATACCCAACTCAGGATGTAGGACTAATGACCAGTTTCGGACTTGTTTGCCAGCCGTCGTTATCGCTCGGGCTCAAACCACGTCCTCGACAAATAAGTGTTATCTACGGTTTCGGTAAACTATGTTGACACTCTTAAATCTCGTTTATTTTTGTTTCTTTTAGTTTTTATCCACCATTCTAGCAGTTCAAATTGAGAAAATGTGTGGAAAACTCTCATCAGCACTCAAAATTTACTTTAAGATGTAATTATTACACAAATCAATAGGTAATTTTGATTTCAAACATCTTTCCGACTGTTCACACCGCCATGCTTGTTTTTAATTTGATGTGCGACGTTGCCATATTCATAATTAAAGAAATACCTATACACGTTATGATACACGTAAAACTCAATTTTTTTAAAACAAAACTTATAATTAATAAAAATGCGGATTAGATTGGGTTAGGATTGGTTAGGTCTTCTGTAAAGAAAGCGCGCGGTAGCGCGCTAACCGAATTCCGAGTCTATATTGTAAGGGAGATGTTTCTGTAACAGAAACTATACTGTTAGGTGAATCTGTCCCGCTAACGTTAGGTTAGCCCAGGTTCGTCAATAAAACCTTAATTAAAACTATAATAATAACAATAAATAATTACAATTTTGTTGTCCAAATAATTTTCAATTGGTCATTTCATTTCCTTTAACAAATTGGTAAATCTAAAATCTGCTAAATTTTTCATTTTAAGGCTGTCAAATTGTGACCGAGTGTGACTTTTAATTCATTTTTTAGGAAAACTCTTAAATATCCCGCAATTTTTATTTTTGAAATGTAATATTGCAAATGGGTACTTTCTAGAAAAAAAAAATAAAATATGCAAAAATCGTCTGTCAGGATAGTTTACCGGACCCAAAAAATTGTATACTCCACTTTTTTTGGTTAGATTTGATTCGATTTTCTTCATTGAAAATGTTTTGAAAAGCCATTAGGAAAAAACATTTGATTACATTGGTTTGAAGATGAACAACAATATGTGGCAACGCTGTATAACAGACGTAACTTGTCAAAAATTAAACCCACTGCGATGTTGTTAGATTTACATTCGGTTTTGTAGCTTGGACTTTTTAAATGACAGTCTTTTAAAACTACTGGACTTAAAATTGGAAATTTATAGCATAAATGATATTTATGAAATTACCAATAAATCGGATGCCGAATTAGTGGAATATCTTCAAGAAATTGGTCTTTTAAAGAATAATTCTAGGTGCAAAAATAGAAATTGCCGTCGGATTTGTGTTGTAAGGCAGAAAAATCTTATAAATTCCGTAAATTCCTGTTTTTATTGCAAGAATTGTAAAAAGGATTATGGCCTTTTTGCTGATACGTTTTTTTCAAAAACGTCTATCCCATTAAGACAAATTTTATAAATAATGTGGCTGTGGTGTTGTGAAGTAAGAGTGGGTTCGGCAGCGACCATAATGGGGATTTCTAAATTGACAATTATTCAACAATATCGTTATTTTAGGGATATTCTAAGTTGGAAATTATTACAAAATGAGGAGAGGTTTTTACTTGGTAAGTCGTAATATTTATGTTTAATGACGAAGAGAGGATATTCAAAAATATTATCTTTTATTTTAGGAGGTGAGGGTCATTTAGTGCAAATAGATGAGTCAGTTGTAACCAACAGAAAATATCATCGGGGTCGCATCGTCCGCGAAAAATGGGTACTAGGGTTAGGGTTTTATGATTGTACTTTAAAACGTGGATATGTAAAATATATACCAGATAGGTCCGCTGGTACATTGATTCGTGTTATCCAGGATATTGTAAGACCAGGATCTGAAATCTGGACCGACGAATAGAGGGGATATAATAACCTTCAACATTTGGGCTACAAACATCAAACAGTAAACCACAGCCGTTTTTTGCGAGATCCGCAAACTGGTGTCTGTACTAATCAAATTGAAGGTTATTGGTCCACCCTTAAACAGTATCTTAGGAGACTGGGTGTGATCGGTTCAAAATTTTTGCCTGAATATGTAGATCAGTTCATGTGGAACGGCTTTTTCGGAAAAACGGCATATCAAAGAATGCACAATTTTACCCGACAAATTGCCGAAAATTTTCAATTCAGTGATTTCATTTCCTTTAACCAATTGGTAAATTTAAAATCTGGCAACGTTGCTAAATTTTAGTTTTTAAGGCTGTCAAATGTGATCAAAGTGTGATATTTAATTTATTTTTTTTAGGAAAACTCTTGCATATTCCGCAATTTTTATTTTTGAAATATACTATTACAAATAGGTACTTTCCGAAAAAAAAAATGAAAAAATCGACTGTCAGGATTGTTTACCGGACCCGTTATCTACCTCCCTTGTTGTGTAAATAGGGGAGACTGTTGTATACTGGGACAATATTTTTTAAATGAACATAAAAATTATATTTTAGTAGTATTTTGGGATTTTTTGTGTTAATTACATTTGAAACACAATAGTACTTCCAAAAATAAATTTTATTATGAATACAGTAAAATGCTGAACCAAAAAAGGCATTGTCCCACTACACGCCCGAGTCCCACTATACAACAACCCCTTGTTTTATAGTGGGACCTGAATGTGTACATCCTGGGACAACCTGATAATAATAATGTTTAATTGAAATAAAATACGTATAACTCAGTAACAAGATACAAAGACATATTTTATTTATAACTCATCAAAAATATGAAAGCATTACTTTTTAAGTTTGTTGGTAACTAATATAATATATGTAAAACAAACAAAACTAATTGAAAAACAAATTTAAATGAACAAGAAAATTATTCTATGTTAAAAGAAGAAAAGTCATAATGAAAACACCATATCTTGGCTGCTCGTTCGGTCCCCCCTGATATAAAAGGAACAGGAAGTTTAATAACAATATCATCCTTTAAAATTAAATCGTCGTCTCTTTTTTCTGGGAAGAAAAATTTATAATTGGCAGTCTTTTTTAGGAAATTGACAAGATATTCGTTTGCTTCAATTTTTTCTACTTGACCAACGTAATATTTTATTCTCTTTTTCAAAGGATATTTTACAAGGACAAAATCAGTAGGCTTTACTTCCAAATCTGCTTCTCCTTCAAATTCATCCGAAATATCAGAACTGTCATCACACAAATCTTTTATGGATACGTCACTGTCACTAGAGTCTATAAATAAATTCTTTGTAACAGCCTTTACCTTTGCACTCTTTTGTATTCTTTGTGTATCTTTCGCTATTTTTTCTTCTTCTTTTCGCTTTTTTTCTTCAATTACTGGCGTGTCAGTTAGAATCATTGATGTGATTTTTTTTCTTTTCTGATTTAACTTTCTAGCTGTTGCTTTTAAATGTGGTCTTATAGATTCCGGAGTAACGATATTCTTTTTAGGCATTATTTCCTCTTCTGGGTTGGTTCTGGAACAGCCTGGCTGAGTGGTGTCTAAAACATTTGAAGCCAAATCACCTGCATCAGGATCATCCATAGAACTTTCAGCAAGAGATTGTGTACGGTTCGTGACCGACGAACACAAATAGTCTGATTCCTGAAATATCTCTGAATTTAAAGGGTAAATCCCTGTGTGTTGAAATTCTTTAATTATGTTGCTTGGTGTAAAAGCTAACCCAAAAGATTTTCCAACTATTTCTGCTATATTGTACAAAGTTACTGGAACACCAGGATGATTTATCAGCCATTCGTCCATAGCTTTATTATAGTATCCTTTAAATGGGCCGAAACAAGACACGTCAAGAGGCTGAAGTTTGTGACTACAATGTGGCGGTAATGTAACCAATACGATGCCGTTTATTTTACAATATTGTAGCACCCTAACATCTGTATGACTTTCATGATTATCTAATATTAATAATATCTTGTTGTTTGTATTACAATGTACTGCATCTGTTACGTGTTTCAAATATTCCAAAAAGTTGGTTCCAGTCATCCAACCACTTGGATGTGCTGCTCCTTTTGAGCCAGGTGGTGCACCATTAAGCATGTGCGGTTTAAAGTTTTTTCTCGGAAAAACGAAAAACGGCGGTACATATGTACCATTAGCAGAGATAGTGGCACATATTGTTACTAAAACTCCTCTCTCGGCGCTCGTTACCTTACCTACTTGCTTTTGACCACACGGAGCTATTATTTTTGGGTGTCTGTGTACAGTTGTTACAGCGGTTTCATCGCAGTTAAATATATGGTTAGATTTAAAACCATATTTTTCAAATACATTAAGAAGGTTAGTAAAAAATAAACCAACATTATGTTTGTTGAAACTTGTTGCACGGCTTAAGCTTGTGGCTTCAGGGGTGCGTAAACTTATATTGTGTCTAGCTCGAAAAAGCTTCATCCATTCGTCTCCGGCACACTTATTTTTGTTCCAAGATTCAGGAATTAATTTTTCATTCGAGATAGCAAATCTATAGGCAAACAAACGGGTTTCTTTAGCTGATAATCCGTAACACATATTTGCGGCAGTAATCAAGTATTCACTAAGCAACTGTTCTTCGTCATCAGAAAATATTTGGGAAAATCCATGATGCCTCTCAAAGCTAAAACTTACTTTCCGCTCCTCATTGGTATTTCGATATTTTGCAATATATCTCTGTAAGGCAGATTTGGATACTTCAAATTGACCGGCGGCCTCCCTGATTTTAATATTTTGGTTAATAACAGCTAAAACAGCTCTCTTCATTTTGTCTGCATTTTCCGCATGAGCTTGTTTACTCTCTTTGTAAGATTTGTTGTTTTTTCGGGGTCTTTTTTTATCGCTCATTTTCTGTAATCAAAACAAAAACAGTTACCCACGTATTATGTATCAACTTTATGCCAATTTAAGTTTTAAATGTTGTGATAATTCTAACTAAAAATATATATTTTATTATCTTCTTCCATGCTTTCGAACACGTAACGTGAGATAATAAAAAGCAAATTCAGCATTTTTACTCTGGCAAACCATAAAAATATCCATTAATACACACTTATAAACCGTCGGGTGTATAGTGGGACAGACCCAGTATGCACCATATGCTTTTGTCCCACTATACAACACTAGACTTATTTTAGGTTATGCCTCAATTTTTTTAACAAAAATGTAATTACAAGCAATATATGTCCAAACTTACCTTTAAAACACTTTGGGCACTATGTATACGAATATTCACAAACTAATTTTAATAAACAAGGGTAATATTCTACCCGATTTCAACAGGAAACTAAAAACTTTATGACTGCAAATTCACGTGTTCGCCGGTTTCAGACATACTGAACAATTTGCTGATAAATATTTATAGCTACCAATAGAGGGCAGTGCATGAATATATTCCTGTATTTAATTCGGAATTTTACTTCGTTTAGTTTGCGGGAAATTTAAATTGTCCCAGTATGGAACCTGTCCCAGTATACAACAGTCTCCCCTAACTATTATCAAGAACGCTGGTCGATTGCTGTCATTAATATTTCATAAAGTCCCACCGTTCCTTTTTTTTATGTCAAAAAATGTTCACTATAATACCTTCCAGGGTAACCCAGCAAGAGAGAACGTCTGAAAAAGTACATAGGTTGCCCAGGCAACATTAAGAAATGCTATATTATTAGTTGTATATTGTTGTGAAATTTTCGTTGAAATTATATTTCCTGGAATAAAACCTCTATTTTAAAGATAATAAATGATATAATTTATATTTTATAGACTATGTAAATAAAGTCATGAAAAATAAATAGCATTCCGTCTATAATGGAGGAATCGGGAAATAATTGCTTGATAGATTCTTCCACAAATATTGTAATTGTGGAATAATTAGTTTTTCGACCACTCTGCAGGCAACTATGTATATTAAGTTATTTGCTATTCCATTTCATATATCTTCCAACATACTGTGGTAAATATCGGTTAAGTAATTTTCACGGCATTTTTGATTTATTCAGCATATTGTAATACAATTGCAAGAAACGTTTCAAAGTAGGAATGTTAAGTTAATTGAATGGAATACTGCTGGCAATTAATGATATTAACAATGTCTGTCTAGCCAACGATCCCTTATTTAAATTTTACAACCTAATTATCAGGTACAAAAGCTGGATTTTTTTAAACACCATAACTTTAACTGTAGTAACAATATCCGGAATTTCAGAAAATGTTGAGTAAAGATCTATTTGGTCGCTAAGTAATAAATTTATATCTTTAAGGCAGTTTATTTGTAAACTTTTCAATAAATTTAATTTAGGGCCTCCCTTCTCTACAAGAAGGATTTCTTCAAGTAGAAATAAAGATGCGTCCAAGCATTCGTAGTGCTCTTTGTAGTATTCATTTTATAAAATCGTAAAACATGGCCATAAAAATCTAAATAAAACTGAAATATTTATAGCGTGCATAAAATATTACGACCGAAAATATGCAACAATGCATCTGAATAAGTAGATATACGAGGAAAAATGTGAAAAAAGTAATAGTGCATTTCGTGTTACTGACAAATTGTGAGATGGGAAAGAGGACGCGTCTCTTAATCTTCGCATATTTTCCATGCTGAAGTAAAATGTGGCTCACAGTTTAAATCTACGATATTTCTTCGATATCCGTTTGTCATCATATTTGCATTCTTTTGCGTTTCACATGAATTTTAAAAGTAATACACATTTAATCATAGAAATGTGTGGCATACATTGTTTGTGGCCGTTACCATTCATGCCATACGATAGGTTTACCAGCGTTTCGATTTAAGTTTCATACTGCAATAAGAATGGGTTTGTGTGTACTGTGATTCACGGAATAGGAAAATGGCTCTTGGGGGATTACCCTAAAATTGTTTTTGTCTTATCTCTCGAAATTGTTCGATCTAGAAATAAAATGTCAGATGCTTGCTTTATCAGATACGGGGTGCCTCAGAGGTCTGTGCTAAGCCCAAATACTATTCCTTCTCTACATAAACGACCTGACTGCTCTTGACAGTCGAGGACGATCTACATACAGTCTTTGCTGATGACATCTCTGTTTTATAGTCCCACTAATCAGCATTTTATTAACCTCTGAGGATGTTAATAAAATTTGTGAATGGTTCGATTCAAATCGTTTACGTCTTAATGTCAGGAAGACTAGTGTGCTTAGCTTTAGGTTTAGGTTTAACTGTAGTTTTGAATGGCTGTGGTATTCAAAGCAAGCAGTATAACAAGCTTCTAGATTTATTAATTGACAAAAACCTTAATTTTAAGGAACATGTAAGAGCAGAGTTGGGCAAAATGGTCGCCAAATCGCACCATAAAAGCCAATAATACAGGGGTTTCCCGAACAACGAATACCGGAGATTATAAACCGGAAAGGTACAAAGTAGTCTTACCCTACGCAAAAAGTTTCCACAGGCAGAATTTAAAGAATTTCTTTGAATGTACACAAAATATGCACGGGTTATGGTAACATATGGACCACGCACCCACTGCATATGTATTTCTAAAGATTAAATTTAATAAAAGTTTTATTTATTTGTTCAAGTAGAAATAAAGATGCGTCAAGCACTAGTAGTTCTCTTTATAGTTTTCATTTTATAGAATCGTAAAACATGACCGCAAAAATCTGAATATAACTGAAATATTTATAGTATGCATAAAATATTAGGAACGAAAATGTACAACAATGCATCTGAATAAGCAGATATACGAGGAAAGATATGAATAAATATCAGTAATGGTGCGTTTCGAGTTACTGACAAATTGTGAGGTGGAAAAGAGAACGCGTCTTTTAGTAATAGCATATTTTCCATACTGAATCTAAATCACAAGATTAAATTGGAAAACCAGGGAGTATATAGCATTCCATACCAGGACTGTGAAAAAATTTACAATAGCAGAAATAAACAAGTTATCAGCCCTGTTCCTACATTTCTACAAGAACACACAGGTGTTCAGACTTTTTTTCTACTACCAATAAAAAGGCATATTAAAATCTAATACTCGTTTTCTACATACGCCATTTATTGCGTACAAAATATCATATCTTACTTTGTACCGGGTGTATAACTAAGAAGAGAGGCCGGTCGTATCTCAGGAACCACTTGTCTTACGGTTTCGGGAAAATTTTTTCATAGTAAATCGGCCAAGAGAAATCGCTGGAAATTATTTTTAACCTCGAAAAATTACCGCTAGGGGGCGCCACAACAACTTCAAAACGTAAATGTAGATTTTTTTGGAGAATTTGCATGGTTTGCAAGGTGTGTTGAAAATAAATTCAAGCATAGTATTCTTCAATAAGTTATGCAACTTTTTGCTATTTATCATTTTTTTCTATTTTCAATATTAAAGTGGTGGGGGAAGGTCAAACATTTTTTATTTCAAACGTTGATATCTCTGTTTTGAATAAACCGATTTTATTGAACTCGGTCTTAAAGGTTTTTTTCGCTCGATTTGCGGTGCTATTAACGGTCACCAAATTTATTCTGCTACTGGTCGCTAGATAGCGTTTTTCTGGAATTCCTCAAATAATACGGATTTTCTCAAAAGAATGAAATGGTATGATATAACCTTTTTGTCACATTTTATTTTGTGGTTATGAAGGGTATAGGATAGTGAAATAAGAAAACTACATCCATATTTAATTTAAAAAACTGGTCCGATTAAAAAACTAACTAAACTGGAGTTAGTACTGTAGAGGAGAAAAAGTGCCAATGGTAAATTGAAAGTTATTTTTATCTATCATTTCGTTTTAACCTAAAATTTGAGAAATTTTGAGAAAAAAACGCAAATTGAATCACTTCTTCCACATCATCTTTAGGAGATATAACACAATAACTGTAGATATACCCGAAAACCAAATCGACATGTCACTCGATTTTTTACGAAATTTTGGATTTTCGTCCCCTCTACTTTAAAACATTACTATTTATTTGTGTTATTTTGGTCAAATTGACTGAAAAAATGAGATACCGGAAAACCTATAAATCGAGATTTGTTTTCAAATCAAGAAAGTTAGTGAAAATCGCTCGAATCTGAAAAGTAGCAGTGGATTAAAAAAAATAACTTCACCAACTTTTAGAGGAGTAGAAGTGCCCAATGGTGAAGTGAGAGCTATTTTTATCTATCGTTTAAATTTTACTATAATTTTAGAAAAAATGTATTGAAATGAAATGATATTATATTTATTGTAAGCCAGAACATTAGAAACTAAACAGTAAAAGAATTAGCAGGAAAAAGAATACCAAAGAAAGAGTTTCTGATTTATTCTTTGCTGTGCTATTTCCTGCTACTCAATTTATTGAGTATTTATTGTTATTAAATAACAAAGAAACAAAGAAAATATCGTAAAATGCAAGTCCTTTTTTGATTTAATTGTTTATTAATTAACTATCGATGTCGAGTGAACTGTTGGAAATGTCTACCGTCATGCTGGATACATAGACGGAGCCTTTCTATTGCAGCTTCTATTTCTGCAGTTGGTATCATCTGGATTGCGTTTCTAACTCGATTGATGAAGTCCTCCCTTATTGTTGGTCTATTTTGGTACACCAAATCTTTAAGGCGACCCCACAAGTAAAAGTCTAGACACGTCAAATCGGGGGAACGAGGTGGCCAGGGAAATATACTGCCCCTACCTATCCAGCTTCCGGGAAAACGCCCATCTAGGAATCGACTGACATTTTTTGAGTAGTGACCTGGGCAGCCATCATGTTGGAAGAATATAGCGTCTAAGTCGATGCCCTCAAGCAAAACTGGTAGCTGATTTTCAAGAAAATCTAAATAAGTCCGATTGCTTAGTGGATTATCGAAAATTATTGGGCCGATACTTCGGTTGTTTTTTATGCTGCACTAAACGTTGACACTACAGCGACTTTGACTTTGGACTTCTCGCATCCAGAGAAGATTGTGGTCCGATCACTAATGCGAGTTATGCAAATTCACTTTCCCATTGGAGCGGAAAGTAGCTATATAATAAATAATATGAGGATTTATGGATTTTCGGGTATACATATTTCAATTTTCGAGTTAATTTAATGTTTTATAGAGATCTAAAGATGATGTGGAAGTAGTGATTTAATTGCATCATTTTTTTCTCAAAATTTTTCAAATTTTATGTTAAATTGGAATGATAGATTAAAATAACTTTCGCTCTAACATTGGCACTTTTTCTCCACTACAATTCGGTGTAGTTAGTTTTTAATCCGACGTTTCGGATTCGAGCGATCATCATCATTTTTCTTAATTTAAATACGGACATGGTTTTTTTATTTCACTCTCTTATATCCTTCTTAACCACAAAATAAAATGTGACAAAAAAGTCATATCATACCATTTGATTTTTTTGAGAAAATCCGTATTATCTGAGGAATTTCAGAAAAACGCCATCTAGCGACCAGTAGCAAAATAAATTTAACGGCCGTTAATAGTACTACAAATAGAGCGAAAAGAGCCCTTTTTTAAGACCAAGTTCACTAAAATCGGTTTATTCAATACAGAGATATCAACGTTTGAAACAAAAAATGTTTGACCTTCCCCCACCACTTTGTTATTGAAAATAGAAAAAAACGGTAAATGGCAAAAAGTTGCGCAACTTTTTGAAGAATTCTACGCTTATATTTTCGACACACGTTAACTATGTAAATTCATAAAAAATCGACATTTACAGTTTATAGTTCTTGTTGCGCCCCCTAGGGGTAATTTTTTGAGGTTAAAAAAATTTCCAAGGATTTCTCTCGGCCAATTTATTATATAATTTTTTTCCCGAAACCATAAGACAAGTGGTTTCTGAGATACGGCCGGCCTCCCTTCTTAGTTGTACACCCGGTATATCGTTCATGCTATGCATTTTAGCTACAAGGATGTGGTTTGTCGCCTAAACTTGCTCATTTCAATAATATTGAATGATAAAGTTGGAAAAGAGGAGGGCTTTACATGATCTGGTCTTCTCCATAAGGTAAACTAGAAAAAATGATTATTACAACTCTGAGGTCATTTTCTATTTGGAGCTTGTCTTGATGTTTAGGCTTTAAAGCAGCTACATAAAAAAACTAGTTTCACAAAGGTATGATGTAAAAAAAGGTAACAGTATTATAAAAGTTTTTGTTTTAAAAAAGAATAGTTATACAAGACAGTTCACTCGGTACCAAAGTTTTATTTTCTGCACTATTTAAAGAAAAAAATATCAGTTATTCTTCTTCTTGAGGAGATTGTGGTGGAATTTCAAATTTTTTGGCCAATTTATAATTCTCCTGCGACGGGTTGCGCTGGATAAATTGAGACATAGCTCGAAACATCTCAAAAATATTTTCTTTTAATTTGTTATTCCACAATAAAATTGTATTGTCTTATAAAAAGCGTTTATCCTTTTACTTAAATCAAATATAGTTTCTTTCTAAGTGGAAGATTAAGGAAATTAAGTTTTTAGAAAATATCTACTATGTAAGGGAGCTTGATAAAGAATAACTTGTAGAAAGCTTATGCATGTTTATGTCCCTCCTCTCTCAAGAACGTCGCTATTTAATTTCTTAATTCGTAGACAACCACCTGAAGGAAGAATAAAATAACGATGATTTAGGTTATATTGACACCGAGATATCTTCAGAAAAAGAAGTGAAAATCCTTGACTTCAAAGGTTTGGTTTTTACATAATTAACTATATTGACAGCTATTATCGATATTAAGAACAGGATCTAGCCATTTTGATGCTAAAGCTTTCATATGAATCATACAGCATATCCAGACTACCCCTAGAGATTTCTTTCTCAAAAATACTTGTAAACTATTATACACTCTATGCCAAATTAAAGTAGCCCCTTTTTTACACCTTAATAACTAAGTTCGTTTTCACCCAATTTAAATGATCTTTTGATATAATATGTATACACTTCTAAATGTAACTTTAGTTTTGACTTTCATATTTTACACAGTGGATCAAAAATATTTTGATTTTAACGAACCCACGTTTTTGAGGTCGTAAAAATATAATTTATTTTTTGACTTTCACCAAATTAGGTAGTATTAATAGGAAAAATAGGATTCTTTTTGAATATTGACAATAAAGTTTTTTATTATGTGGTAATCGATTTTTTTCACAAGTCAACATTTGCCTTAATAATATCAACGGATTCATATAAAAAAAAACTAATAATATATTAAATTACAAAAGCTACTAAATTGCCTTCTAAATATGACCTCTCTCCTTGTAGTTTCCTATGCAATTGTTGTTTGGATGCAACAGTAGTTACTTGGAAAACCTCTTTTCAACATTCTTGGCCTCCTCAACTGTGGTTAAAATGGTATTAAAATGAATCATATTTTCTAAAGAACTCCAAATACTATAGTCCACTGGGTTTAGGTTCGGGCTGTAAGGTGGTTAGTTTTGGATTTCAATAAAATCAGCATTGAATGTACTCCTTGATGTATGTGCTGTATCGTCCTTCTAAAACGAATAATTATTAGTAATTTCGGGTAACAAGTATAACAAAATATGCCTTTCTCCCTCAGATTGAAAATACGTGTTTTTACTCTAACGAACACGCCAAGATAAATCAATACAGAAAAATGTTGTCTGCGAATTAAAAGGTTTTTATATGTTACGTTTTGTCATTATTTGTATAAACTCTCTTACAGTGAGGGTTCTTAGGTAACGTAAATATTTTCTCATCGGTAAACCATATTCGATCTCTGCAAAAGCTCTTAGGTTTGCAGGCTTTTATATCTACCAATCGGGAAAATTCTTTACAGTAAATCTTTTTGAATACTTCAGGTTAAAATCTAATTTTAGAATACTTCTAACAGATGTACTTTGATGTTTGAGCCTATTTATAAAAAAAATCCACAACTTACTATTTCTCTAGCTACAAGTTCTTGGCAATTTTCTGCACAAATGGTACACTGTGGTGAAAATGTTGGTAATTGGTTAATTTTTTAACATATGTCTTCCTAATATTGTCAATGGGATGGTTACATCGATGTTGAGGTTGTAGTAGATGTCAATTTATAGTTATAACATATTTGGTTATAAAGAATTTTATTGTTATTATCATTGCTAATTTTACTTATTTAATGAAACAAGGCAAATTAATGTTCAATAGTTAATAACTATTCCATACAGTTGTTTAGCCAACTCTGTCTCTAAGTTAACAGATATTTAAAATACATAAACATTCCTTTTTATTAAGGGAAAGAATCACTGAAATTAATAAATTTTGAGAATTAATGAACAAAACTAGCGTAGGTAAATTTGGGAGAAGCTCAACTGAATCATATAAAGACAAAATCAAATTATTTTGCAAATCCAAAAATAATAGTACGAAGATAAATTTGTTAAAATAAAATATTAAAAATTCATAAGATCCCAGTTTTGATTTTAAATTTAAAATGTGTCCACTATAATAAAAAAAAGTAGTTTTAACATTAGATTTTGATAGCGATGGATAGTCGGGAACATGGACATGGTAGACCGGATAAATATAGGGTTAAAGCAAAGGGTAAACGAGGTATTGGGTAAGAGGACATCAATCTCTACAGGTTAATATTCATCTTGCGAAAATGTAAATAAATACGCCTGAATACATCTAAATTTTCGGATCATAAAATATCTGGCAACTAGAAAGGGTGTGGGTCATGGGATAGTTAGAAATATGTGTGTCTAGGTTAACAAATATTGCATGCCAAGGCTGGAGAGTTTTTTCTTTGCCAGTATCGACTGGTCATATTTTTGATGAATAAATCAAAAACTTTTTTTTTCTAATTTTTCCTTTTTCTAAAAATACAATTATTATTGTCGTGGCTAAAACACTAGAATATAAAACCAAAAACCCAAAAAAAAAGTAAAAAAAACATTTCCTCAAATTTATACAGATTGTGCGTGGATTTGGGTAACATATGGACCAGGCACAGGCTGCATACATTGTTGTATATTTTAAGTTTAAATTTAAAAAGTTTTATTTATTTGTTTAAGTAATAAAGATGCGTCTAGGGTTTGTATTGCTCTTTATAGTCTTCTTTTTAGAGAATCGTAAAACATGACCATATAAATCTAAATATAACTGAAATATTTATAGTATGCATAAAATATTACGATCGAAAATGTGCAACAATACATCTGAATAAGGAGATATACGAGGAAACATATGACTGAATATCAGTTAATAGTGTATTTCGAGTTACTGACAAATTGTGAGGTGGAAAAGAGGACGCTTCTCTTAATATTCGCATATTTTCCAAGTAAAATGTGGCTCACAGTTTAAATCTACGATATTTCTTCGATATGCTTTTGTCGTTATATTTGCATTCTCTTCCGTTTCACAGGAATTTTAAAAGTAATACGCATTTAATTACAGAAATGTCTGGCATACATTATTTGTGGCAGTTACCATTTATGTTACATGGTAGGTTTACCAGCAAAATGTTACGATTTAAGTTTCACGCTGCATTAAAAAGGGGTTTACGGAAGCTTTCACGGCTTTGTTCAATTAAGAAATCA
Organism: Kuschelorhynchus macadamiae; assembly: GCA_030620095.1. Taxonomy (NCBI): domain Eukaryota; kingdom Metazoa; phylum Arthropoda; class Insecta; order Coleoptera; family Curculionidae; genus Kuschelorhynchus; species Kuschelorhynchus macadamiae. Next base: position 57,196 of record JAUTXW010002776.1, read on the forward strand.
TGGTTCTTGGGATTAGATCCTGTGAAATTGGAATTACTATCCGACGTTTCGGCGTCGATTGCACGAGGCATCTTCAGAGATCAGTACTTCACGAGATCTGAACACTGAATGAGCTCGGAGAGATTCAGACGGGTTTTTATACCCGACTTGTTTTCGCCGAACCGTGACCTTGTGTTAAGATCGGTTTCCACGTGTGATGTAGACGTAACCCGTAACTTTATTGAAGGTTTTTGTATTTTTGAAAATTTAACTAAGGATCTACCGTTAGATAGTATTATTTTTTCCTAGATAAATGGAACTACAGACAAAATAGGATGGTTATTTCGACCGTACAACATACGCACAATCTTCAATACGCATAAGAAGATTGAATAATGCTTGCGATTTTGCTTTTCAAACAGAAGGAAAATATAAAATTCTTTGCTCCCATGGAGAAGTGGATATGGGAGAAACAGGACGCTCAATTTCCACTAGCCTTAGGAAACATGAAAGATGTAGTAAAAAGAAACAGTTTGTTCAGTCTGGTATAGTTGAACATCAGTATACCACTCACTATATTATAAATGTAAATGAAACCAAGATTCTAGCGTCGGCGTCGGTTTCAGGACTTTATAAACGAAAGATTAGAGAATCTATTGAAATTTTCAAACATGCAAAAAACTTCAATAGAGGAACAAAGTCACTGCAATTATTAAGTCCTGAAAATGAATATCCAACTGAATCATACCATACAAAATCAAATTATTTTACAAAGTTAAAATAATAAAAATTAATAAGAGCCAAGTGTTCATTTTCAATTTAAAATGTATCCACTATTGTATAACATTTCTTTGAATCTAAATATATATTAAACGCAGGTCCTTTACTGTGGTAAAATAATTTATTTATAAACCAGTAATAGAATGTTTGTCAGTAGTTTAACGTAATGAAACCGTTTGAAAATTACTGTTGGAAGCCAATAAAATACTTTAGAGCTCCAACAAATTTCCGGTTATTTCTATCTGGAACAATATCTAGCAAAAATTTAATTAAGCAAGGATTGTCGTTCGCAATATTTCCAATCGACCTACTTCCAGCAAAATTTGGTTTCTCTTGAAGCTATTATTAGGGAAGTATTTGAAAATATAATTAGGTATAATCTACCTATTACAGAAACTTATGCCAAATATAACAAAACTTTTTTGAAGCTAACGCTAATAAGGCAAAAAGAATAAAAGTTTCTCTATCGGGTAAAAGAAATTCAATCAGGACAAAAGGGATTTTTGCAGAGAAATTAATTTTTAATTAATGGAGCTTGGAGAGATCCGCTGCTCTCGGTTTCTTAGATCCGCCCTTGACATAATTTATTCTTCGCATTCCATCCATATTCTTTCCAGCTATAGCCTGTCTGTTTATTTAAGCTCGGTGAAAAGTACACAAAAATAAAATAAGGGTATCATTGACTCAATTTCGCTTTAGCAAGTCTTACAAGAGAGAATATATTTTTCAGTTATTATGTATAAAAATAATGATGCAGAATCACGCAACTGATATATTTCCCAGAAAATAATATTACAAACTAGACCGCTGAAGTGACTTTATATCCATCTTCTTGGTGGTAAAATAATTTATTTATAAACCAGTAATAGAATGTTTGTCAGTAGTTTAACGTAATGAAACCGTTTGAAAATTACTGTTGGAAGCCAATAAAATACTTTAGAGCTCCAACAAATTTCCGGTTATTTCTATCTGGAACAATATCTAGCAAAAATTTAATTAAGCAAGGATTGTCGTTCGCAATATTTCCAATCGACCTACTTCCAGCAAAATTTGGTTTCTCTTGAAGCTATTATTAGGGAAGTATTTGAAAATATAATTAGGTATAATCTACCTATTACAGAAACTTATGCCAAATATAACAAAACTTTTTTGAAGCTAACGCTAATAAGGCAAAAAGAATAAAAGTTTCTCTATCGGGTAAAAGAAATTCAATCAGGACAAAAGGGATTTTTGCAGAGAAATTAATTTTTAATTAATGGAGCTTGGAGAGATCCGCTGCTCTCGGTTTCTTAGATCCGCCCTTGACATAATTTATTCTTCGCATTCCATCCATATTCTTTCCAGCTATAGCCTGTCTGTTTATTTAAGCTCGGTGAAAAGTACACAAAAATAAAATAAGGGTATCATTGACTCAATTTCGCTTTAGCAAGTCTTACAAGAGAGAATATATTTTTCAGTTATTATGTATAAAAATAATGATGCAGAATCACGCAACTGATATATTTCCCAGAAAATAATATTACAAACTAGACCGCTGAAGTGACTTTATATCCATCTTCTTATACAGTCTAGTTGAATTTTAAATATATTCCCAAATATCATGTTTGAGTAATAATATCTTTTATGTAACTGGTGGTGTCTATACGATTGTGTCAGCCAATACTCGTGGAAATCCATGATAAAAGTATGTAAAATGTAAAAACAAAACTATTCTTCACCAAACACTTTCACTATATTTTTTAAAACTACTTTTGAGAGTCGCCATCTGTTCTCAAAACTTGTGTTTTTTTGACAAGTGTTCAAAAAACAACCAAAGCACATGAAACTGAAGAGTAAGAACAACAGTTCCAGAAACAAAGTATATACAACGTCTTCCTAAAAGTTATTCACACTGAACTTTTATTTAAATAACATTACATTGAATTTCATGAATTTGATCAGCATATAAGAGAAAAAGTCAACTCAATCGTACATAAAAAAATTCTTAAACAAAAAAGAAACTTTGTTCTCTAAACCCTAGAAATAATAAAAACATGAAACCAAGTTCAAAACAAATTTCTAACCATCCATTTTTTTGATAGATTTTCTAATCTCTCTAGCGTCCAGTTTTCAGATACCAAAATACAATTATTAGAAAAAGGCTTTAAATACAATATTTCTAAACAAGCTTCAACGAGAAGCTTAGAATTATTGGGTGAGGAAACTGAACTAGCCCTTAAAGACATCCCTTGAAATATATCTTTAAAATATGAAGGTTTAACACCTATTAAAATAGAATTTCTTAAAGATTCTAAGTCAAATTCAGATATTCAATGCATAAAATAAATTAGAAATAAGTCACAAATTGTTATTTTCACGAAAGCTGATAAAGGCAACACTGTAGTTGCTATTGAGAGAGTAGACTACATTAACAAAACATTAGATTTCCTTAATCCAGGCAAATATAAGATTTTAAAACATAATTTTGCAGACCTTTTTCAACGAAAAATTAAAACTTGTATTAAATATTGTAAGAGTTTATTTGATGATAGAGATGTTAGTAAATATACAATTATGAGCTCACAACCACCAAAATTATATTCTCTAATCAAACTTCATAAACTGGGATTTCCTATCAGACCAATAGCGTCTTTCTTTTCAGCGCAATATTATAAATACTATGTTAAAAACACCTAAAAAACTTATAAATATGTTTAGTTAACAAAATTAAAAAAAATTAACTTACCAAATAACGCGAAACTAATGTTTAGAACAAAATTACCTCGAATTTAATTATAAACTTTATACTAGTACAGAAGTTCATTAGAACAGAATCCCTGGTAGTATCTGTAAAACAGAGACAGATCGCCCACAGTTCAACGATTGCTATTCATTAGCTTAAATTTCTCTATTCGCTCATTAAAAGTTTGCGTAAGTGGACAAATTTTAAAAATATCGCTTTCGCGTATTAGTGCGCAATTTTCCGAAACAAAATCCATCCGGAAAGTAACTATTTAAGCACGATCAAAACAACTTGTAAATATAAATTTCAGTTAAATTAAATACATTTTTACAAATCCCGGATACATATAATAGAAATTACTATTTTTGCTATTTATACACTGAAAAACTCTTTATTCGCCCAGAAAGTAACTATTCAAGAACGATCAGAAAGGCTTGTAAATATAAATTTCAGTTAAGTACACAAATCCCGTATAGAGAGGATACAAAGTTACTATTTTTGCTATTCATCAGCTAAAAAATTCTCTATTCGCCGATTAAAAGTTTGCGTAAGTGGACAAATTTTAAAAATATCGCTTTCGCGTATTAGTGCGCAATTTTCCGAAACAAAATCCATCCGGAAAGTAACTATTTAAGCACGATCAAAACAACTTGTAAATATAAATTTCAGTTAAATTAAATACATTTTCACAAATCCCGGATACATATAATAGAAATTACTATTTTTGCTATTTATACACTGAAAAACTCTTTATTCGCCCAGAAAGTAACTATTCAAGAACGATCAGAAAGGCTTGTAAATATAAATTTCAGTTAAGTACACAAATCCCGTATAGAGAGGATACAAAGTTACTATTTTTGCTATTCATCAGCTAAAAAATTCTCTATTCGCCGATTAAAAGTTTGCGTAAGTGGACAAATTTTAAAAATATCGCTTTCGCGTATTAGTGCGCAATTTTCCGAAACAAAATCCATCCGGAAAGTAACTATTTAAGCACGATCAAAACAACTTGTAAATATAAATTTCAGTTAAATTAAATACATTTTCACAAATCCCGGATACATATAATAGAAATTACTATTTTTGCTATTTATACACTGAAAAACTCTTTATTCGCCCAGAAAGTAACTATTCAAGAACGATCAGAAAGGCTTGTAAATATAAATTTCAGTTAAGTACACAAATCCCGTATAGAGAGGATACAAAGTTACTATTTTTGCTATTCATCAGCTAAAAAATTCTCTATTCGCCGATTAAAAGTTTGCGTAAGTGGACAAATTTTAAAAATATCGCTTTCGCGTATTAGTGCGCAATTTTCCGAAACAAAATCCATCCGGAAAGTAACTATTTAAGCACGATCAAAACAACTTGTAAATATAAATTTCAGTTAAATTAAATACATTTTCACAAATCCCGGATACATATAATAGAAATTACTATTTTTGCTATTTATACACTGAAAAACTCTTTATTCGCCCAGAAAGTAACTATTCAAGAACGATCAGAAAGGCTTGTAAATATAAATTTCAGTTAAGTACACAAATCCCGTATAGAGAGGATACAAAGTTACTATTTTTGCTATTCATCAGCTAAAAATTCTTTATTCGCCGATTAAAAGTTTGCGTAAGTGGACAAATTTTAAAAATATCGCTTTCGCGTATTAGTGCGCAATTTTCCGAAACAAAATCCATCCGGAAAGTAACTATTTAAGCACGATCAAAACAACTTGTAAATATAAATTTCAGTTAAATTAAATACATTTTCACAAATCCCGGATACATATAATAGAAATTACTATTTTTGCTATTTATACACTGAAAAACTCTTTATTCGCCCAGAAAGTAACTATTCAAGAACGATCAGAAAGGCTTGTAAATATAAATTTCAGTTAAGTACACAAATCCCGTATAGAGAGGATACAAAGTTACTATTTTTGCTATTCATCAGCTAAAAAATTCTCTATTCGCAAAGTTACTATTTTTGCTATTCATCAGCTTAAAAATTCTCTATTCGCCGATTAAAAGTTTGCGTAAGTGGACAAATTTTAAAAATATCGCTTTCGCGTATTAGTGCGCAATTTTCCGAAACAAAATCCATCCGGAAAGTAACTATTTAAGCACGATCAAAACAACTTGTAAATATAAATTTCAGTTAAATTAAATACATTTTCACAAATCCCGGATACATATAATAGAAATTACTATTTTTGCTATTTATACACTGAAAAACTCTTTATTCGCCCAGAAAGTAACTATTCAAGAACGATCAGAAAGGCTTGTAAATATAAATTTCAGTTAAGTACACAAATCCCGTATAGAGAGGATACAAAGTTACTATTTTTGCTATTCATCAGCTAAAAAATTCTCTATTCGCCGATTAAAAGTTTGCGTAAGTGGACAAATTTTAAAAATATCGCTTTCGCGTATTAGTGCGCAATTTTCCGAAACAAAATCCATCCGGAAAGTAACTATTTAAGCACGATCAAAACAACTTGTAAATATAAATTTCAGTTAAATTAAATACATTTTCACAAATCCCGGATACATATAATAGAAATTACTATTTTTGCTATTTATACACTGAAAAACTCTTTATTCGCCCAGAAAGTAACTATTCAAGAACGATCAGAAAGGCTTGTAAATATAAATTTCAGTTAAGTACACAAATCCCGTATAGAGAGGATACAAAGTTACTATTTTTGCTATTCATCAGCTAAAAATTCTTTATTCGCCGATTAAAAGTTTGCGTAAGTGGACAAATTTTAAAAATATCGCTTTCGCGTATTAGTGCGCAATTTTCCGAAACAAAATCCATCCGGAAAGTAACTATTTAAGCACGATCAAAACAACTTGTAAATATAAATTTCAGTTAAATTAAATACATTTTCACAAATCCCGGATACATATAATAGAAATTACTATTTTTGCTATTTATACACTGAAAAACTCTTTATTCGCCCAGAAAGTAACTATTCAAGAACGATCAGAAAGGCTTGTAAATATAAATTTCAGTTAAGTACACAAATCCCGTATAGAGAGGATACAAAGTTACTATTTTTGCTATTCATCAGCTTAAAAATTCTCTATTCGCTCATTCAAAGTTTGCGTAAGTGGACAAATTTTAAAAATATCGCTTTCGCGTACTAGTGCGCAATTTTCCGAAACAAAATCCATCCGGAAAGTAACTATTTAAGCACGATCAAAACAACTTGTAAATATAAATTTCAGTTAAATTAAATACATTTTCACAAATCCCGGATACATATAATAGAAATTACTATTTTTGCTATTTATACACTGAAAAACTCTTTATTCGCCCAGAAAGTAACTATTCAAGAACGATCAGAAAGGCTTGTAAATATAAATTTCAGTTAAGTACACAAATCCCGTATAGAGAGGATACAAAGTTACTATTTTTGCTATTCATCAGCTAAAAATTCTTTATTCGCCGATTAAAAGTTTGCGTAAGTGCGCAAATTTTAAAAGTAAAAGCAATTAATGACGCCGCTCTTGTCTCGCCAAGAATGCCTCGAGACTAGACGAGAGAGACTCTCTCTCGTCTCGTCTCGTATCCTCTCGTTTCTCTCGTGATATAAAAATTAGAAAAAATATTCCTAATTTGTTAACAAACTTGATATTAAATTTTTTAATAGGAGGGTAATTTTTAATTATCTAAAATCTAAAAACTAGAATAAAAAACGGTTTATGAAGAGTAATTGTCAATTCTAAAAATTATAAATTATTTTTAAACATTTTCGGATTTAAATTTGATACATTTCTCAGTTTTGTATTAATTTTGCTGAGCTCTTGCACTTACTGCACTTGAGAATGAACATTACTATAGCTTATGAAAGATCCAACAAATCATTACTTCAGGAACTTTGCCGTTGCTATAGTTGGCGCATTACCTTTCTGGAATGACGTTATTTTTGGTTATTTTTGTTTGATTTATGTTAACTGACAGTGACAAAAACATTTTGAAAAAACTCATTGTCGTTTCTTTACAACAGTCAATGCCGGTTTTGGTTATGTGTCTTTCAGAATATATTCGTCAAAATTGACATTGATTTGTTGTGATTCTTTTTAAACTTTTGCAAGATGCCGCGAAGATATAATCAGCAATCACAGCTAATAGTTTTGAATATCTTGGCTTTTTTTCAATTGGAAAAAGAGCAAGCTAAAAATGGAATCCTTCCGCAAACTGATAATATAATTGAACGAGCTTCAAATGCAACAAAACTTAGCCATACAACAATCATAAATATTAAGAAAAGAGGAATAACGAGCGATGAATCCTTTACCTCCAGAATGTCTCAAAAGCAAAAAGAGGTAAAAACAAAAATTACAGATTACTTAAAGAACAAAATAAGAGATACGATCTACTGCATGTATGCGAAAAATGAATATGTTACAATGCAGACTTTGCTTAAAAAGCTAAAAGAGATAAATGAATATTTTAATTTTTCCATCACCTCGCTAAGAAAATACGTAAAAAGTATTGGTTTTAAGTGGAAGAAATCAAATAATAGAAAATACCTGATGGATTTGCCCCACATCGTCCACAAGAGAATCAATTTCTTGAGGGAATATGTCAAAAATCAAAATCTAGGACAAGATGCTTATACCACCGTATTTATTGATGAGACTTGGATTTTTAGTAAAGGTTCGTTTAGAAACAGCTGGCAGGATAACACTATGTCTACAAGCTCTAAAAAAGCTAGTGAAGGTCATCGATATATTGTAGTTTACGCTGGATCAAAGGAAGGATTTATTAAGGGGGCCAGTTTAATATTTAAAAGTGGACTAAAAAGCGGAGATTATCATGACAATATGAACAAGCAAAATTTTGAAAATTGGTTTAAAAATCAGCTGGTACCAAATCTTCCTCCAAAAAGTTTGATAGTGATGGACAACGCAAGCTATCATTCCGGCCTTTTAGAGGATATTCCAAGAAAATCATGGACAAAGCAGAGATTGATTGGATGGTTAAAAGAAAAGAACATTGACTTCCCAGAGAGGGCCATGAAGGATGAAATATGGAGCATTGTAGAAAAAAATTGTAACATTGAAAAAACGTTCTACCTTGACGAATATGTGAAACCTTTGGGCCACAAAATACTAAGACTTCCTCCATACCATTGTCAATTTAATGCTATTGAAATGGTATGGTCTGAGTGTAAGAGGAAATACGACCAATACATTGCTAGTCTGAAGGGGACACCATCGGAAGTTTTGGCCATGTGGGAAAAAGCGATAAATGAAGTATCTTCAGAGCATTGGAAAAATTATGTCAGCTACACAGAAAGGGTAATCCAAGAAGCTTGGAAGACAATACAGATATGTGATGTTTCAGACATTGCGCCACTTGTAATTAGTACCGACGAAGACAGCAGTGACGATGAAGAATTTAGTTCTGATTCTGAAGACAGTGAAGGGGAGTAGTTTTTATTTTTAAAGTTAGTTAGTTATACATTAATTTCTCTCTTTTAGTTTTTAAAGCAAAGTCTGCATTGTAACATATTCATTTTTAGCATACACGCAATAGATCATATCTCTTATTTTGTTCTTTAAGTAATCTGTGATTTTTGTTTTTACCTCTTTTTGTTTTTGAAACATTCTGGAGGTAAAGGATTCATCGTTCGTTATTCCCCTTTTCTTAATATTTTTTCAGTATTGTCTGTAATTGAAAATTAAAATAATTTTGATGAAAATGGGTAACTGGCGTCAATTTATTACATTGCAAACAAAGAATAAGACTAAGATGAAAGAATTTATATTAGTAAAGTCTTATTTGCAAAATAATTTTAGTTTTTGAAGTTATAATAGTTATTTTTGTATTAAGGGTGCAAAATGAGGGTTTTTTTATGGCAATGAGAGTGTTAATTTTTTGCCAGCCATTTTCGACAAGTTGCAGCGCTTTCTGTACAGAAAATGCCAATTTTAAATTTGCTTTAGCCAGTGCTGAACGCACCCCTCCTATCTACATCACTGCATACGTTTAGGTTAGGAATCATCGCTGAAATATAAATAATATAAGAAATACGTTATTTGAAACCAGCGTGACGTCATTCCAGAAAGGTAATGCGCCAACTATACAGGGGAGCCGGAGATATTGAAAATAAAAGTGGTATTTTTTTCGATCGTAAATCTGTAATCAGCTGATCAACGTAATTCTTATAAGGACATCATTAACTCTATATTTTTATTATTTTTACGTTGCTAGAATCACATCTAATAAAAATAAATCAAAACAGATTCTTATGTTGTGTAGCTTTTGATGTTGTGTTGATTTTCGATCTTCTATGTAAAAAGTGGCGTATTTTCTTTTCGTTAATCACCTGTTCATTAGTGTTGCTCTGAAAAAACTGTATTTGGCATTTTCAAGTCTTTCTGATCCGTGTTCGAATGGAGACAGTCTCCATTCAAACCGAGATATAGTCCAAACAAATATAAAAAATTCAAAGCTATAAAACTAACTATAAAACGTTCTTTAAAAAAATATTTACTTAAAATTTAAAATAAAAAACCTAATGAAGTTAATGTATTATACGCAATCATTCAGCACCTCTTTCATTTCAGACTACAGTTACTTACACACAAATGAAAACCGTAAAAAAATGTATTAGATGAAAACTCTTAGAGTTGCGCTTATAATATGAAGGTTTTTTTTTTGTTTTGATCGCTAAGTTTTTTATTTTTTACAATTCTTCCCAGTCATCATATTTTTTTGAAAAATGGGATAAGCTGTCAGTTGGGGAGGGTACCCCCACGCTTGTTTGGAGAGGGCACTGCCACCCACCTCAGTATAGACTACGACCAGTGGTGTCTTCATCATATGAGATTTTTTTAAAGTTTAACCAAACTGAGTTTACAGAAAATGTTGCTTGAAAAATAGTGTAAATTAACAATAAAAAGTTACTTACGTGAATTATCTTACTTAAATTTGAATTGTTTCAAAAAATGTTTTTGAAAAATATGGTATAGGAAAATGTTGTTTCTTTTTTGATTATATATCTTTATACTAAAATTCAACTGTAACTGTAAATGTATTCAGAGTTATTTTTTGTGTTTAGAATGACAAACACAAATCTTGTTTGGCTTTTTCGCAACTGAATAAAAATATGTCTGACTTTAAATTTATTGAAGCAAATATTTAATAAAATTACATATCTAAACATGTAGACTAGTCTGTCCATGGAATGATTCGGTACATTATAGAAAATTGGAAAACCATACAATTTATTGTTTGGTAGAACTAGACACAACCTTTACATAGCTAAAACAAAAACAGTCTTAACAGAAGTGAAGCATTTTAACTTTTTTTGAAAACTTGAATTTTATTACTGAGATCTATTTAGAGATATTTTTAGAATCAAGTTTAATATTAGATCAGATGTTTAACAAGTTCAATTGTAATTTGTCACTTCATTATACAGGGTGTTTGTAGTAATAAATAGAAAAAAATCTTTTTTAAAGTTTTGACTTAAGGGGGAATTGCACGCCGTATTATGGATCATTTGCAAGCCTTCCGCCGCTGCAATATTATGTTAAAACTATAAGAGATATATATTAGCTTCAATGTGATTTTAATAGGGAAAAATGTATATATAATTGGGAGCTAAATGCGAATTTTTACAAAAAAATCAAATCTAGAATTATAAAATAGAAGTAGATTTGTCCATTTCGACCACTTTTTGACGCAAATGCCGTCGCATATAATTTTTTTTCCACAAAATGGCTCTTTACTGCCTTGCATTGATCCTTTGTCTACGTAACTGCAAATTTTAAAATGGTAAATCGTACTTATGTCTTTGTATTTATGCAGCGCGTGAACCCTTTTGAACCCATTTTTAAACGAAATGTAATTTAAATTGCCTATACATAACACATTTTTTTGAGATCGGAAGTGCAGGAGGTTTTCTCTAATACTATATCTTACTTTGAACTTGACTAGACCTTGTCGCTGGTTTTTCACTTTTTGCGTGCAGTTCTCCCTTAAGTGGAGAGTAAAATGGAATTATGTGATATTCTCTGATGAGAGCCGGTTTGGGCTATTAAGTGACATAAAATCGGTACGAGTCTGTAGAGGCCTCGAAATACTAGAGTAAACGATATTCATTCATAAGAAAAGTGCTCGTGATAACATTAAGAATTTCCGTCCAATATCCTTACTTAGGGTATTTTCAAAAATATTCGAACGTCTAGTTTATAAACATCATAAATTTTATTGACAGATATAATTTGCTAAATTCCGCACAACATGGCTTCCTATCGGGCAAATCTATGGAATCGACCTCGTATCAGTGTCTAAACCAGATTTACGAGAGTATAGATGCAGGTAAACTGGTGGTCACGATATTTTTTGACCTGTCAATAGCGTTTGACACAATTAATAAATATTTCCTCATTAGTAAATTATATAATATGGGAATTCACGGAACACTTCTACAGTGGATTGAACCATACTTGTCTGAAAGGGAGATTGTAGTTAAGTACGGCGGTGTAAAGTCTAGGGCGTGTCCAGTAAATGTTGGTGTACCGCAGGGTTCAGTTTTGGGTCCACTGCTTTTTATTCTATATGCAAATGATCTGCCGCTATATATTAATCAGGGAAAAGTGACGATGTATGCTCATGATACTACTATTGTGGTTGAAGCCGAAAATGTGGACGACTTGAGTGGAAAGATCTTGAATGTCTGTAAAAGTATGGAAGCGTGGTGCCAAAGAAATGGACTAATATTAAATATTGAAAAAAGTGTGTATATGAATATTATTAATAGAAAGTCGTACTAGGCTGATCTTGAGAAACGGCTTAATATTGAGTTTGCTGGTAGCAATAGATTCTTAGGTGCAATTATTGATTCGTGGCTCTCGCTCAATGATCATGTAGACTACGTTTGTGGTAAGATTAACTCTGCGTATTTTGCTATTCTGAGTTTAAAGAATACACTTAACATTCTGTCGGTGTATTATTCCCTGGCATTTAGTCATATGTCAAATATTATTTGTTGCGACAATGCAGGTATTCAGAGCAACCGGGTTTTTGTTAATCAAAAAAGAATTTTGCGTCTCATATTTGGTTTAGATATGCACGAGAGCTGCAGAGACGTTTTTTTGCAAAGGAGAATTCTCACGTTTCCTAGTATGTACATTCTCAGGTGTCTCGTGTTTGTAAATAATAACAGATCCATGTTTGGTGGGCTGGGATCGAGGAGCACCTACAATACGCGAGGAGGGAACTTTCTTATGATCCCCCCTCATAGAACATCGTTCTTTAAGAGATCTCCTTTGTACAATTGTATTAATTTGTACAAAGGCTTACCATTGGAAATACGCATGTTGCGTGGCCAACAATTTACTGCTGGGGTGAAATCCCTTTTACTGACTAAGTGTTGCTATTCTATCAAGGAGTTTATTGGACATTAGCATAAATACGACTATTGCGTTTTTTCGCCTGCTGCCTGGTTACTTTGTTTTTTAGATTGGCTTCTTCAATATTTATTTTATTTCTAGCCGCACTGTTTTTTGTGTTTACCTGTTTGTTATGTTAAATATTAGTACTTTGTTTGTTTTACTGTTATTTTATTTTATGTAATTTTATTTTGTTTTATGTTGTTTTTATTTCGACATTGTATTAAAATTTTGACGAATACAGTAACGTTTGTTTATGCATACAGTACACGATTTTTATATTTTATATAATTTTTTTATATTTTATATAATTCTTGATTTTTTTATCTGTTTATTGTAAAATTATTGACGACCCAATGTACAAATTTGTATATTTTTGGTAATATATTATTCTATTCTATTCTATTCTATTCCTAAACCTAAGTTTAAAATTATAATAACTTATATCTTGAAGGCTGCATTTTATTGCAACAAAAAAGTTTCAATTTTGAACAAAAAGAGTATATGTAATTAAACACACACAGAAGAGATATTGACAACGCCGTGCAGATCGCTCACACCGAGTTGGGATAGGTCAAGATCGCTCGAGGCAACCTCTAGAATTAATAGGCCTTGCTGATAATATGGGTTTCAATTTAAGATGGCGAAACGAAATAGTGGCCAAATAAATTTTTTAAAAAATCATCGTAAAGAAATTGTATTCAAGTGACTTTAAATTTTGCGGAAAAATTAAATGTGCAAATGGGATAAACTGGTACGAATTACGTAACAAAATGCCCAAAAGTTAAGTGTGACGTAGGTAGAAAGAAAATGGTAAAATATTGGTAGGAATCCAATATCATGAAACAAAATGGCGGCCAACAAAAATTAAAAGTATATGTAACACTTACATACCGTGACTATGTACTGAAGTAAACTGAGTTACCCTTCACTATTCCGAACAAATCGAAAAAACGAGGGAAGTTCCGGGTAAAGAAAATTTACCGATTTTGTATTTATATAATAAAAATATTGTATTTTAAAATTCGACTAGCAGGTAAGTAACCATTTAATATTAAATTCACTATATTTAAATAACATTTAAACTGTAATTGCAAAATATTAAACTAGTCCGACGACAAAATTCAACTCAATAATTTTTGTCTAAAGTTATTATTTATACTTTGAAATTCCCTGGTAGATAAAAATTTGTAGCGCGAAGCCAAACTACTTTTAAACAGCTCGGTAATAGGAGACAATGTCGATAGGGTTTGAAACTAGACGGCTCGCCTTTTATCTGCGATTTTCAAACTGCCGACGGCCCAGTGCTGCAACTTATATTTTTATGCAGTAAACTTTGGTTTAGCTTTCAGTTTGTTTTGTTATGTTATTATTAATACATTTAATTAAGTTTTTAAAAAATACAGAGGTTTATATTTCTCTAAACTTAAAAATCGCATCTGTACAAAAATGTTAAAAATGTTTAAAAGTATAATTTATAGATTTTTATATTTATTATTATATAAGGTACGGGAGGGTAATAAGGCCCACCTAATATTGTTTTTTATCTTATTCCGTAACCAGACGTTCCTTTCAAATTGTTTTAATGATGAAAAAAAAATAAGGCTATGTTCTTAAACGTTAGTAAAAAAAATTGATTTTATTATAAAACTAAAAACAGAAAAACGAGTTTTAACAAAAAGTCACTGGGCCTTATTTTCAGATTGGGCGAAAAATAAACTCCATATTCAAAAATATCTTAACTTTCATTAAAACTGTGTTCTTACATACAAGTGAACAAATCTGATTTTATTATAAAACTAAAAAAAATGTTATTGGGCCTTATTTTCAGACTTATCGCACATAAAATCATCTTCATCATCTGAAATCAAATCAGCACATTTTTCATGTATCCACACCTGACAACCGGATCCGACTCAGGAACGCATGTCTAGTTGCCTATTTGAATCACAAAGATAACAATACCAAGACACATCCCCACCTTTCGTATTTGGTTGAACAACAGATTTCCCTTTGATCATGGTGGAATTTGCTGATCCTCTTTGAATGCCTTCTTTGTTGAATAAATCCTTAGCTACACGCTGCGATTTGTAATTAATAGCCTTTTTTCTTGTTTGGATTTTTTTTTAAAGAAGATCTGGTGTTTTTAAAATATCCTTAAAAGTTTTTTCTTGCAAGCGGGACAAATCTAACAATATCGCATTTTCCTGTTGTTTCTCAGCAAATTTGCTTTTAAGATTTCTTTTTTTTTTTTTGTTGAATACCTGATGGTCTCGGTCTGGGTTCCATGGTTTTAGTGACATTGTCACTCTTTTCCTTATCACCAACCATATTCCGGCGTATCTCTGAAAGCGGTACAGGCGTGGCGCTGGGGTTAAATGGGTATATACCGGTACTCCTAAATCCACTGGTTATGTTTGCCACTGTCATGCATTTCTCCCAAACTGGTGTAAAAACCGCTGCGAACCGATCGTTTGTCAAACGACGATCTGGATTTTGATCCGAATATTTTAAAAGTTCGTGGTCCTAGAAGTGTTCAAAAGATCTAAACACGGCTTTGTCGAAGGGCTGCAATTCATGGGTAGTATTGCTTGAGAGGCAAAGCGGCTCCGTAGAATATGAGTAAAACTTTTCCAGCTGGCTTATACTTTGCAAAGTGATCAAGCCACTTGCAAAACAATTCCGATGTCATGCTTCCTTCTGGACTCATTGAAACCGACGAACCAATCGGCAAGTTATTAGAAAATGTAGGCTTTTGCCGGACACCTTTAAACAAAATCATAGGCGGTATTGTGTTTCCTAGAGCGTTACTACATGCAACAGTTGTGACGTTCTCAGCGTGTTCTTGAGATACAAGATGAACTCTTTTCGATCCTTTCAATGCCAAAACTGATTGCTGGTGATGCAATGTCAAACGGCAGCCTTTCTCGTCCATATTAAATATTTTATCGGGTTTATATTTAAAATCAAAGTCTTTAAGTAAAGAGTCTAATTTCGCAAAGTAATCTTTCACTATATATTGGTTCAATTTTTGAGACCTTGCTGGATTCATTGATTGCGCTTTTCGTTTACTGATACGAGGGTGCCGTTTTAAAAACCAATCTTTGCCAACAATTTCTTTTCCTCTTTTCTGGTTTAGGTCAATTCGATTAACTCTAAAAAAAATTAAAAACACTTCTCCGTAGAGCTTTTGGAGTAAGAGGTAGTCCTACATTTGCTAATCGAATTATTCGGTTTTCTACATCCAATTCTTGATCTACAGTTAAAACTGGCTTTCGTCCAAAGTTCCTCGAAGTTAGGTTACACTTCAAATGGTTTCTTAATGTACGGCGAGGAATCCCGGTTCGTTGTTCTACCTCTCTTTGGGAGTGCCCTTGTTTTAAAAGTCTTAAAGCCTCTTTCATCATCTCGATATCCCAATTAGCACCTATTTCTCTGCATTTATATCTAGCCATCTGAAACATAATAATACATACTCAAACTACCTATTCTAAAAGTAATTAACCCTAAAATAAGGCCCGCAGAGAGATTTCCGGAAATAAATCATAATTACTAGAAAACAAAAGCGTAACCTCCCATTCGACCAGGTAAAATGTCACGCCGCACACTGGTCGAATTTAATCAAATCTTGGCATAAATAGATTTTTTTTATTTTTAAAAATTAATTACAAAAACGATTATTTCAGACACTTTATCAATCCAGGAATTCAGTAGGCCATGCAAATGACACATACACTTCTGTTTTATTGTTATATTAAATGTCAAAGCTGCATAAAATTACGACATTTTTAGACGCGTTGATAATTAGTTGTTTGGTTTATTGGTTTCAAAGTTCGTTAGATAATATATATTTGAAGTACTTTTAAAAATCAGTTATGGAAGAAAACCACGAAGGTATGTAGTTGTCAAAAAATAAAAATGTTAATATTTGGTTGTATTTTAAAACACATATAGAACCATTAAGTAGGTAATGTTATTTTCTTAGGTGACTTTTAAAAATATCAAAATTAAAAAACCAATTTGTTTGTGTTTTCACCACATTTCCATTATCGCATTATTTTTTTCTGTATTGCGTAATATCTCTTTTTATTGAATACACAAAAAAAGGTTGCCCCAACTTGCCCATAAGGAATTATACAGTGTTTTTAAAAAGTCTTGAACTGGCTAAATTTGGTCAAATTTGTAAGATTCGCGAACGGTTAAGCTTTCGAAAATACATTTTTCTTTCTATTACATATACTTTTACCAAAAAAAATATAAAACCCTTTTTTCTGCTTCAATTCTGAATCTGAAAAAGAATTATTTTCATAATATTTTGAATTGTAAATCTAATTTTATTGAGTTTTACCGTGGTAGGTCTTAAAATTTTTTATGCTCGGACTTATAAACTCCCTGCTGGAGAGCTAACTTTGCATTTCAATATCTTGCACCTGACAAAGTCAAAGTTAACTTCTTTGTGTAGGGGTAATTTTAATCAATAAAACCGTATGCATTTTGTTTTTAGACCAAAATGAACCAGTGTTGTCAATGAGTTACATGAAGCTCTTTGAAATCTTTATAAGTTTCCGAGAAAAAAACCTGGACAGTAAATTTAATCGCTTACGAGCAAGAATTTTAGAATTTACGGGTTCTTCAAACCTAAGCCATGAGGCTAATAATATTTTAAATGGCTTCTATTATAAATTTAAACAAAAATGGTCTTCATGTAATAGAACAAAAGATAGGTTTTTGCAGCATCATGGAGAGTGGTTGCATACTGTAGTTCAGTTTAAAACAAATTGTAAAAATAATAAAGGACGAAAAGCGCTGAATCTTAATTCCTGTAGCGAGAGAACCAAAAGACAAAAAACCAAACTATTGAGAGAAACATTTTCCCCGCAGCAATTAGCTTACGCAGCACAAATGAGTTATCGAGTCAACCAGGAAGTAGAAGCCTCTAAATTAATAAAGACCATTTGTGAGGAACTTTAAAAAGCTAAAGATTATTCCAAAGCGTTAAAAACGGAAAATTATTCACAACTTTCCACAAATGAAGCTCTTTCTCTTGTGTTTGAAGCCAGATTAACAAAATTTCAATATAAACTAATTAGAAAACAGGTGCAAGAAAAAAACTGTTATATTTATCCATCGTATGATCATATACTAGAGGCAAAAAGAATGTGTTATCCTGAAAACATACGTGTAATAGAAAGTTCTGCAGAAGTTCCTGTCCAATCTTTATTAAATCATACGTGTCAAAGACTTTTACTTTTACAAAGGGATGTTCTGCTTAATGTAAATAGCACAAATAATGACATTTTAAACCTAATCTTAGCTTGTAAGTATGGTTTTGATGGGTCATCTGGCCAGTCTGAGTACAAGCAAGTTTTTAATAACGAGTCGCTCTCAGACTCTAGTATTTTTTTTACATCGCTTGTACCTATTCGATTAAGCCGACCAAGGCGAATTAACATTGGCTGAAAAACAACATCTAGACAATCAGTTAACAAATCTGACTCCTTTTAAATGCACCATAGATAACATTAATGTGTTAGTAAGTTTCGACTTACATTTAACAATGATAGATAGAAAAGTAGGAAATGTTTTAGCAGAAAATAATACACAAAAATGTTTTATTTGTGGCGCATCGTCCAAGGAGTTTAATAACATCGACGTTGTTCTTCAGAGGCCTGTAATTAATGCCAATTATTTAAAATTAGGTTTATCCACTCTACATGCTTGGATACGTTTTTTTGAGTGTTTGCTGCATTTGGCTTATAAGTTAGACATAAAAAAATGGCAGGCCAGAAGTGAAGAAGATAAGCAAAATGTCAAAGACTCAAAAAAACGTATCCAGCAAGATTTGCATTTATGATTGGGGTTAATAGTGGATAAACCAAAACCAGGTTTTGGTTCGTCGAATGACGGCAATACAGCTCGTAGGTTTTTCGAAAATATAAATGTTGTTGCTGAAGTTTGCCATATCGATGAACAGTTAATTCACAGATTTTATATAATATTGCAGACTTTGTCCTGTGGTTATGACATCGATATAGCTAAATATCAATGTTATACAATTGAAACTGCACGAATTTTTGCAAATTTATATTCATGGTACCCGATGCCCACATCTGTGCATAGAATATTAATACATGGAGCAGAGACTATTGGTGCTTTTGAAATTCCTATAGGACAGTTGTCCGAGGAAGCACAAGAAGCTAGAAATAAGGACATTAAAAGTTTTCGTTTAAATTTCGCGAGAAAAATCTCTAGGCAAGATAATTTACAGGATATATTTAATCGCCTTCTTGTTTCCTCGGACCCTGTCATATCTGGGTTTCGCAAAACACCACCCAAATCCAGTAAAAGCCTTTTACCTGATGCTCTTAGGTTAATAAAACCACCTAATATTTGCAACACGCCTTTAAATTTGGATGAAATTTTAGACTCATCAGATGAAGGCTGATACTATAAGTCTAAAATTTATTCAAATTTAGGGCCAGTACCATGGAAATAATTGTTGAAAAAACTATTGTATCTATGGTTAGTATTCTCCAGATAAATTTACCCGGAGGTAAAAGTACTGGCACAAAGTTGTATTGGAAACATTTGATGGTTTTACTGATACTGAAAATACTACTTACCTTTGATCTTATAGAACAGAAATTTGACATTGTAAATTATTTTAAATTGAAACCAAATATTAGGCACATAAAAACTGTCAAATTTCTATTTTATTAGACTATTATAGTATTCCTACTTACCTGTTTACCTATACCTATCCAGCTCATCTTTCAACAGTGGCATAACTAGAGAATTTTAAAAAATGAATTACAACTTAAAAATTTGGTCAGGGGTAGGGCTTGTATGCTCTGTCTCGGGTATACACCAGTATTAATTAAATAATAAAATAATTCATATAACATGTTATCCATTTAACATGTTGTTTATTTATACATACTTTATTTAAACTTTATTGTAGTTAGGCTAGATATTACTGTAATACTGTATACCTTTGGGTTTTAGTATAATAGGTATCAATATTAAGATATTTATTTTTACTTATAGTCATGGTACAAGGTAATAGTTTCTAGTGTACAGACTTTATTCACAGACCACCTAATATTTGGTTTGAATTTAAATTAATTTACCATGTGGTAATTGGCAAATGTATTTGTTTTTTTTACTAAAGTTGACTATCGTTTTCATCACCCTGTATAATAGATTTTTTGTTAAATTTGAAAAAAATTAAATTTAATGAATAAATTTAAATAAATTATGTAAGTTTTTTAAACTTTTAATAAACCATAACATGTAATTCTATTTATGCCAAGATTTTATTAAATTCGACCAGTGTGCGCCGGTTAGAGGCATTTCTTAATAAAATTAACAAAAATAATAAATTCTACACCGTAATCAAAAAATTATGGACCTACCTTTAAATATAAATTACAAATAACCTTCACTTACTTTTCACTACGCGATAAAAGCGGGATAAAAGTCAGGAACACGCATACATGTGGACAAGCCGCTCTCAACTGAATTCGGTGAACCGCCGATTTTTGCAGAGTGCGCTCCTTGCACCATAGGCGGTAAATTTGAGCGTGGGCCATATTTTCCGCTGGGCCTTATTACCCTCCCGTACCTTAAATCTCTTATAATACGTTACGAAAAGTAATGTTTAACCTGTTAAATATCAAATCTAAGTTGAACTTAAGTTCGAAAATATTTTTAAATAGATCTTACACATTAAAAACAAAATTTGCAAAAAAGTTAATGAGCAAGATAGAGTACGCAACGGTTGTATACCTAGATCTACCAAATAATAAAACGAAAATTTGGTCTTCTAATTTTTGCAAAGTCAATTTTGTTATAAATACGTGTAAAGATATTTTGCACATGCCCTGTATATTGTCATTTGGTCAATCTAAACCCCTTGTAAACGGTTACCATAAGAGATCAAGAAACGCATTTTTTATTTTCGTATTATAGATCAAAAGAAGTGGCATTCTAAGATGAATACAAGACATTGAAATCTCGGGTATATTAAAAATATACTTAATTTTTTGGGATCAGTTTACAAAAGAAATCCAGTTGTTGTGGTTTTTCAATAGTTTGTCTTATTTAACATTAAAAATGTAAAAAAATACAGATTTTTTACGCTCGAGAGACACGAGAGAGCTCGAGAGAAACGAGAAATTCTTGGCGAGAGAAGATCACTCTATCTTCTTGTCTCGTCTCGCGCTCAAGGCATCACTTTGCGCAATTTTCCGAAAGAAAATGCATGAGGGAATGTAATCGTTTAAGCGCAATCGTAGAACAAAGATACCTCTTTTGGTTTTCGAAATACTTCAGTTCAAATATACCCTAACAAGCTAGTGACCCGTTTATTATGAGCAGCAGCACATTTAAAAATTTTACATAATTTATAAAAATTATGGAACAATGAAAAGCTAGCATTGAGCCCTCATGGTTCTCCTAAGTAATATAATACGTAAAAGCAAGTAAATGTCAAGAACTTCAAATACCTTTGTGTTTTCTTTACAGATTATTTACTATCTATTCATCTATAACTCCATTCTCAGTTAGTTCTCTTTTGTGTTTGCTCAGAAATATAAGTAACCAAAATTTATGAACTTATTGAATGGGGAATGCCGAACGAGAAATAAAATTCGAGCAAAGTGAACACAGCGATAAGACATCAATTTCCTTGTTAAAATAAATAGAACAGAATAACTTCCAGGAAATGTTACTTTTATATTCCAATGACAGAAGATTTCCATATAAAAGGTGGAGCCCTTAAAGTTAACTTTGCGGAACAATTTTTATGACAGCTAGAACATAGAAACATAGAAACAATGCAGTTTCTTATTTATAAAGGACATGGCACAAAATAAATACCGTAAGACTTTATAAAATTTTGAGAAATTTTTGAAAATAACTCAAGAACGATCGTTAATTTTAGAAATACAAAGCAATCCATTGTGACAAATAATCTTAGCGGCTATAAGTTTCCCAAAATTCAATACTAACGAAAAATAGACCCTAAAAAAATAATTGAAGACCCAACTAATGGGGCTACTTTGGCAGCTGTTTTATTTTTTTAAGAACACCAAAACAGACCTGTCCATTTATCTACTTTTTTATCACTGAAAAAACAAATTATTTGATTTAAACAAAAATGGCGTTTACCTGAACAAATATTTGTTTTCTATAAGCGAAACAAGTCCTTAAAAAATGTTAAAAATTTGTTTGAACTTATTTCGTTTTTTTAAATTAAGTTAACCAAATGAATGTGTTTTCTAACCCAAATAAAGTTTTGTTTCATATAAATACTTACCTATAAAAAATTGTTTGCTTTAGATATACATTTTTTTAAATGAATTATATTATTATTTAAGTCAAAAACGTAAAAGCGTCCTGCCTAATAATCTTTATTAAATTTAAATATTTTATTTGTTTGTGAAAGAAATAAAATGCTATATATTTTTAATACTAGAATGCGATTCTTCTACTTTGCAGGTGTATATTATCGAAGTGCAAAATTGGGTAAAAATATAATCTCGGTCATTTATAGCATATATTTGAAGGTAGAAACAATTTTTTCGACACTACTACGTAAAAATTTGCAGAAAAATATTGGTTTTAACTAATACAGGAGCTCATTCATAACAAACTCAAATTATCGTCAATCGAGAGAGATATTAAAAAAAACGAAAATAAATAAGCTATATGTAGCTTTAACAGACTTTAGAGCCTGGAGAAATCTATATAAATTATTCTAAAAGTTTTCTTACACTATTTAAAATATGCGTGTAAAAATTGCATCATATTGGTTTCTACAAACGACACAAACAAACCATTCTTTGTTTCGTTTGTAGAAACCAATATGATGCAATTTTTACACGCATATTTTAAATAGTGTAAGAGAACTTTTAGAACAATTTATATAAATTTCTCCAGGCTCTAAAGTCTTTTAAAGCTACATATAGCTTATTTATTTTCGTTTTTTTTTAATATCTCTCTCGATTGATGATGATTTGAGTTTGATATGAAAACAAACATAATTACTCTCTAACAAAAACATATTTGCATCAAATAATCACTAACATTTCCTAAATAACGGTTTGTTTAAGAAAAACAAATAGCTTCACTATTCAGAATTTTGCCAACTTCGTTAGGTTAATAATAAACATACTTAAATATGATAAGCTACGGTAGAATTAATTTTAGTCATCAATTTAACGTTAATTATCTTTAGACGGATTAGAACAGATTAGACATAAAAAATATACTAAAACTCAAGAACCATAGCATACTAAATTTACAGAGAAATTGACTGAAAGCCTTTTTCCATAAATGTGTGGAGTCCTTTAACCGAACACGAGGTAGTGCGAGAGTTTTATTGGTCGAGGGATATTACCAGAGTTATATTACCATCGTTCGGCAAACACAATTCACAATAAGTCATAAGAAGACATTTGAATGAAGTAGGAACTTATTCTAGAAGGGCAGGGCAGGGGCGAAAACGATGCACTAATGAGCGAGATGATTTATAAGACAATATGCTTTAGGAAACAGAACTGTCACTAGTTCTATTATAAGAAACGAACTCGAAGCTCTCAGCAATGTCACGATTTCTTTCGAAAACAGTTATAAGATGATCAAATGAAGTTCGATTAAATAATAGACCAGCCACTGCGCCCTTACTTACTGGAGGGTTATTAGGAAATATACTATTCCATTGTAAGTAGGGTACGGATATATATGCATTTGCATGAAAGCATATGCAAAATGCATATTTTGCAGTTATTACAGGAAAAATGCATATATACTAATTTTTCTGAATATATTTTTATTTCCCAAGACAAATTTGATGTATTTCAAATATAATTCAGAATAATAAAAAATGTCTAGTTGCTGGCAGGCCAAGGTTTTTACCCATCCTTTCTTAAAATTGTTATAGGTACCCAATAAAACATCTGTGCTTTAAAAACTATGGATTTACCACGGATTTATAATCATAAATACGCACGTTTTAAGAATGTTGGAAATAATTTTTGAATTCAGTTTAGTTTACACATTGTAGCGTGAACATTGTCCAACATGCCGAAAGAAAAGCGTTCATTAAGTGCGGTATTAAATCAACTCGTAAAAGATTTTCTTGATTTTACGACTGACGCTTGTGCTGTTTTGTAAATATTGAGATGTTTCTGTCATTGCGAACAAGAAATTCCAAGTGACACAACACGTAGGAACTACAAAAAATCAGATCCAAGACATCAATTCCACATGAATCCACGTTAAGGAAAAACTATTTTCCAGATTTGTACAATAAGACAGTTGCCGAATTGCGGGAAGAAGTAGAAGATAAAAGTATATGGGTGTCACTAGATGAAACTGCTGATGTGGAACAGAGATGTGTTGCTAATTTTGTTTTTGATGTATTATTTACTTAATAATAATAATAATAATAATAATAATAATCATTTATTCATTCCATTAGGTCATCTACATTGACAATGGTTTCGTCATATTAATAAACTATAATCTATAAATAAATGAAATAGAATGGGATGCCAAAAAATAAACAATTTAAAACTTACAAATATGCAGTTACAATCAAAATGTCAAAAAAAAAGAAGAAAAACTTACAATTAGTTAGACTAGCACAAGATGTATACACATATATAAAGAAGAATAAAACAAGAGCTATCTCTATTCTTGAGAAAAAACTTTTCAATCCTTAATTTTCTGCATCATCAAAAAATTCTTTCAATGAGTAAAATGCTTTCTGAGTTAAATATTTCCTAAGTTTTATTTTAAATTGGCGATGTGAGTTGCATTCTTTTATATGTTCTGGTATTCTATTGAAAATTCTTATACATGCATAGCTTGGCGATTTTTCATAAAAAGCAGATTTGTGAATTGGGAAAACCAGGTTATCTTTATTTCTGGTTTGGTAGCGATGCAGTTCAGAGTTCCTTGTAAAACGTTCTTTATTCGTATTTACATAGAGGGCACATTTGTATATGTAAATTGATGTCACTCTCAATATTTCTTGTGATCTGAACACTGTCCTACGTGTCTCCAGAGGTCTTAAATTAAATATTAACCGAATAATTCGTTTTTGTGCTACCAATACCCGATTTACGTCAGTAGCTTGTCCCCACAGTATTATATTGTAACTAAGATGTAGGTGTACCATACCATAATATGCTGTTAGTAGAGATGTTATAGGAACATCTTGCCTTAGTTTCAGCAGTGCATAGTATGATGTGCTCAGTTTGTTAGAAACATGTTCTATTTGATTTTCCCACGATAACTTTGAGTCCACGTAGCTGCCCAAGTATTTTGCTAGCGACTCGCTTCCATTCAGTGCTGCTCTTGGTTTCAGTTTGAAGAAGGGGACCATGATAGTTTTGTTTTTGTTTAGGACGAGTTGATTTGAGAAGCACCACTTATTCATGTCATTCAAAACCTGGTCAATCCTTCTGTTCAATTCTAGTTCACTTCCGGCTGAAATAAGAGCTGTAGTGTCGTCAGCATACTTGATAGTCATGTCTGGTATTTGGAGATCATTTATATATATTAAAAATAAAAGTGGCGCCAATACAGATCCTTGTGCAGCTCCAATATTCAAGTCATGTCCTCCAGAGAGCCGATCTTCTACTTTTACGAGAAGTTTTCTCTCAGTAAGGAATGACATAATTAATGAGTTTGCTGTTCCTCTTACGCCAATTCTGTCTAGTTTCTGAGAGATAAACTCCAAGTTTATGGTGTCAAAGGCACGAGATAGATCAAAAAATATTGCCACCACAAAGCGGTTGAGTTCCAGCTCTCCATAGACAAAATCTGCAAGTTCAAGAGATGCGGTCTCGGTTGACTTTTATGGTTGAAATCCATGCTGTTCTGGTCAATAAGCAATGACAAATCTGAATCGGATCAGTTCGATTCGTTCGAATCAACGATTGTTTTGTTAGTGTTGCGCGTGCAGGCAGACTGTAGATGTCGAATGGTTGAGTTGATAAGTTGAATTGATCGAACGAACAATATGAATTTCGAGCCTGGGATATATATATATATATATATATAGTATACTTTTATTCCACGTACACCAGCGTCATAACAGGCTATGAACCTTGTTTGGAACATGTTCTGCATAACAGTAGGCACAATGGTCCTTTTTTTGTCAATCGATGATCGCGATTTCGTTCTTATTATAGCTCATCAGGCCGCCATAGACTACCGAGCCACGTGTAGGGCAAAGGCATAAAATGAAATCACGAAAACAACTACTCCGCTGGCTAATACCATGACCAGCATTGAATCACACTGTGACTCCTGGCTTTCTCAATTAAGAAATCATCGATGTGACACAATCTAAAACGAAAACGTCTGTGTAAGTGGAATAGTTCTACGAGCCAAGCATAACACTTGGCGCCACCTAGTGGGGCTCCGGAGAGGTCCGGCTGCAACCCATACAATTTTTGGCAAATGCGTGTAAAACGCGTGAATAAAACTGAAAAAGAAAATAAAAATGTGCCTTCACACACACTTTATTAAGAATTCTTGGCCGGAAAAGGATATATGTAGAAAAAAGCAAAAATGTAATTTTTGCATGGAAGCGGCCGATGAGAAGACATTGCTTTCGATTGTGTCACAGGATACCCCTCCTGCGATCGATTTCTGGGTCGTTACCCTCATCAGGCAGGCTCGTATCCAGGGAGATCTCAATTAAGAAATTATCGATGTGACACAATAAAAAACGAAACCGTCTATGTAAGTGGACTAGTTCTACGAGCCAAGCATAACACTTAGCGCCACCTATTGGGGCTCCGGAGAGTTCCGGCTGCAACTCATAAGGATTTTGGCGAATGCATGTAAAATGCGTGGGTAAAACTGAAAAAGAATTAAAATGTGCTTTCACACAACCCTTATTCAGATTTCTTGGCCGGAATATATATATATATATATATATATATATATATATATATATATATATATATATATATATATATATATATATATATATATATATATATATATATATATATATATATATATATATATATATATATATATATATATATATATATATATATATATATATATATATATATATATATATATATATATATATATATATATATATATATATATATATATATATATATATATATATATATATATATATATATATATATATATATATATATATATATATACAGTGTGTATCAGCCAAATGGAATAAATTCGATAATAAATAAATGGGGGCGTGTTCGGAAAAACGCTTGGACCCGTCGATTGGTATTTTTAGTTGCTCATTTTCTCCAATAAACACTTTTTATACAGGGTGTGTCCTGTAACAGTGGTCAATGCCAACCTTCTTATTTCAAATGCAACACCCCGGATATTATTTAATTTTTGGATTCTTTAGGAGATTCTAAACATATTTTATGTTCAATGTCCTATACCTATCTTCAACTATTTCGGCAATATTAAGTGTTTTCAAATTTTTTGCAAAAATTAAGATTAAAAAAATAAAATTATTTATTTCTTCATAATGTATAAACAAAAGTAAAAAGTTAATTTAGGAACTGTTGAATATGCTCGCCGCGAACGTCTTGGCAAATTCCTAATCTTAAATAGAAATTTCTTCTAACGTTATTTAGCATCTCAGGCGTGACCGATCTAATCGCAAGCGTTATTCGTCTTCTTAAGTCAGCTAAGTCGAGGAGTTTAGTTTTGTATACAACATTTTTAATATGTCCCCATAAGAAAAAGTCTAATGGCGTCAGATCAGGGGATCGCGCTGGCCATTCTATCGATTCTCGTCTCCCTATCCACCGATTTGGAAATATTCCGTTGAGGTACTGCCGGACATTAATTTGGTAACGGGGCGGTGCTCCATCTTGCTGAAATCATATCATATTTGCTGGAACTTGTGGGTTTGCTGAATCCGGATACAAATTTGTCAAAGTTGGCACGACATTATTTTGGAGCAGTGCTAAATAATTATCGCCATTCAAATTGCCGTCAATGAAAAAGGGGCCTATGATATGATCCCTAACAATTCCTGCCCAAACATTAACCTTTTCAGGATATTGAGTATGTTCTTCGCTGATCCAGTGAGGATTTTCCCTAGACCAATAGCGGCAATTTTGACGATTTACATGACCGTGAAGTGTAATGGTGCACTCATCCGAAAACAAAACATGTTCTAATTGAATAACATTGTTATCTAACATAGCCATCATTTGTTCACAAAAATAAGTTCTCCTATCATAATCGTCTTCCATGAGCTCCTGAGTTGGTATCACTTTATAGGGATGCATTTTATTTTCTTTTAATGTTCGAATAATCGACGAATGGCTAATATCGAACATTGCGGCGGCTTGTCGACTAGAAATATGTAGGTTTTCCTCAAACTCAAGCATAATATGCAATTTAGTATCATCATTTATTGAATTGGCAGCTGCTTTTTTTATCTGCCTCACATGTCCAAGCTCGCGAAACTGCTTTTCTATTTTACTAATTGTCCCTTGGGATATATGCGGCAAATTTGGAAATTTTTCATGAAATAAGCGAGCAACTTCCACTTGTGTTCGTGTGTTATCTCCATAACCAATCATTTGTAGAATTGTTATTTTATGCATTTCTGTTAAATGAACCATTTTTCTGATATTAGGTATTATGCAGTTAACGAAATTCAAAAGACTATGACACTGACACTGACAACTACTGTCTTGCAAAGAGAAAGGCGCAAAAGTAAACAAAACTTAAAAGTAAACAAAACTGGCTCTTTTTGTTCCATATCAATAAAAAGAAACGCTAAAATGGTTTTTGCTTACATTCTTAATATGAAGACCTAAATGGTAAATAAGTATTGAGTGTGTTGTAGCGAATTTTTGTAATCAAATAAATAGTTCAGTAACCAGAGCCACTTTCATGATAAATTCGAAATAAATAAAATAAAAATAAATTTGAAAACACTTAATATTGCCGAAATAGTTGAAGATAGGTATAGGACATTGAACATAAAATATGTTTAGAATCTCCTAAAGAATCCAAAAATTAAATAATATCCGGGGTGTGGCATTTGAAATAAGAAAGTTGGCATTGACCACTGTTACAGGACACACCCTGTATAAAAAGTTTTTATTGGAGAAAATGAGCAACTAAAAATACCAATCGACGGGTCCAAGCGTTTTTCCGAACACGCCCCCATTTATTTATTATCGAATTTATTCCATTTGGCTGATACACACTGTATATATATATATATATATATATATATATATATATATATATATATATATATATATATCAGTAACTGTAATACGTTACTCGACTCTTTGTGCATTTAATGCAGTGATATCTAACATTTGTGAGTATAATAAGAATCAACTAAAAATTAGAAAACATTTGATTTGCAAATGAACGTTTAATTTTGCATAATAATATATTCCTTTTGGTGGATTACATTAAGTAACCGTTTACCGTTTTAAGCAGGTTATTATTCCCTAATAAAATGACCTTTAAAACGTGATACCGTTTGACCCCTAATTAAATCTAGAATTTAATTTTAGAGGTGTAAAAAAGTTTCGTCTTTCTGTTTTCATTGGCCGAAATAAACAAATACCATCTTTTGTCTATCAAATACAATAAAAGCCCAGTTCCGGGTAGATTTAACTAAATATCAATAAGCAATGCCATAACTAACCTAATATAAGGGTCATTTAACTCCGACATAAACCTAACCAGCAGCTTTGTTGTTTCGCCAATGTTACAGAATAAGCTGTTTACTGAATCACGTATAGGTACTTTACCGAAGTGATGCGAACTAGATGAAACTCGTTCACAAGCCGCTGCTACCCAATGAACGAGATTTGGAATTTTACAAAGCGTGTCAATTATTTGAAACATTCATCTAACTGATTTATTCAAAAAGATTCGTTGGTTTGCGAACGTTACAACAGTACTGTTCCCAGACAGTTCTGCGCAAAACTTCGTAATATATGTGCGCGTGTCGGTCTCCTGTAAAATACTTAAATGTACCTTGTACCGTTATGCAGAAATAAATCAGTTTAAATGGACAATAACCACATAAGTGTATTTTATGTTACTGTGTCTCCATTTAGATAAACAAATTAATTACACCAATTATAACGTTGGTTTTTTATATCAATAAATGTTGTTTACTCCTCCTTGTGACTTACCAACTATGTGCTTGATTCGTTCAAGTTTGATTTAGTTGTGCCTGTAAGAAATAATGGGTGACATTGTTTTATTTAAAGGAGACAAACACAAACATATAGAGCATACTTGCCTTACTTAAATGGTTGGGAATGATTTATAAAATGAAATACAGAGATACATATATTACTTTATATTGTTACTTTTTACAATCTCCTGGTTTGTAACCAGTTGTTTGCTTTATATAGCTTTATAAATGTTTGTACATATTTACATTTTGTGCAAATAAAATTGTATAAAAGAAAAACCTAGAGAACTGAAGCTATTGTTCAAAACTGGAACATATAACTTAACTGGAACCTCGAGTTATTGTCTGGAACTTTAAGCCCTAAAATGTTTCATGTCCTATAGCTCCACACTAAATATAAGTACATAGTGTCCTAAGACATCGATTTGACGAAAATTTACATACCTTATTCCTCGAGGGTCTATTCCACAAAAATCACAAAACCTATTTGGCGTCGAAAGCTCCAAAATCAAATAAAGGATGAATTAATCACCACTAGAAAACAAAAGAGAATTTTGTGTTAAAATTTAATTTTAGAACTAGGAAGGAGACGTGAAAAATTAACCTACAAAATCAAACTTACTTAAATCTTAAATGATTTCTTCAGATTTCGAGCATCTAACGAAATCACTTCATTATAAAGTTACAGAAGTTTTTGAGAATATTTTACCAGTTTCTACATATGCACCCCTTGATTATCATGCATAATTTAAAGTAAATCTAATAAGTAGTTTATACATTGATAGCACCGCCATTTTGTGACGCCCTGTTGAATTCCAACCATTTTATCCCTATAGCCCATTTAATTTTTCTGCAAAATTTTGTAAACACCGATGGTGCACATGCGTAAAATTCTGGAATTTAGTTATGCAATCCTTTTTTATATATATTATATAATTTTTACCTTTTTTTTTATTTTATTGCCATTAAATACCTTTTACAATTTACAAATTTAAGAAATGACTGAAAGAAATATAATTAAAACTGGCCTGTCTCCTGAACTTTGTACGGTTTAAGGACCTCTATACAGTAATATACATGCACTTAATAAAAAAGTATTGAACCCCTTTTCAGAGAACTGAAGCTATTGTTCAAAACTGGAACCTCGAGTTATTGTCTGGAACTTTAAGCCTTAAAATGTTTCATGTCCTATAGCTCCATACTAAATATAATATATATAACTATGTATATAAATATACATAGTGTTCTAAGAGATTGATTTGACGAAAATTTACATTCCTCGAGGGTCTATTCCACAGAAATCACAAAACCTGTTTGGCGTCGAAAGCTCCAAAATCAAATAAAGGATGAATTAATCACCACTAGAAAACAAAAGAGAATTTTGTGTTAAAATTTAATTTTAGAACTAGGAACGACATGTGAAAAATTAACCTACAAAATCAAACTTACTTAAATCTTAAATAATTTTTTCAGATTTCGAGCATATAACGAAATCACTTCATTATAAAGTTACAGAAGTTTTTTAGAATATTTTACCAGTTTCTACATATGCACCCCTTGATTATCAGGCATAATTTAAAATAAATCTAATAAGTAGTTTATACATTGACAGCACCGCCATTTTGTTACGCCTTGTTGAATTCCAACCAGTTTATCCCTATAGCCCGTTTAATTTTTCTGCAAAATTTAAACTCAATTGAATAAGATCTTTTTTACATTGATTTTTAAAAAAATTATTTGACCGCCATTTTGTTCCGCCAACTTGAATTCGTACCATACCTTTACTAGTTCATCTCTATACCACACTTAATGTTTGCACAAAATTTGAAATTAACCTATTAAGTAGTTTTTCAGGCTGATGTTTTAAAATATTTTATTAGGCTGCCATTTTGTTTTGCAATCTTATATTCATACCAAAATGTTACCTTCTACCAAACTTTCCTTTTACGAGGGAATTATAAAATGTCTTTTTCTACGAGCGTGCGCAAAGTGACTACATTTGCGTGAGCAAAGTTGAACTTTACGCACGGAAACTTTTTGCGCACACTTTTTTATTCGCGGAATTATCCTCTTTAAACAAGACTTTTAGATATTTTAATGTTTTCAGCAATAAATGGTATTCAAAAAATAAAGATTTATCGTGTTTTTTGTTACGCTTATAGAGAATTTAGCCAAATTTCATATTATATTACCATTATTTGATAACTGTATTAAATGACCTGTATCACTACTTGTCCGTGTCAAATAAGACAACAATAAGTTCTCTTTGCCACCTTGCAATTTTAACAATTTCAGTCTATTTGCTATGTCAACCAAAATACAAACATTCAATCATTTGAAAAAGGCTTCAAAAAAAGTGATTCTGCTTAAAATAGATAATTCGGATGAAGAAATACCAGAAGAGGTACCAGAAGACAGGAATTAGCAAAACTAACAACAGTTGACATTGACGGGGAAAATTGTGGTCAAAATGAGGATTCAAAAAAATACACTTCACGCTCTTTTGTTATATCCTAGGAAATTAACAATGGAAAGTATCGATTATTTTATAGAAAATATACAGCCTTACGACCAGTGGCGGCTCGTGCATTTAAGAACGGTGGAAGCGCAGTGTAGCTAGGAGCAAAGTAGAGAAAATAGCGCCGTAGGAGAAAATTTTTTGAGGTGCCACGCCCAAAATGGCTGTTTTTTAACTTTTTTATGATGTTAATTATCCACAGCCTTGGAGCGTTTTTTAATACTTAGGGGAAATAATATGAATTTATAATATTTTAAACATATTTTTTTGTTCTTAAATAACAGTTATGTACCTATATCTTAAAGCTATATTCGATTCGATTCAAAACTGCTTCCGCCTCTGATGATCCGAACGCACTAATTTACATTAATCCTATAACAAGCGAACAATCGCCTGCAGCCTGCAGCCTGCAGCAGCAAATGTATGCCGCTCCCATCTCTATATGGCTTACGGATATTCACCATTGCGTTGCCATAGCAACTGCCGAAAACAAATCTAAGCGCGAAAGCCAGCGTGCGGGGGGAGCCTGATGTAGAATTTGGTACTGCTGATTGCGATTCCTCAACGAGTCGCTCTTATGAAAAGGTGTTCAGAGCGCTACGTTTTGAAGTCATTATTATTTTTTGAGTATATAACCCACTAGTTTTGATAGAAAATAATGGTATAATTAAGTAAATAATGTGAATTTATATAAAACATACTACATGTTTATAATAAAAATGTAGATTATAAAATGCATAATATTTTAAAAATATATTTATTTTTAAGTAAATTGACTGGAAAATGGAGGTGAAGCGGCGCCTCACCCGCGTCCCCTAGTGGGCCGCCATAGGCCTCAACGATTTTTTATAAATTTTAAAAAAGGGAAGTGAACAACACAGTATTCCCGACATAACAGTTCTGATGCCCTCAGAAATTGCGGCATTTCTAAAATTACTCAATCCTGAGCTCCACATGGGGCATAGTTTTCGTCGCTCCTCTGCAACTTTACTTACGGACTTACCGATAGTAAAGCGTTTAGGAGGCTGGAAGTCATCAACAGTAGCAGAGGGATATATTAAAGTCTCAACTACATACAAAAAAGAGTTATGCAACAACATTTTAAGTGGCAGTGCAAAAAATCATCCAGAGTTACGTTCCCGTGAGAAATGCGATTCTGCATTTATGCACTTGCAATTCTTAGACTTTTATCTTTTCGTTCTCATGCAACATAAGCATTACTGAACTTATAAATATAACTAAAATGCATTTTGTAGTCAGTTCTCTTTGTACGCTTATGAAATAAAATTGATTTTTTAAAAATAATTTCTCGTGTTTCGAGTTGTTAACTGGCGCAGTCGGTAGGATTATTGCCAACAGTCGCGCATCGTGCGTATTTTCTGGTTTCGTCTCAACGATTCGTGGCAAAAATCGGACAATTAAAAAATCTTCAGGGTGTACTAAGAAACTCAAAAATTGACCAGGGATTTGGAACAGCATCGTCCAGCGTCCTATTGGTGCGAGTTTGGGAACACACATCGTCCCACCCTCATAGCTGCTAACCAGGGAAAGGACCACATCGCCTCTCCTATTGGACCCTAGTTTAAGAATGAGAATTGGAATTATCTTCAGTACATTGCTGTAAGTGCTTCCTTTCAATTTTCCTTATTTCATTTTATTTTTATCCTATCTTAAATATTGATATTTACGTCTCTTGTAATTCCGCAAACTGGAAGATTTAACATCAGCTTTTGGAAATTTAAATTGTGAAAGAAATCTAACACCTTTTTCTAATTTAATTCAAATAAGTAAAATAATGACTACTGAACCTAATTTACAACTAGTCAGATATCAGGCAGACAATATTCCCTTATTTGATGGGAATCCAAAACAAATAAACAGATTTATTAATGCTTGTGATAATTTTTATAATAATCATAGAAATAAAACGGACAATAATGCACCTATAAATGTATGTTTACACGATACTATATTAAGTAAACTTGTAGGTAGGGCAGCCGATATTATTTGTTCTAGAATAGAATTAAATACATGGCCCGCAGTAAAAGCTGCAATAATTTCGACTTTTTCAGATCATAGATCGATTGATTGTATTATTCAAGATATAATAACGTCCAAACCGGAAAAAAATGAAACACCGCAACAATTTGGCCTGCGTTTGCAAGACGCTCGCAGTTTGTTATTTTCCAAAGTAAATTTAAGCAATGAAACGCAAGCTCTAAAACTTTTAAAAATTAATGAATACGGAAATTTAGTATTAAAAACCTTCATAAACGGTCTAAACTACCATATGCAACTTGTGGTTAGATTAAAAAATCCAGTTACTTTAGAAGAGGCAATGAGCTGTGCCTTGGAAGAAGAAAATTTTATGTATTATAAGAACCGTAGTAGCATATTACCAAAAAACCCAAATTTTAATTCACAAAAACCAAAAATAAATTTGCCTACACAAGCACATTATCCTGCTAATGTGAGACCAATATTTTCGAATTACCCCGTTCAGCAATTTTCAAATTTTATGCCTTCTTATAAACAACCAGTCCCAAATTTTAATAATGGAAATAATCAATTTATGGGCTTTGGACAATTTAGGCAACCTGCAAATAATTTTAGACAATCGAATTTCCCAAATCAAAATTTTATGCAAAGAAACACTTTTACCCCAAGACCATCTTTTAACCCCCAAAATCAACGCCCAACTCCTTCTGGAATATCACGCCAACAAAAGCCTGAGCCGATGGATACTTCTTCAGGGAACACAACCCTTAGAAGAAACCAACAACCACATTCTTCACAACGTAATATTGTTGTAGAAGAACTATATAATCAATCAGTCGAATCGATAAATGCCGATAATGATCAAAATGAAAATTTTCAAACTAGCAATGCTGATTTTCAATATTATTACCCGGAATACACCGATAACTCGCAATATTCGTATAATGACTCCAATACCGAATTTTCTTGTCTAGAAAATAACCCTTATGAAAATCAAATTGATTTTAATGAAGAAAATTTTCAGGAGAACCAAATTTTCAACAACCAAACATAATACTTTTAAATAATTATACAAATTCAGATTTACCAGTAATTTTCATACCCGAAATCAAAGCAAAATTTTTAATTGATACAGGTAGTGGCAAAAGTTTTATAAAGCCTAATTTAGCATACAAAATTTATTCAAATTTCATTTTTTCGGAACCTTTCTCAGTAAGGACAGCCCACGCTACGTCCATTCACAATGAAGTAATTAATATACCAATATTTCCTTGTTTTAATCATACAGGTAATCATAAGTTTTATCTTTTTGATTTTTCACCTAAATTTGACGGACTTTTAGGAATTGATTTTCTAACACATATTGGAGCTAATATAAATTTAAAACATTGTTCTTTAGATACTCAATTTGTAACATTGCCTTTATATTATCAAAATAATATATCAAATTTACATAATTTTGAAACTATCGAAATAATAATTCCCCCACGTACATGTCAAAGAATCAAACTGCCTGTAAATCAATCGAATGGTTTAGGTATTTTAAAATATACAGATTTTGGTTGCGCAGAGATGCCAGAAGCTTTAGTACAAGTCATTGACTCCTACGCAGCAACTATAATTACGAATAGTCGCGAAAACCCAGTTAAAATAAAAATATTTAATCCCATAGATATCGAAACCATAAATGAAGTAGAAAACAACTTCATAGAAAAAATGGAAACCGATACAGAAATAAATGAATATATGGATAATACACAAAAACAAAACTTAAAAAATTTAAGACTGTCACATTGTAATCAGGAAGAATACAGAGCTATTCGAAACTTGTGTTACGAATATCGTGACATATTTTATTGTGAGGGCATCCCACTTACATTTACTAATCAAATTAAACATAAAATAAACCTAACCAATGACACACCTATATATACAAAAACTTATCGATATCCCGAAATTCATAAAAAAGAGGTTAAAACCCAAATTAACAAAATGTTAGAGAACGGTATCATTCAAAACTCAACGTCACCGTGGAGTAGTCCAATTTGGATTGTCCCAAAAAAGATGGACGCGTCCGGTAAACGTAAATGGCGTATCGTTTGCGATTTCCGTAAAATCAATGAACGCAGTATTGATGATAAATTTCCTTTACCAAATATATCGGATATTCTCGATAAACTTGGAAAATCTCAATATTTCAGCACATTGGATCTAGCAACCGGTTTTCATCAAATAGAAATGGAACCGAATGATATCCCTAAAACAGCCTTCTCAACCGATACAGGTCATTATGAATTTAGACGCATGCCTTTTGGCTTAAAAAATGCGCCCTCTACATTTCAGCGAGTCATGAACAACGTCCTTCGGGGACTTCAAAATGAAATCTGTTCTGTATATCTTGATGACATAATAATTTTCTCTACGTCACTTCAAGAGCACATCGATAGATTAAAATCCGTTTTTGATAGACTTAGAGAATCCAATTTAAAAGTGCAGCTAGACAAATCAGAATTTTTACACAAAGAAGTTGCTTATTTAGGTCACAAAATTACAAGCGAAGGTGTAAAACCTAATCCTGATAAAGTCACCGCAGTTAAAAATTTCCCCATACCAAAAACCCAAAAAGACATTAAGTCATTTTTAGGACTAGCCGGATATTATCGTAGATTCATCAAAGACTTCGCAAAAATCACAAAACCCCTTACACTATGTCTCAAAAAAGGAGCGAAAGTTGAACACTCACCAGCCTTTATTCAATCCTTTAACCATTTAAAAGAATTGCTTATTAATGCTCCAATACTAAAATACCCTGATTTTGAAAAACCTTTTGTCCTTACGACAGATGCCTCAAATGTAGCCCTAGGCGCTGTTCTCTCTCAAGGCAACCCGCCAAATGACAACCCTGTAGCATTCGCGTCGCGCACTCTAAATGAAACAGAACAAAAATACTCAACGATTGAAAAAGAACTTTTAGGAATCGTTTGGGCATGTAAATACTTTAGACCTTACCTTTATGGCAAAAAATTTAAAATATATACTGACCATCGCCCATTAGTATGGTTATTTAACCTTAAAGAACCAAATTCGAAATTAGTACGTTGGAGGCTAAAACTTGAAGAGTATGATTATGAAATAATCTACAAAAAAGGGAAACAAAACACTAACGCTGACGCCCTTAGCCGAATTCAATTAAACGCAATCGAATCCGAATCATTAATAAATTACCCAGGCGATATAGACACCGACGTAACGCAATTCCTAAACGACCAATTTAACCCAGATATCCTTGACTCTGAAGTAGTGTCACAAACAATAGAAAGACTAGAACACGAACCTGAAACAACACCCAAAATTAATATTATTTCTGACATTCTAATAACTCCACCTATAACACAACTAACCCATTCTAATATTTCAATAAAATCACCCGTAACGGAAACAATACATAGTACAAATGCTAACGAAAATCATTCCAATATGACTATATTAGATGAAATTATTAATAATAAAGCTCATCAACTTATTATTAAAAAAGCACCTTATGACAAATATGTTAAAACCAAACGTGAAAATTTCGAAGGACATCAAATTATTCACGCAACATTACCCACTAATATTATAGTAATTACTAACTTTTTGAAAGAATATTTAACAAATAAAACAACATATGTTTATTTCTTTTCCAAAGAACTAAGAACCTATTTTCAACAAACAATGAATAACCATTTTAAAAATTTAAAACTTATAGAATGTTCAAAATTAATAAATAATGCTCAACCTGACGAACGAGAATTACTAATTAAATATCGTCATGAAGGCAAAACAAATCATAGAGGAATCGAAGAAACTTGCAAATTTTTAAAAGCAAATTATTATTGGAAATCACTTAAGGCAGATGTAACAAAATACATCAATAATTGTGAAATCTGTCAACGATCAAAATATAATCGAAAACCACCAGATCAACCTTTGATATTAACCGAAACGCCAAGCAAACCTTTCGAAATTGTTCATATCGACACTTTCATCATAGGTAAACAAAAATTCCTAACTATTATAGATAAATTCTCCAAATACGCACAAGCCTTGCCTTATACTGGAAATGCAGTGTCGTGCTGTGAACAGTTAATTAATTTCTTTTCCTTTTTACGTATTCCAAAACAAATAGTTTCAGACAACGGATCTGAATTTCAGAACGAAGTCGTTAAAGGCTTATTAAATACACATAATATTAAAATACACTTCACTACCCCCTACCACCATGAATCAAACTCTCCTGTTGAAAGGCTACATTCCACATTAATCGAACACATTCGATTACTTCGAGAATCGGACCCCAATGCAGAAGTTACCAAACTTATGCCGTACGCAATTATTGCCTATAATAACACGATCCATTCTAGTACGAATTTTACCCCATACGAACTTGTCTTCGGACACACAGACTCTAGAGATCCTATGGATTTAATACCCGCTCATGTATATACCGAGTATGTCAATAATCATAAAAATAACACACAAATTTTGTACGACAAAATTACAAAGGAATCACGAGAACTAAAACAAAAAATTATAGATAGGGCAAACAAGGATAAAACCCCGACCAATTTAATAATAGGCTCACAAATTTATAAAAAATCAGATAATCGATCTGGAAAAATAAAAAAGAGATATTTAGGCCCATTCATACTAACGGCTATATTAGAAAATAATAAAATACAAATAGAAAATCCCAAAAATAAATACAAAGAAATTATACATGTTAACGAAACTAAAATAATACCCCTTGTTCCAGATGCTGGACCATCGTCGGCGGCTACATAAAATTCCATGATTTAAATAAACATCCAGGAATACTACCATTCAAAATGGGAACCGCTAAACTTAAATCCAATCACTGGACATTCGTTCAAAATATTAACCTAACCCCTTTAATTAACCAATTTCAA
Source organism: Kuschelorhynchus macadamiae (assembly GCA_030620095.1). Classification (NCBI taxonomy): domain Eukaryota; kingdom Metazoa; phylum Arthropoda; class Insecta; order Coleoptera; family Curculionidae; genus Kuschelorhynchus; species Kuschelorhynchus macadamiae. The sequence goes on from JAUTXW010002776.1 coordinate 96,758, forward strand.
AATATTCAAAAACAAGCAAAATCAATATACATAAACATTCAAAATAACAGCGAATACCATAAGGAATATTTTAATTCTTTTAATACATTATGTACACTTGAAAAAAGAATAGAAACTCTATTAGAACAAATTGTCCCAAATCAAGAAAATTATTATAGTAAAAAAAGTCGTTTTAACCCCTTAGGTTCATTCAAAAAAAGTATAACCAGAAACTTAGACCAAAATGATGCAAAGCAAATTAATGTCAAAATCACGAAATTACAAGAAAAAAAAAATTAAAAATTGACCCTATCAATCAAATTACACTTTTAGAATCCACTATTAATAAATTTAAAACAATTATATCTAATATCACACATAACCAAATGGTACTAAAGTCACGCATTTTACAAATAGAAAAAATAATTAATAAAGTTCAAATGGAACAAATAAGTAATCACGAATTTTATTTAATATATACAATAATCAATCAAATAACAACAATTTATCAATCAATCTACGATATTCTGAATAAGATTGAAATAGGTATCACTTTTGCAAAAATTAATGTACTTTATAATTCAATAATAGAACCAAATGAACTATTTATAGAAATAAAGAACTTACACGATCATCTAGGCTCAGATAAACTCCCTTTAGAAGTAACTTATAAAAATATACTTAATTTCGAAAAAATTATAGAAATTAAAAGTTTCTTAAAAAACTTTAATATTGTATTTATATTTGAACTTCCTCTTGTGGAATCGGAGATATATCAATATTTTAAGTTATTTCCTTTACCAATTCCCAATAATCGATCATTTCTTGTAAATATTCCTTATAAACCCTACCTAGCATTAGGCAATACAAAATATGCCCATATGGACCAAAGATGTCACGAAATCCAACCACAAAAATATTTGTGTAAAGAAGCCCACACCACGTTGGTCGAAGACAGCCCCTCCTGCGCTGTTCAACTTATCAAACATCACCCAAATATTACGTTTTGCCACCCATTCGAAACTCAAATGCACGAGATCCAGACAACAAAAATAATCGACGACAAATGGCTGATAACAGTACCAATACAAGTAATCGCCGTCATAAATTGTCAAAAATCCGAAGATAACATACCCTTATATGGTTCCTATCTTCTGGAGTCATCCCCAGGATGTAAAGTACGGATAAAGTCAATTACGCTTGAAACATATAAATCAAGCCAATTAACATTTAATGGAATTAATCTACCTACCCTTAATTTAAGTCTAATTAAGGAAAACCGAGATTCATTCTACAGCCCTCCTAGTATGGACTTAAACTACGTAAACCTAAAAACTACTAAAGAAATCGAAGCCAAATTGGAAAACCAAAAGAAGGCCCTAGAAGAAATGACCACAACGATTTATGTAAAGAAGACCAGTTTTTGGACAATTTTACTTTACATATTCATTTCAATAATTTTTATATTTTTCATATACAAAAAACTTGTAAAAAAGTCTAAGAAAAAACAATTAAATGCAAACTCTAATACTTTAGATATTGAAGAAAATAATAGAATTTTCTAAAATATTAATAATCTTTAAACCTTTTTGGAAATTTTTGAAAACACGTCTTTAAGAACGTGCTTTCAACTAAGAGGGGAGGAGTTACGTTCCCGTGAGAAATGCGATTCTGCATTTATGCACTTGCAATTCTTAGACTTTTATCTTTTCGTTCTCATGCAACATAAGCATTACTGAACTTATAAATATAACTAAAATGCATTTTGTAGTCAGTTCTCTTTGTATGCTTATGAAATAAAATTGATTTTTTAAAAATAATTTCTCGTGTTTCGAGTTGTTAACTCCAGTTAAAATACTAAGTTTGTCAATTTGCGAGAAAACCATTGAAGTTCCATTTCATTCATTAACGCCGGATAACGAACCATCTTTATCAGCTTTCCCAACTAACCAGTTGCACTTAGCTTTAAATTTGCAGCATGCCACAAACTGTATTTTCAATATTAATGTTGTTAATAATAATAAATAATATTATTTCTGTTTTAAGTTAAAATAAAAAGTTTTTCTAATTTATTTAAGGTTTTTTTTCAATTTAATAACGTATAAGAAATAATGTTTTACCCGCGCTTAGAACCCAACTATAAATAGGTAAAAAGTTTGTAAAACTTGTAATACTCGTAGAAAAAATATTGTTCCTAACACTTGCGCAAAGTGTCTTTCCCGCACTTAAAGCTTATCCGCGCTTCTCGTCGTTCATCAAACTACTTTTGCTTGCGGAAAAGTATCACTTTGCACACTTGTTATGAAAATTACAATTTTATACGATCGTGCAAAAAATAAACTTTTGCGCACGATTTGTGAAATTAATGAATATTCTATCTAAAACACTCAATAAAGTGAAATACTTGCAAAGTAAGTTTTTTTTTGTAAGAAGCTCTATAATTTTTGTAATTACAGTATATTATTATTGAACTCAAACCTAATTGACATTTATCTGAGGACTATATCGATCGTAGAAAAAAATTTGTACCTAAAACATGCGTAAGTGCGGAAAAGTACCACTCTCCGCACTTGTTAGGTAAATAACTATTCCAACACAGACAAGACAACATTATATCTCCAACAAAAATAGGTAATCTTGAGAATTGTAGCACAACTTCATGTGAATATCGTAGGTAAAATGCCAAAACCACGAATGTGCAAAATTGGCGATTTTCACCTAAGTACTGTAACGGATATGTTAACCTTGATATTTTTCAATGCCAAAGTAACGAAAGTGTTTCGCGCGTTTAACCCCCTCCCACTACCAATGTCTGTTTCGAGAATGTGCTCATCGCTCAGTTGTTGCAAGGGCAAAGAAGCGAATGTACGTCTGCAGCTGATTCGTGTTTTTGGCATTGAAGTTTTAGTGAGTTTCTGGAGTTCTAAATAGTGAATGTGCCACATTAGTGTTTTTGACAGTGACAATTAGAGACATTGGTGAAACTGTTCATAAAAATGTCTTCTCGTACGTATAAGATACTGGCGCAAGAAATTGGATGCAAAAGGTAAGCCGACATATGCATATTAAGAAGTATAGTAAAAATTGTAATAATAAGAATGATGTTTGTACTGTTTATGAGGATGTAATAATATTTGGTTCGTTTGGAGAACATGGGTCTGAGCTACATATCCACTTATAATGCTTCAGACTACGAATTTCTTTGCCGGTTTGTATAATATTATTACAATAATTTTATTATTTCAGAATGCGAGCCACAGCCATGTACCTCAACTATGCAGCCTGCAATTCCTCCGAAAATAGCCGGAGAAGGAGTTTTTGGTGAACATAAGTCCAAGTTATTTACTTACTGTACGGTTGAACCATAAATTTATTTGCCTTTGTGTACCTATATAAAAAAGATTACTTAGTAGAATACCTAATCTGCGTTTTTCAAGTTTAGCCTTAAGCATTGAGCTACATTTTCTGTATTGACGTTAACACTGATATTTTGCTATTACAGAAAACGAACCGCAGCCATCCACATCATCCATGGACCCTGAATCTCTTCCACAAATATCCGGAGAAAGAGTTGTAGGTGTGAATTTATTTGCCTTTGTATAGGTACAAATGGATATTTTATTATTACGGAAAACGAACGACAACCTACCTCAACTATATATCCTCTAAGTTTTCCACCATTACCCGGAGAAGAAGTTTCTGATGATTTGGACATTTTTCCCAATTCGTCATCATCTAAAAGTGGATCCGAAAGCGACTCATCTAATTCAGTTCAATCTGTTGAAGAAGCAGTCCAGAATATTCAGAGAAATGAACAACCTGACAAGAAAAAACCTGACATTAAAAGGGTAAGGAACGAGAAGGGGTGGAAAGAAAATATCAGAAAGGCAAAACGAGTGAGGGATGAATCCTATACTGAACACAGAGGCATTGAGAAGCCGGCTCGTCCTCTTTTACCAGCTACATGCCTTAGCAAAGCAAAACAAAAATGTTCTGAACTTGTTGATGAAGAGAATCGCCAGAAAATTTACTCGGATTTTCGTAGTTTTCATAACATTGATGACCAGCGACAATTCATAAAGAGCCACGTAGAACAAAATTTAAAAGCACGCATCACGTAGAACATTCACGTACAAGGATTTCTTTACTGTTGGCGTTTCTAGGCATAATATGTGCAGAGAGTTTTTTATGGCTACGCTGAATATAACGGACGCCTTACTACGAAGTTCATTAAAAAAATGTTTATCCAGTGGCTTTCAGGAAAAAGATAAACGCGGAAAACACAAACCTTTCAACAAACTATCCGAAAATGATGAAACATTTATACGAGAACACATCCTTTCATTCCCATCGGTAGAATCGCATTACTGTCGCGTTTCTAGTACCAAGAAGTACCTGAATCCATCTCTCAATCTATCAATAATGCATAGAATGTATAAAGAGATCTGTATCACAAACAAAAGCAAACCGGTGACTTTTGAAAAATACCGACAAGTATTTCAGGGATACAATTTAGGTTTTTTTAAACCGAAAAAGGACCAATGCAGGAGATGCTTGGTACGAGACTCCTTAACTGAAGAAGAAAAAATCCCAAAAGCAGATGAGTATAAAGGACATCTAGAAAGAAAAGTCGCCGCAAGAGAGTCTCGTGACGAAGACAAAACCCTCGCAAAAGGAAATCCTCAAATTCTAGCTTTCAATTTCGATCTGCAAGCTGTCCTCAATACTCCGAAAGGATCCGCCGGCCAAACTTTATTTACGAAAATTGGCAGTCTATAATCTGACAATGTACAATTTGGGTAACCAAAAGGTAAAATGTTATCTCTGGGATGAAATTCAAGGCAAACGTGAAGCAAATGAGATAGCCTCTTGTGTGTATGATTTTATCATGTTCCACACTGAAATCACCGAGGTCCGTATGATGTCAGATGGATGTGGTGGACAACAGAAGAATTCTGTGTTTGCTTCTATGTGTATGCATCTACTGAAGAACCATCAGTCCTTGCGGATTATTGATCACCGTTTTTTTCAAATTAGTCACAGTGAAATAAAGTGTGACTCCATCCACTCGAAAATTGAAAGGAAGGCAAAGTATGTACCATTGTATATTCCTGATGGTTGGGCGCAATTGATTCGAAGTGTATCTCCGGAGCCTTTCGAAGTAAAAAACATTTTGTATGACGAATTTTATGATTTCAAGGCTTTTCAGGCTGTTCAAATTTCAAAATTCCATGGAGGAGTGTTTGCTGGCTCCGATACTTGAAAGACGAGTCTTTAAAACTGTATTACAAGACTAGCTTTCTAGGTAGACTGCCGCAAAATAAGGAACAGAGGTCGTCCTACAACACTGATGGTAAATAAAGTTTTCAATTGTGAACTTCCTATAAGTGAAGCAAAAAAAACAGATTTGCTAAAGATGTGCAAGGACTTAACTATTCCTAGGGCTTATCATCCCTTTTAGGAGTCGTTAAAAACAAGCGGTGATGTGAGAGATAACTTACCTGAGCCGGATATAGGCGAAGAATCTCAGACTGACGACCAAGATTAGAATACTACTTTTCAAATTAAGTTTTTTTACTAGCTTTCTTTAGTTGCGTTATTCTTCGAATTTTGATTAAGTTAATTTTGTTCTTAAAGTAATGTTTTTATTTTGATAAGTTTTGTTCTAGTTTCAGGTTACCAAGACTTTTGAAACTTAGATTAATGACTGATTTTTTTCTGTATTTTCGGGAATTTTTGTTTTTTTGTCAGAATGATGCTTTATTTTCTTGTATTTTGATGAATCCTACGTAAGGAGCACTGTTTTTGGAAAATGTGTATTTTTTCATTAGCACGAATAAAAATATTTACTTTTTTTGCAAAGCCAAAAAAACGAATGTGCATTTTTTTGAAAAAAAAAAAGAAAAATCGATTTGCATTTCATATTGGCATAATCTTGCTAATTGAAAATTAAAATTATTTCATAGTTGAGGATCTGACTTCAAGATGCCAATTTTTTAAATTAAAATTGAACACTTAAACCCCGTTTTCTCGAAACTAAAAAATTTGCACATTCGTGGTTTTGGCATTGTACCGACGATATAATAAGAATAAAAGTAGGATGGGCTAATTTTTGTTGAACAACCTTTATTGAGATACCTAATTTAAAAGATACCCTTTTTAAATTTTTCTAAAGGAGATTTAAAATACGTGTTTTTTTACAATTTTTAATTTTTTCTTAAGCTATTTCAGCCAAAGACTTAAAGTTTCTGTGAATTGAAAATTTTTTAAAAAAATTTAGGTATGTCCTAAATTTAATTAATCTCAAAAACCCCATTTTATTTCAGTTGTCCCAGGAATACTTTTAATGCAAATCCATTTGCCCATGACAACTACCAAGAAGGTACCAAATAATATTCTTTAGTGTTGTTTAAATTTTTTAAAAATAAATAAATTATTGCTTGGTTCAAACAATTTTAAAGACATTTTTTGGCTTTTTCGCAGCTTAAAAAATATATTAAATCAAAAATAGTTTGTGAGAAATTGTGTGTTTCAATATGTAGGTAGACTACGTTCACGTCCACGGTTGCTTTAGAAACACAAATTAATTAAAAAAAGATTTCTACAAGCGTGCGGAAAACTTCACTTTTCCACACTCATTTTAGTTTGAAAAGAGCTACTTTTCTGCACTAGTGCGGAAAAGTAAATAACCCAATTTTTTTTGAAATATACTTACTGATTTTAAATATTTAAAAATATATTGATACGCTGATAGTAACCAAAATGATTTAAGAATATACATTTGCTAAAATCCTGCTACAATTTCCAACAAAATAGTAAAAAATGTGTAAAACGTGTTTTAAAAATCGTTTAATGGCTCTAAGTCTGGCAGAAGGAACGTCTAGTTCTTTTGAAACTGATTGAATGGCGAAGCAGGCGGTATACCTTATAAAATCAATGTTAATCAATAATAAACACCCGCTTTTTTTATTAGGCAGTTTGAATCACCATAGACACAAAGTAAAAATACGCGTGTCATTCATTGTCAATCAAAACCAATTTTGCTGTCGCTTATTTTTGTCGTAGTAAAACCTGAGTAAAAGTGTTTTAATGGATTCTTCATGAGTCAGTGGAAGCAACTAGAACTGCAAAATTCAATCTGCTACCATCAAAATCCCGTCATAGGTATGAGAAAGAAAAAATTCTGTTTAAAACTTGGTGTCAAACTAAAGGCAACAAAACTTTGAAAGAACCTGTTTTTTGGCATATTTCGCCGAACTTTCCAAAACATGTAAGCCAAACACTCCATATTAAAGTAGCTACTATATTTGGTTTGGCGGGCGCATGTATGTCGCCGAGAACTAACAAAAATGTCATTCGCATGTTGAAGACAAAGGAAATATTTTATTAATAAATATTCCAGATACAAAAAAATTACCCAGAAACCCCACATTTTTTTGTAAACTACAAGAAAGGAGCTTGCACAGTACAATGCATCGGAATAAACAGAAAATGCCATTAACTACTGCAGGTTATCTAAAGCTCCCAAATCCTGAACTATATACAGGCCACAGTTTCCGACGTTCAGCTGCCACAATGCTTGCAGATCCCGGAGAACAAATAACAAATATCAAACGCCTCGGACGTTGGAAATCTTCAACCGTGGCAAAAGTTAATTTAGAAAGCTCAGCAAGTCTTCAAAAGAATCTATTCAATAAAGTATTGAACTTCAATGTCATTCCTTCCACTAGTCACTAACTTTCACCATTGTAGTCTACCAAATGGCCTCTTCTAACCAAAAGTTTCCCCCTCGCCGACGGTTACAACAATAAGTACTCGTGAAAGAGAACTGGAATATCCAAACCCAACCTACAAGTCCCCGAGTTGTAGCCTCTGCAATTAATTTACAAAATGCTACAAACTGCACGTTTACTATTCATGTTATTATTAATAATTAATTTGTGATTATGTATTTGATATAAATAAACGATTCTTTTTAACTTTTGGGTTTTTCCGCACGCTTGTACAAAAAATAGACACCGTAAAGTAAAGTGACTTTTCCGCACGTGATTGATGACCGAACTCCGCAACGCGTCGTTCGGTTAACTTCAACTGCAAATAGCACTTTTCTCACTTGTTAGATAAACTACTGTTTTACTAGAAAAATACTTAAATTGTGATTAACTTTAACTTTTTATAGACGCTTAATAGTGAATTCAGTATTTTTCGCCTTCAACGCCTCGCCAGATTATAAAAGAAAAAGATTTTTATAAGAAATGATCTGGTTGAAAACTTATTCACAACCTTCGGTTAACCTAACCTAACTTTCGGTTGCGAATAAGTCCGAAGCGCTGACGAGGCCCCGAAGACTCAAAATACTGAACTCACTAATAGCCATAAAAAATAACAAAAACATAAACATTAGGCAGGCTTGCAACAATAAAATGGTCACCGCATCGAAATTTTATTATTCTAATATTACACCTAAGTATTATGAAGGTTTTAATAAATCTCTGTTTTACTTTTTTTTAAATGATCTTTAATTTTAAATATGTTACTTTATTGTAATTGTTTTAACGTTTTACTAGGCCGCCATCTTGTTCCGGCATATGTGGAAATGGTAACTCAACTTTCGGACAACACATATACGGTTATGCAGGCAGACCAATCTGCTCAACGCATCCAGTCTACCACCAGCGAAATCATTGAAACCTAGCAGCCCCAAGATTCCCAGGTTTTATGGCCTTCCCAAGATACAAAAGAACAATGTGCCACTTCGACCGATCGTCAGTACAATAGACTAGCCCACATACAAACTAGGTAAATATCTTTCAAATTTTCTTCATCCATTTACTGGAAACACATATTCCTTAATAAAAAAAAACTCTTAACTTACTAAAACTTACGTCAATCCAGTTGGATCCCGAAGATATTTTGGTCAGTTTCGATGTAGAACCACTATACACAAATGTTCCTGTCAACGACTCAATTTCCATTAGCTCAGACACATTGGATAATAATAATCTTGATCGGAACTTGACAGACCTAGTGGAAACTTGTCTTACATCTACTTATTTCATTCTCCAAGGAAATTTGTATGAACAAACTTCAGGGATGGCTATGGGATCTCCTCTATCATCTGTGGTAGCGAATATCTTTATGGAAGCCTTTGAGCATATTGCTCTAACATCCGCTCCTCTAAAACCAAAACACTGGTTCAGATATATAGATGAAAATGCTGGTTGTTTGGCCTCACGGACAAGATAATCTTATATTTCTGGACCACCTTATTCAAGAACATCATATGTGTTGTGTTCAAAGGAAGGAAAATAATATATTAGGACGTTCTGTCTTTAGAAAACCAACGCATACAAATAGATACTTAAATGTAAATTTCCATCACCATTCAACACAAAAGAAATCGGTTATTGACTCACTAGTATTTAGAGCTATTTCGATTTCTGATCAAGATTATTTAACATCGGAAACATAGAAACTGAGCTCTCAGAGCGAATGGCTACTGCACTGAATATATTACACGTTTAATGAAAAGATATAGTAATCCAACACAGCCAAACGAGAATAATGAAGAACCACCGTAAAGTAGTGTTGTTCTTCCTTATATACATGGCACTATAGACAAAATAGGGCGATTACTTCGGCGGTCCAACATACGTACAATCTTTAATACACATAAGAAGATTGGACAATGCTTGCGATCCCCGAAAGATATTGTACACTTTCATACAGAAGGATTATACAAAATTCCTTGCTCCTGTGGAGAAATGTATGTAAAAGAAACGGGACGCTCAATATCAATTAGAGTTAAGGAACATGTACGATGTATTAAAAAGAAAGAAATTGTTCAATCTGTAAATGGAAAAGACATCAAGGTTCTAGCATCGGTTCTAGGATTTTATAAACGAAAAATTAGAGGATCTATTGAAATTTTGAAACATACAAAAAATTTCAATAGGGATACGGGTACGGTCTACATCACACGTGGAAATCGATTAACATAAGGTCACGGTTCGGTGAGCACAAGTCGGGGAAGTCCTCGCTTCACAGGATGTTTTTGCCACCTCCCGTTTGCCGCTGCCTACGTCCTACTGTCCCGTGGTCCAGTCTGTTGTTGCCAGTGTGCCTCCGTCCAATACGCCTGGTGGTCTTCGTTTCTTCTGCAGCTCACGCCGCAGCCGGTTGAGGTACCTGGGATCCTCTTCTTTAACCTCAGATTCAGCTGCAACTCACGCCGGAGCCAGCTGAAGTACCTGGGAGTCCTCTTCTTGGAGTTTGATGGCCACTTATTGATACTCTAAGGGTTTCTGTGAGCAAGATCTAGTTTCTGAGGAGCACGGAGACTCAGAAATTTCGATATGCCTACTTCCATATTTGAGTATATTAGTGCAGGAGCCCGCGTCTAGGTCTCCTGTACCTTGTCCAGTTGTTGCGTATTGGAGTTAGTGGATCATAGTCACGTAGGTTTTCGTTGGGTTGATTTCGGCTGCCCTGAAGGCTCGGGTGCCGCATGAAGTCTTCAATGGGTGTCCGTTGAAGATCACGCTGCAGGTCCTCATTCCTGATAAACCATGGGGCATCAGCTGCCATCCTAATAAGTTTGTTTTCAGTCCTCTTCAGCTTCATAAGGTGGGATTTAGAAGCGGATCCAAAGATTGTGGAGCCATATGTGAGTGGCTTCTAGCTACTGTTTGGATCAGTAACAGTTCGGTCCTCAGTCCAATTTCGCTTTTCCGAAAGAGCAATGGATAAAGTTTACCCAGTGTTTGTGTGGTTTTTGTCTTCGCAGCATTGATATGCTTGTTCCACGTCTAGCTTCTATCCATGGTCATCCCTAGGAACTTGGCCAAGAGATTTCTACGTCTCCAACTCGGATTCTGGCTCTTGAAGCCAGTCTCCTACGCTGGAATAGGATTGCTTGGGACTTCTGGGGGTTGATCTTAACCTTTTGACACACCAGTCATGAAGGTTATCAATGTCCTCTTGCAGTCATCTACCCATGATCTGGGTGCTTTGGTGTAGGATGGCTGTGTCATCAGCGTAAAGTGCCGTTATGCCCTATTCTCCGATTAGAACATCCTGAGAAAAAACGTAGGGTCGCAGCACAGACCCTTGTGGTACTCCAGCTACTAGTCCTCTTGGAGCTAAATGTGAGTCATTCACCTTGACTGTGAATGATCTGTCATTCAGATAGCTCCTGATAAGCTTTATATTTCTTTTCTCGTAACCAGCCACTGACATTTTGTGGACTAGGTCTTGGTGCCACATTCTGTCGAAAGTTCTTTCGATGTCCAGGAAAAAATACTCCTGTGGCCTCTTTGTTATTGAACCCTTTGGAGATGTACTCAGTGGCTCTGAGTACCTGTTGTTTAGATGAGTGCCCTGCCCTGAAGCCGAATTGCTCATTGGGGATGGCATCTAGCTCTTGGAACTCATCTTTCAGTCTTCTGGCAATAGTTCTTTCAGCTACTTTGCTTAAAGCAGGGCTAGACTAATGAGCACTGTATCCTTCCTTGGGGAAGTATTTCAGCATCTTGTTGGTGATGCCGTCGGCTCCAGGGGCTTTCTTGACTTTCAGTTTTCTGATGATGTCTCGAACTTCCCCGGGTGATACAGGATCTGAATTTTGTTGTGGTAAAATCCAAGCATCCAATTCTCTAACTGAGTCGTAGACCTCTTCGGTGTGCTCTTCGTCCTCCTATGGATGTTGATTTAGCTGACCTTGTTGGACTATGGAGTGCGCTGAGGCTTCAGCTTTATCTTCATCGGTGTAGATTGGACCGTTTACACCTTGGAGAGGAGGAATAGGACGTTTGTCCATTTCAAGAGCACGTTACATCTGCCAGGCTGTTTGGTGATACGTGTCTAGGAATATCAGTTTTTCCTGCCACTTATTGTTTCTGTGCTCTTGTAACCGATCTCTCAGAATTTGGGAGTGTCGGGTTAGAGCAGTCCTGTCCTCTTCCTCGTGGGATCTGGCGTAGATCCTGCGAAGGTGTCTGTTGGTCCTGGTCTTATGTCTGAGATTTCCACTCCTCGGTTTGTCGATGCCTGCTTATATCTTCCATTACCTTATTTTCAAAGAAGGCATTCAGGATGGCTGCCTCTAGACGTCTTACGGCCTCATCTAGTCCCTGAGGAGCGCGGATCTCAGGGATTTCGATTGCAGCTTTCAGACGCTTTTGATAGGTCTTCCAGTCGCTCGTCTTCTTGGTGTTGTGATTTACTCTGTTGAGGTTTACTCCTAGTTGAAGGAGCACCGGGTTATGGTCGGAGAGCTCGAAGAGACGGGCTTCTACCAGAAGGGAATTCGTGCGTAAAAGCATTCCCCATCGTCAAAAAAAAAATCGAGCTCAGTGTTTAGATCTCGTGAGGTAAAGATCCCTGAGGATGCCTGCGGGTAGTTAGTCTAACTTGACACAGACACAGAAAATGCGTTCGAAAAAAGAGCTTTCGCAAAAAAAGTAAATTCAAGATGGATATTTAATTTAGGTAAAAATTGACTAAAATTGGACAAAAGATTCAAAGAAGTATCATTAACAAACAATTTTCAAAATATTTTACATTCAATATAAACTAATTTTAGAAAGAAATAGTGTAACAATAGAAAACTTAATGTGGAGCAAAATCATTAAAACTAATAACTAAAAACTATAAAAATATTTTTAAATAACATATTAAACGATATAAATTAAAGATCGTCAATGTCAGGAAACAGAGCGTCGGTCTCATCTTCGTCATCCGACTGGGTCACAATGACGGGGTTTATATCTGATAGTCGTGCCAATGATCACCGCTTACTTCGCTAACAATGGTATGGTGGGAGGCGGAGAACAACATGACCAAAAGGTTTTACAGATTCGTCAAGAAAATATTTATTTTCTGTACTTCGATTTTTTTCTACGAAATCCCAGATTTAGTCATTCATTGCAGCCTCTGGAAAGGCAATATTTTTTTCGGAAGGCCATAAAATTAATCTTTTTGGTCCAAGATTTTCGGGGTATATCTTCTACTATTTCAGAGTGGTAGCTTGCGTTGTTAATAATTTGGGTGGCAAATTAGGAACAAGTTGATATTTAAACCATTTTTGGCAATTTTGACGATTCATACTATCTTAGTAGTCCCCACTTTTTGTTCCGCTTCTAAAAACTAAACTAGCTCTCTTGATAAACCTGTTATCATTGCCAGCGTTGACGATGATGTATCTATAACCTAAAAAAAATAGCAGTTTTAACACTGGAGCAAAAGAAAAAATATCTGTTTTTTTATATATAATTTAGAAGTCTAGTATATTTACGAACATGGATTCATTTCCCACATTTCATCACCCAAACTCAAGTTTTTCTTTTGATCAAAATTATAAAAAAACTAAGTTTATTATTAGCAATTTCTCAACACTATTTAAAAGATAAATAATATAGGATTTTGACAAAATAATTATTTTTGCAAAATATCAAAAAATAAACATTTTTATTTTTTCGCGGCCAAAAACGGTTGGCTTTTAACTCAAATCCTGGTCGTGTTTATCAATTAAATTACACTATCTTTGAAGATTTATAATCCTGATTATTGTGGGGATGTGAAAAAGTCATTCTAATCCGAAAAAATTAAATATAAATATTTTTTATGGTGCAAAATTTACTTATTTTGAGCCATTTTTGACAGCTTGTAACATTTCTATTTTTTGATATTTAATAAAAATAATAACATCTCCTTTCTCTCATATTACTTATCTTTCAAATACCGTTAAAAAATTGTCTATAATATACTTAGTTTTTTTATGATATGGGTTAAAAAAGCACCTTAAATTAGCAAAAAATGTAAGCCGATCAATGCTCTTAAGGTAAATTCACAAGAAAACTAAATGAAACAGAAAGCAAATATAGTCGAAATGCTTCATAAACTTACCTTCACAGGTTTTTAAAGGGCTTGTGGCTTTCGTATCATCCTGCCAGGTATTTTTAAAAGACCCTTCTCTAAATATACATGTTTCATCAAGGAAAACTGGAGTAAAACCTTTTTCTAGTGAATTCATATTTCTAGAGTACTCCTTCAAAGATATAATTGTTTTATTAAAAACATCTGGATTTAGGAGATATTTGCGGTTGTTACTTTTCTTCCATCGAAAGCCAATTTCCCTTACCCGTTTTTCCAGAAAACTAACAGAATAGTTGAAATGATTGGATATCACAATTTAGTTTCTGATGGAGAGATTTTATGGTAATATGTAATTAATTATATTTTACATTCAAAACCAGGGGCGTGCGGTGAAATTTCAAGAAAGGGAAGCAATTTTTTGCAAATTCGTCAATGACGTCATCATAAAAACGTCGATGCTCTGACATATTTTGGAGAAGTTTATTTTCAATGAACAACAGCGATGTATGCGAAAATCTCTCCTGCCCCGTTGCATTTCTCACGAAATTTTTTATACGTTTAAGAAAAATTCCGTTCTACTGATGAAATTGTGGCAGGTATTGTCAATACTAATTCATACAATTTCGACACTTTGGTGTAGGCATCGTCCAACTCCTTGTCTTTTAAAAATTGCATTCGTTCCTTAGCGTTATTTTTTGCGCTAATGTCATCAGTTTCGTAAATCACTTTTAGTTCAGATCGCAATAACACTCGGTCGAAGAACTGGCCATAATGAAGAAGAAGAGATTTGAACGCATCTTCTGAAAAAGTTTTTCCTTTAAATGCATCAAAATTGCAGAGCTCGAGGAATTTAGAATCATTTAAATCAAAAAATCTATAGTTTATTTGTTGCTGAATTTAATCGATTATTTCATAAAAGAGGCGTCTGTATGATGTTTGAGCATCTCCCACCTTGTCTGTTCGAAGGTCAAAGTCATCTCTTTTTTGGCTTAACGTGGACTTAAAATCATCCACTTCCACATCCACATAATGGTTGCAACAGCGGAAATTAAATCACTCTGGATTCGATTCGACGTTCCGCGAAAAACGCTAGACTACTCTAAATGGTTTTTTAAGCAGTTATCATATTTAGTTATTAAACTAAGTAAATCCTGAAAATTTCCTCTATCTGAAGAAACCCTTGTTTCGTCATGACCTCTAAATCCCAATTCATGCTATCCGAGAAAACAAACAACATCGATAAGTCTTCTTAATATTTGGTTTTGGCGGTGACTAATTTCCAACTGTTTATTAAGGGCGTGTTCAATTCTGGTTTTACCGAAGACTTTTTTTTATGACGGCCTGTAAATGCGCTGTAGACATAATGTGTCTTTTTACAGCTTTATGGAAATTGTTTAAATCGGAAAAACCAGTTTTATTCCAGAGACCATTTCCATTTTCAAAAAGTAAACATGGCCAACAAAATAATTTACTTATATTTTCACACCCAGGTCAGCCATTTAAATTGTTCGAATTGTTTTTCCGGATAAAAATGTCTAATAGAGTTTTTCATTTGTGTGGTTAAATTTTTCATAGGCGGTTTTGCCCTTTCTTTGGAAATTATTTGAAGCTTAACAGCGAAGTTTAATGCTGAAAATCCCTTTATTATTAAGGCACACACCACACATTCACACACACTCTTCTTAATAAATTCTCCAACATTTTCAACGTTATTACCGACAGCCGAAGTTGACGGTATTTGCATATCCAAGTCCGTATTATTGTCTTCCATATCGCACCATGGACGACGCGACGTACGTATCACATAACACACGGATAGCCGTTCAAACAAAAAATCTACTCCAACGATAGCTTCCACCCCCACTTAAAGCACGCGACTGAAATGCAAAAATTGCAAACAGCCGGTGTAATGTTCAATAACCTCTGGCTCGATTCACAGGAAATCAAGCATACAGGACTTGGCTGCAGAGAAGAAGATTTTCTATTGTGGCCGGTCGGAGTCAAGGCCGCATTTATTACGGGCTTGATAATTAAGATAATAAATATTTTAGCATTTTTAATATAAACTAAATTAATGGTTTCCTATTTTAAAAATTACATTTTTAGAAGATGTTTTGTATTTTTTTTTTGGGGAAGCACTGCTTCCCTTGCTACCATAGACTGCACGCCCCTGATCAAAACCATTCTGAAAATGTGCGGTAATATATTATTTTTGAGCATACATGCAATAAATGGTATCCCGGATCTTACTTTTTAAGAAGTGAGTTATATTGATATGCTCTTTAGTTCCTGTTGATGATAATTCTTTGAATCTTTTGTCTGATTTTAGTTAATTTTTTCATATCGATCTCAAACTTTTTTTCGATGCGGAAGCTCTTCTTTCCACCACATTCTGAAGGTCCAAGGCAAATCCTGCAGCTACTTGTGGTTTTTTTAGCTCAAAAAAGCTAATATATTAAGAATAATAAGCTGGCTTTGCTCACTTAGTCGTCTATTTTCATTTTTTTCGGCATTTTCAATATGACTTTGTTTGGACGCATAGATAAACTATTTTAACGTTTTCACACTTAAGGATTTGTCAACATGACAAGTTTTAGTTGAAACAAGAAAATACGTGACTTTTTTAGTAAATTAAAAAGTAAACTGCATATCGGAAAAATTTCTACTCTACCTTTTAAAACATCTGAGGGGTAAACTGTGCTATCCTGTTTACTGAAAATGTCTTTATATACAAATCATTTTTATAACTAATCCGACTGTAAAAAATATAAAAGCGCAAAAAGTAAAAAATAAGTATTTCCGATCAATACCATCATCGGTAAATCATTCATAAATAATTTGACTGCGACGTATTTAAAAAAATTAACAGCTAATTTATGTAGAAAGTTTTTATGGCATGCAAAATCATCGGATCAACCTGTGAAGATAAAACCAGATAGATTAAAATTTAACTGACCAAAAGCCGAAATATTGTCGGTACCGTGGTTCGACAATTATTAAAATATTTTAGAGGATATTAATGCAACAGATCACAGATTTGGGAAATATTCAGGCAAGCCAGTATGCAAAATATTTTGAAAAGTAAAAGTGGATTCCTTTTTCTAATATGTTATACCAAAAAAGAAACCCTAGACATTTTATTGATCGCTAATTGAATATAATTTTAATGTGGAATTTGAAAAATTCAGGCCAAATAAATTAAACCACTTAATATTTATTTAGTTAAGAAGCAGAAGATGAGTATTGTAATATGTATTATCTATTCATTGCCTGTGGAATCTAGGTACATAAAAATACATACTTTACATACAAAACCATTCCGAAAGTGTGCGAATTACTGCTATTTACTTTTATTTTTCTTTTCAATTTTTAGCATGAAGACAGTAACAGGCAGGGGCGTGCAGTCCATGGAAGCAGTGCTTCCCTCCCCAAAAAAAAATTACAAAACATCTTCTAAAATGTAATTTTTGAAATAGGAAACCATTAATTTGGTTTATATTAAAAATGCTAAAATATTATATTAATTACCAAGCCCATAATAAATGCGCCCTTGACTCCGACTGAACCGAGCAATAGAAAATCGAGTAGAACCTATGCCGGCCGCTAGATTTCCTGTGAATCGAGCCAGAGGTTATTGAACTTTCCACCGGCTGTTTGCAATTTTTGCATTTCAGTCACGTGCTTTAAGTGAAGGCGGAAGCTATCGTTGGAGTAAGTTCTTTGTTTGAACGGCTATCCGTGTGTTGTGTGATACGTACGTCTCGTCGTGCATGGTGCGATAAGGAAGACAATAATACGCACGTGAATATGCAAATACCGTCAACTTCGGCTGTCGGTAATAACGTTGAAAATGTTGGAGAATTTAGTAGGAAGAGTGTGTGTGAATGTGTGGTGTGTGTCTTAATAAAGGAATTTTCAACATTAAACTTCGCTGATAAGCTTGAAATAATTTCCAAAGGAGGGGCAAAACCGCCTATGAAAAATTTAACCACAAAAATGAAAAACTGTTTTAGACATTTTTATCCGGAAAAACAATACGAACAATTTAAATGGCTAACAGCGTGTGAAAATATAAGTAAATTATTTTGTTGGGCATGTTTACTTTTTGGAAATAAAAAAGTCTCTGGAATAAAACTGGTTTTCCGATTTAAACAATTTCCATAAAGCTGTAAAAAGACACATTATGTCCAAAGCGCATTTGCAGGCCGTCATAAAAGAAAAAGTCTTCGGCAAAACCAGAATTGAACACGCCCTTAATAAACAGTTGGAAATTAGTCACCGCCAACACAACGAACTAGTCAATAAAAATAGGCAAATATTAAGAAGACTTATCAATGTTGTTTGTTTTCTCGGACAGCACGAATTGGGATTTAGAGGTCATGACGAAACAAGAGTTTCTTCAAATAGAAGAAATTTTCAAGACTTACTTAGTTTAATGGCTAAATATGATGATTGCTTAAAAAATCATTTACAGCAGCCTAGTGTTTTTCGCGGAACGTCCAATCGAATCCAGAATGATTTAATTTCCGCTGTTGCAACCATTATTCTAAGAAGAATTAAGCCGGAGATTGGCGAGGCGCGCTTCATGCTATTGTTCTGAACAAAACAACTGATATCGCTAATTTTAGCCAATTATCTATAGTAATACGCTACGTTAAAACAGACGGAAGTATTCAAGAGCGATTTTTAGGTTTTAAGAATGTGTTCGAAAATCGTACAGCAGATGCGTTATATACCGTAGTTTATAACGTTACTAAAGAAATTAATGGAGAGAAAAAACTAGTTGCTCAAAGCTATGATGGAGCTGCAGTGATGGCAGGACAATTAGGGGGTCTGCAAGCTAAAGTTCGAGAAACTTTCTCAAGTGCTGTGTTTGTCCATTGTTTTGCTCATAAATTAAATTTAGCTTTATTCCAGTCCATCAATCATGTTAAAGAGTGTAAAGTATTTTTCTTTACTCTAAGTGGCATGGCTGCTTTTTTTCCAAGTCAATAAAACGTACACAAGCTTTGGACTCTATTGTCCACAAACGATTGCCCAAAGTAGCTCCTACTAGGTGGAACTATAATGGAAGACTTGTGTTAATAGTATCTGAAAATCGTGAATCACTGATTGAACTATTTAAGTATATAATAGAAAATAATGAAACGTGGGACTCAGAAGCAATAAATAGTTCGAGGGGGTTTTTGGACTATTTGAAACGAGATTTTAATTTTAATTATTTGTTGAACATATTTTCAGAAATATTTCCATTCGCATGTTTTTAATATATTACAAACTAAAACAAATGATATTGCTTTTTGCCAAAAAAAAATGGATGATTTTAAGTTCATTTTAAGCCAAAAAAGAGATGACTTTGACCTATTTTGGGAGAAAACGATGACTTTTAAATTTAGAGCCACAAGCCAAGCGTCTTCGAACAGACAAGGTGGGAGATGTTCAAACATCATACAGACGCCTCTTATGAAATAATCGATCAAATTCAGCAACAAATAAACTATAGATTTAACGGTTTAAACGATTTTACATTCCTCGAGCTCTGCAATTTTGATGCATTTAAAGGAAAAACTTTTCCAGAAGATGCGTTTAAATCTCTTCTTCTTCATTATGGCTAGTTTTTCGACCGAGTGTTACTGCGATCTGAACTAAAAATGATTTACGAAACTGATGACATTAGCGCAAAAAATAACGCCAAGGAACTAATGCAATTTTTAAAAGACAGGGAGCTGGAAGATGCCTACACAGAAGTGTCAAAATTGTGTGAATTAGAATTGACAATACCTGCCACAAGTTCATCAGTAGAACGCAATCGACGTTTTTATGATGACGTCATTGACGAATTTGCAAAAAATGATCGAATAATCGAATTACATTACAAATAGGTAAGTTTCTAAAAATTGCTTCCCTTTCTTAAAATATCACCGCACGCCCCTGTGATATAGAAATAAAATGTTTAAAAAAACCAACGCGAAGTAATCTTCCTATTCAATTGACTTTCACTTTTGCAAAAAATAAATTTGATATAGGGATGAGCTGGTACGAATTGAACATGACGAAATAAAATAGAGATCTGTGTCACTGTAAAAACTACTTATTTAATTTACTTTAAATTACGCCCAAAAATCAAGTGTGGCGTAGGTAGAAATTTACAAAATGTTGGTAGGAATCTAAAATGTGTGCTATTAAATGACTATGTACCGAACTAAATTGGGTCAAACTTGCCCATTCTTAGTAAAGGGAAAGATTCATAATGAAGGAAGTTCCTGGTAAAGAAAATATAGCGATTTTTTTTTTAAATAAAGTTGATTTGGGAGATATATTTGCTTTATTTTGCCCCAAAATACTATCTTTAAGGGAAGCAATACTTTTTAAAATGAAACAAAATGCTTCATACACTAACGGGTTCTCATCTTTCCTCATACAAAATTCAGCTTGGGCATAAATTAAAACTAACAGTTGGTCATAAGACAAAACGACTTTCTTGACCAGCTGTTTATGCCGGATCAAGCGATTCAAAGAACCCGCATTTTGAAGCCTAAAATGAACGCCATTTAAAGTATTTGATTTAGCATATATAGTCTAAACTTTTCTCCAGGGTTTGTAGTTTTATTTTAATTAAAGTTATTTGAAAACAATTAATATTTAACAAAGTTATTGTTTAAATACCGGAGATAACTGCTTATTACTCATCGTTCGGTACCGTGTCATGCCGAATTTAAATAAACAATTCAATGTCCAACTGTCCATAAAATCTGGTTATAATCGCGTTAAACAAAGTCCGCGGTAGAAAGTAAACCAACTTTTTCTTGCAATAAAAACCGCCGCTGCTTCTGCATCCGGCACGCGCGTTTAAAGTAAAAGTGAATTGGCCGATAACCAGTGGTTTGCCCGTATTGTAATGTCATGTCATGACCTACACCTTAAACTCTTTCTCACCTTACATCTTGAGAGCTTAAGGGGCCCATACACGGTCATATAATTTGCGCAAACTTTTGTTGTGCAACGGTTTGTTTATTGAAAATACTTATTTATTGGTTGCTCCAACACATTTAAATGTTACAAAAGAACTTCAAAGAAAGTAAGAAAATATTTTGGATTTTGATATCGACTTAAGCATTAAAAATCTTGTCGAAATAAACAGATAAATTACACAGAAAATTTCACTGATTAGTTTGAGGAATAGATAATGATATTAATTTTTTAAACAAGTATAATAATCCGCCAGCAAAAATTTAACTACTTAAGGACATCTTGTAACTTCTTCCACGAGTTCTTGTGTAGCTAACATTTTTTCGATAGGAAAATTAGAAAATGTATTTTGTAGGACAACGTGAAAATTGGATTCTAAGTATTTTAATTAGCAATCACGAAAAAATTACCTGGTAATCTATAAAATGTAAAAAGTTATTATTTTGGCATTTTATGATTTTTGTCATAATCATAACTTATTTCAATTTATAGATAACCAGCTGATTTTATTAATTTAATTTAAATTTCAGTAGGAAGAAAATAATTGTCCCCGCACAGTTAGGCTATCCAAGAATTCACAAGATGTTATTAATCAGTTGCAATTTTTGCCGGCGAGATCCTGAACTCTAATTTCTGAACAGTTGTGCTCTTTTATAGCAACAATTCTTATCATTTTTCTTATAGCTAAAAACCTAAGTTACGTAGTTGCAGTCTCGGTATTTTTCTCATCCAAGGAATAACATACCTTAAACCCAAAAACTCGGACACTAAGAACCCGTCAAATTAGCGATCTATTACGTGCCTTTCAACCCTATATAAGATCTTCAAAGTCGCAAACGGAAGAGCAAAAAGAGTGCAGGAAAAACAGCCGAGGATGCAAGGAATGCTAATGCTAATTATAGATACCGTCATCATGGAACAAACCAGGAAAAATCATAGAAACCTGCACACTGAATACATAGATTTTAAAAAAACCTTTGATTCGATACCACACACACCCCCCCCCCATCTGAGAATACAAAAAAAAACACATCGAAACAGAAGAGATCTACGACGTGTATTCCATCAGACGAGGTATATTCCAGGAAGATTCACTCAGCGCTTTGTGGTTCTGCCTTTGTCTCAATCCACTCTCAAACACACTGAATAACACAAACTTCGGATTCTACATTAAACTCAAAAAAAAAAACGTACACAAAATAAACCAGCTCTTGTACATGAATGACACAAAATTATACGTAAGCACAAAGGCGCTGCTAAAGGAACTCCTTAAAATCACAGAAACGTTTTGGTTGGAATTTGGTATAAGCAAATGCATGCTATCCCCTGCGACGGAAACAATCAATAATGAAACCATACATAACATGCTCAAAGAAGAAACATAAAGATACCTAGGCTTCCATCATAGCACCAAAATTAATCACACTCATATCAAATCAGAGCTCAAGACGGAATTTAAAACCAGAGTCAGAAAACTACTAAAAATAAAAATGAACTCCGGAAATCTAAAGAAAGGTATTAACACCTTCGCCATATCTATTCTTACGTATTCGTTTGGTATCATTAAATGGTCACACACAGATATAGAAAACATTCACATTCTCATAGGCTCTGGATTCACTAAACACATGAAGTTACATCAGAATGCATGCAAGGAAATACTCGCCATCGAAAGAAAAGAAGTAGGGAGGGGAATTATAGATATACAATCGCTAAATAAAAAACAAATTTACGAACTCAGAAAATTCTTCTACAACAAACAAACTAACCTCCACAGTGCAATAGTGAAGGGAGACAAGAATTATATACCGCTCAGCCAGTCTGAACGAGCCATGCAGCAGACGCACACAGTCACATCCAATCACGACTAAAAAAAATGAATACCAGGTCTGAAAAAACGCTCCACAGAAAACACAGATACCACATAAAGCAAGACCACATACATAAAAACTTTCATATATGTGGTTACAAGAAGGGAGCTGTTCCCCACAACAGAAGGATTCCTGCTTGCCATCTAGGACAAAGTCATAGCAACCAGAAACTACCAAAATCACATCATCAAGGACACAACCATTGAAGACGACAGGTGCAGGAAATGAAACGATCACATAACGAGTGGATGTAGAATAATGGCCGGAACTGAATACACCGCGATACACAACTCAGCAGCGAAGGTCGTTCATCAAACATTAGCCGCAACACACAAACTAACAGAGAACACAGACCGTTACTACCATTATACGCCAGCATCCATACTTGAAAATGAAGACTACAAGCTCTACTTGGACATTGACATCCACACAGATGAAACAATCCTCGCAAACGGACCCGATATCACCTTTCAATTCAATAAAGAAAAGATCACTTATTTAATCGGCATGGCTGTCACCAACGACGAGAACATCCAAGCGAAATACAGTGAGAAGATCCCCAAATACACCGACTGGGCAATGGAAATAAAAAGACTGTGGAAAAAGGAAAGAGTCATCATTGTACCTCTCGTCATATCAGTAACAGGCCTCACCCCAACAACGTTTACACCGCATTTGACTCAATTAGGACTTAATACAGACATTCACAGGAACATCCAGAAATCGATCATTTTGAAAACATGTAGCATCGTTAGATCATTTCTTAATACACAATAGTTTTTTTTTTCATTTTACAACCACAGGAATACTGTGAGACAAGAAAAAAATTAATAATAACAATATAATAAACCTGACAACAGAGTAAAAAAAAATAATAATAATCATAATGCTGTTTTTAAATTTATACATATTTTTATTAGGATGTTCCACCATAGTTATTCCAAGTTATATGCCAGTAATTAGTGTATTTTTCTACTTTTCGAAATTTAAATGAAATTTGTTCTCAACGTTTTTAATCTACTAGCCAACGAACCAAGTTGTAAGTGTTATTTATTTAATGAAGTTAAATCTGTTTAAATAATAACGACCGAAATTTAAGTAGTTAAAATTAATTAATTATAGTTATGTTGGTTCATTACTTCTTAAACTTAGTATTAAATGTTTAGAGAACCATTCCCTTTGCAGAAACTTAGGAATAGGTAAATTAACTACTAACGCAGAAATAACATTTAATAATCGACAAAGAAACAATGAAAACCCAAGTTTTCTAGATTTTAGTGAGACTTAACCAGCAGGCACAGAAAGCAATATTCTATTTTTTCTAGTTTTTGTATTTTATTCTCTATTATAAAAGAAATAAGCATAACAGTGCTAAGTACACATCACCCTCAAGTAAGTGTTGTCCTCGGTGTTGTCAGATCGACCGTAATTACAAATATGTTCCGATTTGTTAATTACTGAGGTCATTTTTTTTGTTTAACTTTCTTTTTAATCAGTGGACTTAGCATTTACAAGTCACAGTCGCTTTTCATGAAACTACAAAAACAATAATTTATTGCATGCTAACAACGCACGTCTGGCAACAACGCAATACGTATATATGGTCGAAATTCTCATAGTAATGTCTACTTATTTCCAAAAATTCCTAGTGGTGCCCACTAATTCCTAGTAATGCCTACTAATTTCTAGTACTTCCCTCTAATTCCCTTGCAATTCCCAGTACTTCCCAGAATTTGTACCGTAATTCCCCAGCGGTTTACCCCTCGCAATTTCCAAATAACCTCATTTTTTAACGAAAAATCATTTTATTTTTAATTTATTAAATTTTCCTGAATAGACTTTGGTCAAAGAACGCCTTGACACCCGATGAACTAATAAACTTTATTTTCTAACCTTACCTGATTTGCAACAGAGTTCTAACGTGTTCAAAAAGCCGCAAGCAAGTAGTGCGACTACGTCTTGGTAGGCCATGACTACGTTAAACAAACGCAATATTCAGTTCAATATATTACAAGTAAATTGATACAATATCATTCCTCACGTCATATAAAAGAAAACTTACAAATTAATGATAAACACTAGCACTTAAATTACATTTCACATACAGGAATACCAGATAATACATGTTAAAATATATCAAAATTACTATGAGACATTAAAATCTAAAAACTCCTTAAAGGAATAAAAAGAGTTTTCCAACAATATATTCTTTACTCGAACACTATAACCTGGAACAGACAGCGCCTTTATTCGGGTTGGTCGCTTGTTGTAAAATAAAGGACTGTAATAATTTACAGAGAAGCGAGTCCTACTTAATCTTAGAAAACCCAGTCGTATGTCATCTCCCTGCCTTGTGTTATAGTTATGATATAAATTATTTAAATTATAGCGATTGTGGTTATTGTGCGCATACAAAAGACACTCGTATATATAACGCGATGGAATTGTTAAGACTTTTAGTTCAACAAAAGAATCCCTGACATCCTCCCTGTAGCCCTTTCCAGCAACAACCCGGATGGTCCTACGTTGAAGAGCAAAGGCCCTCTTTAAATGACTAGAATGCCCCCATGTTAGTATGGCATAAGTAGCGCCTGCCTGAAACAACGAATGAAATGCCTGGAGCAGAACTGAAGAGGGTAGTATTCACTCCAGATTGCGCAACAGGTATATTGCCTTGGAGAGTTTACCTGCTACGTTGTCAACATGCTTCTCAAAGGTCAATGTAGGATCCAAGTACACCCCCAGAAACCCTGCCATGTCAGGATTGTCCTCACCGATTTCACGTAGTGCAAAGACCATATTCACAGTCTTGTTCTCATTGAGTGAGAGCCCATTTACCACAAACCAATCCCCAAGTTTTCCTACATCCTGCTGTGCAGAACCCAGCGCACTTTGTAAATCAACACTCCTTCTTGCCAGTGTGGTGTCATCAGCAAATAGCCATAATTTTGCATCTGGTGCTGCAAATTGGAGGTCGTTGATGTAAATAAGGAACATGAGTGGCCCCAGTATGGAATCCTGGGGAACACCATGCTTGACCTCAGCCCAGTCAGAAAATTGGGTCCTGTAGAGGGTTCATTGTCTTCTGCCCCTTAGGTAGCTAGCCAGTAAATGGATGCTGTTCTCCTCCACCCCATAGTATCGAAGCTTGTCCAACAGTATGTCATGTTGCACACAGTCGAACGCCTTAGAGAGGTCACAAAATACTGCACTTGCATATTGCCCCCTCTCGAAGACCTCCACCAAGTATTCCAACATATCTGTTATAGCCTTGGTGGTGGAGCTTTTGACTCTAAAGTCAAACTGACAACCCACCAGAATATTATTGGCCTCTAAGTAATGGTAAAGCTGGTCTTTTAAAATACACTCGTACACCTTTGCCAGTACAGGAATCAGAGATATGGGTCTGTAATTGGTTGGGTCATTTTTGTACCCTTTTTAAAAATCGGTACTACTTTTGACATTTTTAGAGAAGAGGGAAAAACACCAGTCCTGATGCTGTGGTTTATAAGTCTGGTAATTGTTGATATTAACTGATTTTTTAGTTGTTTAATCATTGGGACACTCATACCATAGATGTCACGACTAAGCTTGTATTTTAGAGAGTTTATTGTATCCCTCACCTGCACAAAACTCACCTCTCCAAAAGCAAAGTTTGCATGCACTCTATCAGCCAACCCCAGGAATTCCACATTTCTCACTCCTTCCTCTGGTAGTGAGGCCAGCACCCTCTCACCTACAAAAAAGCTATTAAACTGCTCAGCACTCAAGAACTCCTCCTGACTTGTCCCAGCATTTATTCCCCTAAATGAGTTAATGACCTTCCAGGAAGACTTTACTATGTTAACACAGTTCATAATATGGTTGGTATAGGATGTTTTCTTAGAAATATTTAATTGTTGTTTATATAGCTTTCTGAACTGTTTTATATCCTCTTTTAATTGATCGGAAGATCTCAGATCATACAACTCGCCAAGAAATCTCAAAGTCTCCCGCATGTGGCTGCACTCATTGTCAAACCAGTCAACACCAATATGTAAGAGCGGCCATCAATTATTGTTATTTTGACAAGTATTTACCGTATTGAACTTATAAATAGTAGGATTTAAATTTGTTTTTACTGATATTGTTGCTGTACAAAGAAGGCAACGTCCAATAAGGAACGGAGAAAATGGTTTTAGTGTCTTAACCTATATTAACGCTTATCCACAAGCGGGTATACGCGAAATTTCGCAGAACTAGCCAATATCTTACGGATCTGTACAAAAAATTTTGAGTGATTATAAGATGCATCCCCTACCACATTGTATTGCACTAGGCCTTACTTCCAACTGATTTTGACAACAGACTCAACTATTGCTAGTGGCTATGGAATCATGTCTCCCCTCTCGGAGAGACATGATTGATAGAATTCAAACTTCCATTAACAGCATAACAAGGGCAACATTACAAACAGTAGTATTATCAACCCTGCGTAGGTTAAATCAAGCATTGAAATGGATGGTCGACATTTTGAACATGTTAGAACTCTAAAATAAGGTAAGGTTAGAAAATAAGGTTTATTTAGTTCATTTCAAGGCGTTCTTTCTAAAATTATTTTTCGTTAAAAAATAAGGTTATTTGGAAATAACTCAAATACAAAAAAAGTTATCGAATAGCGGTTTTAACCAGTTTATGCGTCTTTTTCGCTCTTTCTTCCTGTCTAAAAATTTTCCAATCAAAGATTCGTACCTTCCCCCACCCCTCATTTGACAAGTTAGAAAAAAGCATTTAATAAAAAAAAGTTTTATTCTGATCAGTAATTTACAATAAATTTACAATTGTACCAAATGGATCGCGGTCTGTGTTACGCTCTCTAGCGGTTGACTTAGAAAGTTGCAATGTTTTTTTTGGCCGATTTACCGATAAAAATGTTTTCCCCAAGATTCTAGGAATAATACTTTTTGAGATATGGCCGAGAGCCACCCTTAGCTGGGTGTATAGATAACTAAGAAAAAGAGAGGTAGTGTTATTTTTGGATTGTATTTCCTTATAAAATAAAAATTAGCTACATTAATGCAAAGTTAATATTAGATGAATAAAAAATTAGACACCTTAACATGGGGCCAATTAAACAGTTAGTTAACGCAATATTAATTATTAAGTATTATTAATAACAAATATAACAATACTAACCACGTAAAAATATGCTCCATATACAGGTTGCTTCAAACTCGTTGGCCTATTTGAAGTATTTGACGAATGAAAAGAAGTGAGTCTTTCAAATTTTGATTACTTCCATAAGAAGCCGCCATTTTGCTCTTAAAATATTTTCGTAGTTGCAGTGTTGCCAGATCTACTGGTAGCTGACATCAACTTCATAATTTTAAATCGGACACCTTGTATTTTATTTTATTTTTGGATTCTACGAAAAACTTCATATATATTTTATGACTATAATAGCGAGATGAAACTAAAACACGAAATTGAAAACTACAGCACTGTAGGTGTCAATTTGACGTTTACATAAATCATTGTTTTCATAGCACACTACGCTACTAGGTACGCATGATACCCTAGACCAAGACTGAGCATGATACCGATTGCCAATTTTTTTGTGTTAGCTGGTTTAAAAAATTAGAACATAATAAATAAAAAAGTAATACTTTTTGGTACATATACACAATAGGGTTGCATGTTATGAAATTGGAATATTTTAAAAAATCCTTACATTAATGCTTAAGAATTCAATATTTAAAAAAAATAAAACAATTTTTCAAAATTTCGTTTTTTTCCGGATATCTCCGGCAATAGGGGAGACTGTTGTATACTGGGACAGGTTCCATACTGGGACAATTTAAATTTCCCGCAAACTAAACGAAGTAAAATTCCGAATTAAATACAGGAATATATTCATGCACTGCCCTCTATTGGTAGCTATAAATATTTATCAGCAAATTGTTCAGTATGTCTGAAACCGGCGAACACGTGAATTTGCAGTCATAAAGTTTTTAGTTTCCTGTTGAAATCGGGTAGAATATTACCCTTGTTTATTAAAATTAGTTTGTGAATATTCGTATACATAGTGCCCAAAGTGTTTTAAAGGTAAGTTTGGACATATATTGCTTGTAATTACATTTTTGTTAAAAAAATTGAGGCATAACCTAAAATAAGTCTAGTGTTGTATAGTGGGACAAAAGCATATGATGCATACTGGGTCTGTCCCACTATACACCCGACGGTTTATAAGTGTGTATTATTGGATATTTTTATGGTTTGCCAGAGTAAAAATGCTGAATTTGCTTTTTATTATCTCACGTTACGTGTTCGAAAGCATGGAAGAAGTTAATAAAATATATATTTTTAGTTAGAATTACCACAACATTTAAAACTTAAATTGGCATAAAGTTGATACATAATACGTGGGTAACTGTTTTTGTTTTGATTACAGAAAATGAGCGATAAAAAAAGACCCCGAAAAAACAACAAATCTTACAAAGAGAGTAAACAAGCTCATGCGAAAAATGCAGACAAAATGAAGAGAGCTGTTTTAGCTGTTATTAACCAAAATATTAAAATCAGGGAGGCCGCCGGTCAAATTTAAGTATCCAAATCTGCCTTACAGAGATATATTGCAAAATATCGAAATACCAATGAGGAGCAGAAAGTAAGTTTTAGCTTTGGCTAGAGGCATCATGGATTTTCCCAAATATTTTCGGATGACGAAGAACAGTTGCTTAGTGAATACTTGATTACTGCCGCAAATATGTGTTACGGATTATCAGCTAAAGAAACCCGTTTGTTTGCCTATAGATTTGCTATCTCGAATGAAAAATTAATTCCTGAATCTTGGAACAAAAATAAGTGTGCCGGAGAAGAATGGATGAAGCTTTTTCGAGCTAGACACAATATAAGTTTACGAACCCCTGAAGCCACAAGCTTAAGCCGTGCAACAAATTTCAACAAACATAATGTTGGTTTATTTTTTACTAACCTTCTTAATGTATTTGAAAAATATGGTTTTAATTCTAACCATATATTTAACTGCGATGAAACCGCTGTAACAACTGTACACAGACCCCCAAAAATAATAGCTCCGTGTGGTCAAAAGCAAGTAGGTAAGGTAACGAGCGCCGAGAGAGGAGTTTTAGTAACAATGTGTGCCACTATCTCTGCTAATGGTACATATGTACCGCCGTTTTTCGTTTTTCCGAGAAAAAACTTTAAACCGCACATGCTTAATGGTGCACCACCTGCCTCAAAAGGAGCAGCACATCCAAGTGGTTGGATGACTGGAACCAACTTTTTGGAATATTTGAAACACGTAACAGATGCAGTACATTGTAATACAAACAACAAGATATTATTAATATTAGATAATCATGAAAGTCATACAGATGTTAGGGTGCTACAATATTGTAAAATAAACGGCATCGTATTGGTTACATTACCGCCACATTGTAGTCACAAACTTCAGCCTCTTGACGTGTCTTGTTTCGGCCCATTTAAAGGATACTATAATAAAGCTATGGACGAATGGCTGATAAATCATCCTGGTGTTCCAGTAACTTTGTACAATATAGCAGAAATAGTTGGAAAATCTTTTGGGTTAGCTTTTACACCAAGCAACATAATTAAAGGATTTCAACACACAGGGATTTACCCTTTAAATTCAGAGATATTTCAGGAATCAGACTATTTGTGTTCGTCGGTCACGAACCGTACACAATCTCTTGCTGAAAGTTCTATGGATGATCCTGATGCAGGTGATTTGGCTTCAAATGTTTTAGACACCACTCAGCCAGGCTGTTCCAGAACCAACCCAGAAAAGGAAATAATGCCTAAAAAGAATATCGTTACTCCGGAATCTATAAGACCACATTTAAAAGCAGCAGCTAGAAAGTTAAATCAGAAAAGAAAAAAAATCACATCAATGATTCTAACTGACATGCCAGTAATTGAAGAAAAAAAGCGAAAAGAAGAAGAAAAAATAGCGAAAGATACACAAAGAATACAAAAGAGTGCAAAGGTAAAGGCTGTTACAAAGAATTTATTTATAGACTCTAGTGACAGTGACGTATCCATAAAAGATTTGTGTGATGACAGTTCTGATATTTCGGATGAATTTGAAGGAGAAGCAGATGTGGAAGTAAAGCATACTGATTTTGTCCTTGTAAAATATTCTTTGAAAAAGAGAATAAAATATTACGTTGGTCAAGTAGAAAAAATTGAAGCAAACGAATATCTTGTCAATTTCCTAAAAAAGACTGCCAATTATAAATTTTTCTTCCCAGAAAAAAGAGACGACGATTTAATTTTAAAGGATGATATTGTTATTAAACTTCCTGTTCCTTTTATATCAGGGGGGACCGAACGAGCAGCCAAGATATGGTGTTTTGATTATGACTTTTCTTCTTTTAACATAGAATAATTTTCTTGTTCATTTAAATTTGTTTTTCAATTAGTTTTGTTTGTTTTACATATATTATATTAGTTACCAACAAACTTAAAAAGTAATGCTTTCATATTTTTGATGAGTTATAAATAAAATATGTCTTTGTATCTTGTTACTGAGTTATACGTATTTTATTTCAATTAAACATTATTATTATCAGGTTGTCCCAGTATGTACACATTCAGGTCCCACTATAAAACAGGGGGTTGTTGTATAGTGGGACTCGGGCGTGTAGTGGGACAATGCCTTTTTTGGTTCAGCATTTTACTGTATTCATAATAAAATTTATTTTTGGAAGTACTATTGTGTTTCAAATGTAATTAACACAAAAAATCCCAAAATACTACTAAAATATAATTTTTATGTTCATTTAAAAAATATTGTCCCAGTATACAACAGTCTCCCCTACTCGGAATTTTAAAACATTCTAAACGACTTTATAAACATATTAAAAATCAATATTTAAAGAATAAAAACATCTTTCCTTTGCAAATGTAGAGCTGCCTTTTTGAAGCTGTCATTCATCTTAATATTCCTTATCTCAGGAGACAAAAGTTGATAGGCTTTTATACCTCGATAAAAGGATCCGCTCTGAAAGAAGATGGAGTGATGATGAGGAATACGCAGTTCATTTCGTCTCCTAGCGACCATAATCATAGCAGGTATCAGTTTGCGCAAACTCTTGTGGAATAGATCAAACATAAAAATACCCGAATGAGTGTTCCACGGCCCCATCCGTTGTGTAAATTATTTGAACGTGTATGGAGCCCTTTAGGCTCGGCGTATCGGTGTCTGTATTGTCGGTTTGCACCTTACCTGCTTTACTTGGATACGCTGAGCTGAGGGGAAAGTAAAGTTAGCTGTGTTGTTCTTACGTATAGGCATAATGTTGTTTTATTTATATCTTAGGAAATGTTGTGAAACGTGTCAATATTAATTAACCGATGAATTCTTGACAAAACATGGTAATCACCAAGCGTCGAATTTTAAAGGCAACATTTTTCAACATAAAACTTTTTAAATTACAGGAATATTTTTGTTTTGATCTAAAACCGTTTAAGGTATCAGAAATAAGTGAAATCCTACATTTACATAGTAAAATTTAACATACGATATTCTTTTTTATGAATTTTTTGAAAAGTTTGTATTTGGTTGTTTGTATTTTATGTTTAGGTAAACAGTTAAAACAAATCGGTAAATTTCCTTTACCCGAAACTTCCCTCGTTATGATTTTTCCTTTTATTAGGAATAGTGAAGTGTGGCATAGTTTAGTTCAGTACATAGTGAATTAGGAACACATATTTACTGTATTTTCAAACATTTTTAATGGACGTCATTTTGTTCCAACATATTGGAATGCTACCAATATTTTACCAGTTTCTACCTATGCCACACTTGACTCTTGGGCGTAATTTAAAATTAATTCAAGTAGTTTTTATATTGACACACCGCGATTTCTTTACGTCATGTTGCATTGGTATCAGTTTATCTTTATATCATATTTAGTTTTTTTTCAAATGCTCAAGTCAATTGAATAAGAAGATTTTTTTACGTTGATTTCTTAAAGATTTTATTTGGCCGTTATTTTTTTTTCTACTATCTTGAATTCGTAACACAACTTTACCAGTTTATCTCTATATCTCACTAAATGCTTGCACACAATTTGAAATCAATCTAAGAAGTAGTTTTTTCAGGGTGATTTTTTAAATATTTTATTAGGCCGCCATTTTGTTTTTGCTATTTTATATTCATACCAAAATGTTACCAGCTCATCCTTATGTAATACTTGATTTTTATGCAAATTTCGACGTAAATTGAACAATTAAATTTTTTAGAAATATTTTTTTTAAGCTTTCACTAGGCCGTCATGTTGTTCCAGCATATTGGATTGTTATTAAACTATTACCAGGTCATTCCAATATGACCCTTAATTTTTTGCTAAAATTTGAAGTCAATCTGATGAGTAGTTTCTAGGCTATTCTAGACAGACAAACCCACGGACGGACTGAGGGAATTAATAAAACATATTTTTTTGCATCTAGGAACGCTAAAACTTGAAGATATGTAAAATTTCAAAATTCAATCAGATTCCAAAATTGTATTTGGCCGCCATTTTGTTCCGCATTCTAAAATTAGTACCACAGTTCCTACTAGTTTGGATTTTAAAAAAAATATTCTCAGCTCATCCCCATACGCCTAAAATTGAAGTCATTGTGAAAGTAGTTTTTAAGCTATGCCTCGAACAGACAGACCGATAGTCGGACCGACGGAGTTGATAAAACATATTTTTTGGCCTTTAGGGATGCTAAAACGCGATGTAAAATCTGAGATTCAGAATTCAAAAATTTTATTTGGCCACCATTTTGTTCCGCCATCTCGAATAAGTATCACAGTTTTACTAGTTCACCTCTATACTACAATTAGTTATGTCAAAAATTTGAAATCAGTTCATTAAATAGTTTTTACAGGCTGAATTTTTAAATATTTTACCAAGCCGCCATTTTGTCCCGCCATCTTGGACTCGTACCAAAATTTTACCAGTTGATTCATACACCATACTTGATTTTTATGCAAATGCACGATTAGAATAGCTACTTCCCTTTTACCAGGGAAGTAAAAATATGCTCAGGAAAAAAGAGTTTTTTTCAGAAATTTTCATGTTTTATAAAAATATTAATATGTTTTACTTTTCTTGATAAAAAAAAATATTTATTACAAGAAAAGTTAAAAGGGTTTTACATATTTTTATACCAAAGTATCGGAAAGTCTATAAAATTTATACAATATTGCCAAATAAACAAACTTTATATATGTATATACACACATACAGTTAAACTTCTCAACAGCTGACAGTAGCCGTGCCACAGAAACTGTCCGTTGTATAGAGGTGTCCGTTGTGGGGAGTGGGCAAATTAAATACCAATGTAATTTTATTAAAAAAAATATTTTATTTTTAAGTAAAAAAATAATATGTTTAGTACAAATTATTAATACAATTGTTACTACGTATACACCAACATCTTTTACATACATATATGCATACAATAAAAATGGACTACCTTATAGAAAATATCATACTATCTACATATACATTTCTACTTTATAATATAGTTCCTATTTAAAAAAATTATCAAGTGTTGTTTGTCTTATACTAGTTAATTTATTTTTAATAATTTGAGATTACAATTTAGACGCAACTTCTGAGATTTTTCCCCTAAAACAGAATCTCCAGATAACATAAAAAAGTTTTCAATATCCCT
This sequence comes from Kuschelorhynchus macadamiae, assembly GCA_030620095.1. NCBI lineage: Eukaryota > Metazoa > Arthropoda > Insecta > Coleoptera > Curculionidae > Kuschelorhynchus > Kuschelorhynchus macadamiae. Next base: position 131,146 of record JAUTXW010002776.1, read on the forward strand.
TAACATTTTATATACATCCTTAATGTTCTTAATATCGGAAGAAATAATTTCATCATGAGATGAAATCTGATCGTTCTCACTATTTTGAAATTCACTGGCGCTGCGCCGCTTACTAGCATAGATCTAAATATTGCCCATAATGTGCTATACAAATACCGGCATTAAATGTGGGTTTTTCAAAAATTATCTGAACATCTGTTCGTTCTGAGGAGGTAAATTTTACTATTTTTATTAAACATGTTCCAGATTTTACTGTCCATGTCCGTTCTTGAAAGTGTCCGTAGTCAAGAGGGTTTAATACACAGGAATACATATACTGACGGTCGGTGACTTCGAAATTGTCCGTTCAGCAGAGGTGTCCGTTAAGCGAAGTTTCACTGTATATACAGTGTGTCCCAGATTCGCTTCTCTATACAGGGATGTCGGCTCCTATTATACCTATAGCAAAGGTTAAATGGGAAAAGTTTTAGAGTAAACTTATAACTTAAATATCGGAGAAAAATCGAAAATGGCGGATTTCGTTTTTGGCCAGTATATCCAGAACGGTAAATTTGACAACTGCCAAAATGTGACATTATTCGGACACATTTTTAAGACAAATATGATGGCATATACGACACGTCTTCATTGTTTTTTAATAACCCGCAACCCGGCTCAACTTTCATTTTTGTTATGGCCACCATATTGAATTTTTCGATTTTTGGAAAGAGCCTAAAATGTCCAGTCTAGTGATATCTCACAAGTGCATTAAAGATTTTTCTAAGGAGGCCATGATTTAAAGTAACGTTAGCTCCTAATGCTTTTCTAAGGAGGCTGTAATTTATCTGTAACAAAATTGGATTTTGACTTTGACGTTAAGTTAAATAGTTAAACGTATCAAAGCTGTGTTTTAATAAGTAGTAGGTGCGCTTTTATCCCAATAAAATCACAAATCTGACACATAAATTGTTAAAACCTATAGAAAATGGCCGGCATTCCGTATTCAAATGAAGAAAAGGTTGACATGTTAGCTCTGTACTTTCAATCATATAGAAATGCCGACATTACCTCAGCAAGGTATTTGGAGATGTACCCCGAACGACGGCAGCCTCATAAAACAAAATTCAGGAAAATCGTAGTTAATTTAATTAACCATGGTGCCCTCGAACAACCTAGAAGCGGATACAATAATAACAATAAAAATCGAGTCAGAAACATTTTACAAGCTTTCAACGAAAACCCTAGTGTATCGTTAAGAACTGTAGAACAGGAAACTAATGTGCCAAAATCAACAGTAAAGAGAGTTTTAACAAAGAATAAGTACCATCCATACAAACCTATAATAGTACAAGGACTTAAGGAAACTCTTTTTCCAAGACGACTACAGTTCTGTGAGTGGTATGCTAGGAGATGTAATGAAAATCCTGATTTTGTAAATCATGTCTTGTGATCCGATGAAAGCAGGTTCACGAATTGTGGAGTCTTTAATAGGCACAACCGTCATCATTGGGCTGTGCAAAATCCTCACGAAGTGGCAGAGAGACGTCTACAGATCAGATTCGGAGGTAACGTTTGGTGTGGGATCATTGGTAAGTTAATCTAACAAATCTTTTTTAAATAGGCACCAAATGATGGTCAAATAATAATCTTTTTTTTTTCGTTTAGTTCTTTAATGATACTAAAAGAGTATAATCTAATAAAAAAAAGTAAAACGTTCTACTCTAGTCAGTCAACTTACTTTTTTGATATTGTATTACATTTTTATTCAATCATTTTGTATTGTAGTTTCGAAGAACCTATAAAAATAGAATTGGGTTCTACAAATTTATTAACGCTTTATCTAAATTTTCTGCAGATTTAGCTAATTCTATAAAATTATTTTGATTGTCAGAATTTAATGATTTATTATTACTCGGGAAGCCTAGTTCTTGCGCTATGAAAAAAATACCATATTAATCAAATGTCGAATTATTTTTCATTTTCATTATGATTTATAGAAAGGCATTTAGCTGTATTTCCGAATAATTCAAATTTTAAAGCGCAAGGGGTTTGTTCTTTTGATATTTTATGTTTTTTAAGGCACGGTATATTTCTTTAAGATTATTGTATAACTGAAATAAATTGATTTAGTATTTCCGAAATTAATATGCAATACCAACAAAATAATTTATTACGGCTATTACTTCCCGCTAACCAAATATGTTTTTCTTTTTCCTAATAAAGCTGAATAGGTTTCAACTGTATACAAGCTCATTCATTACAGGATGTTTCGATAATTATTTTTGGAAAGAAAATATCTACTTTTTAATAAAGATAATTTTCCCTTTATAATTTATAGTTTCTAGTACCACCCGGCCGACCCGGCCGCCTTTGACTGTTGGGCACCTATTTATAAATTATTAATCATTTCCGGAAATCGACTTATTGGACCATTTTTGTTTGACTACAACCTTAACGGGCAGAGGTACCTAGAGCTTTTGCGAAACCAGGTTGTACCAGCCTTACGAGCTATTCTAACGGAAGATGAATTAAGAAGAACTTGGTTTCAACAAGACGGATGTCCGGCTAACAATACCAATCAAGTCAGGAAGCTCTTAAAAAAGCAGTTTGACGAAAAAATAATTTGTTTAAATGGTCCAATATCTTGGCCTCCTAGATCTCCTGACCTGTCGCCCTTGGATTTGTATCTCTGGGGTCACACGAAGAATGAAATCTATGAACTTGATCACCCCGTGATCATGGAAATCCCGAGACAAAGAGCTCTGGACACATTTAGAAATAATAACCGAAATACACTTACCAGGGTTGTAGGAAAAACAGTCACCAATTGTCAAAAATGTCTGGATGCAAATGGACGTCATTTTGCAGATTTGTAAATTAATGTTACCCACTTACAAAGTAGTTAAAGCTCATTTAGATTTTTTAAGTCGTTATTTACGTTGTATTAAAAATTCAATGCGTTCAATACATTACTTACTTATTAATGTAATCTTGTGACAAATAAATCATGGCCTCCTTTAAAAACATTGAAACCTAATTTACGAAGGGTGATATTTTGATGACACCTAAATCTTTAATGCACTTGTGAGATATCACTAGACTGGAAATTTTAGGCTCTTTCCAAAAATCGAAAAATCCAATATGACGGTCATAAGAAAAATTAAAGTTGAGGCGGTTTGCGGGTTAACAAAAAACAATGAAGACGTGTCGTATACGCCATCTTATTTGTTTTAAAAATGTGTCCAAATAATGTCACATTTTGACAGCTGTCAAATTTACCGTTCTGGATATACTGGCGAAAAACGAAATTCGCCATTTTCGTTTTTTCGCCGATATTTTCCAAAATTTTTGATTGATCTTAAATCTAAAGCCAGATATCGAATGCAATAAGTTTCCTCTAAAACTTTCCCCATTTAACCTTTGCTGTAGGTATAATAGGAGCCGAGATCCCTATATAGAGAAGCGAATCTGGAACACACTGTATATATATATATATATATATATATATATATATATATATATATATATATATATATATATATATATATTGAAAATATACAAACATCTTGCAGGTTTCGATTCTATCCCCATATCCCAGGATAATTAAAATTTCAATTCTTTAGGATTCAGTTAACCGATCCATTTTTGTAAATCAACAAAACTGACATTGTCAAACATATCAGGTAACCTTTGTGTGCAGGTATTTTAGTAAATGGTTATACATTAAATTATGGATATTAGACCCTTATTTTCGCAAAAACTGTTGACTTTTATAAAATGTGCTGTTTGTATTTACTTTATGGAATAATAGCTATAGAGAGATGCACAAAAGATTTATTAACTTTACTCAGGACAGTACTGAAATAAAGCAATATTCAATATGTCAAATTTTGACATGAAATAAATAACCATGTAATGTACATGTAAGTTATGTACTTCTCTTTAATTAATCTACACTTAATTATTTGCTGATATGATATCGAGTTTGATATCCTCATTAGTAATCATTGCAGGCAGTAAAATTATTATTTCTAAAATGGAGTTACTAATAACCGTAAGTATGATGTTTACAGTGACAAGACAGCAATTATTTAAATATTTAGCGCATTCAGGAAGCACGTGTTTAGATGTAAAACATTTAAATTCATAACTGTATATGACACTTCACGTAGCTGTTTGCTAGAACCATGTAAGTAATTAATTTGCAGTCGTATCTTGCATTTGTATGTCTTAGGGCCGTCAAGTAAACCGCTCCACCCTCGAAGAGAGGCGCTTGCTTTTTTATAGAATATTAAATCCGTGAAATTTTGTTAATGTTAATCCGATTCTTGCAAACTTTATTTTTACCGAATTTTTTCTTTAGTTTTAACATTTGTGTACGGTTTGGAATAGATGTTTTGTGTTAACCGTATATAGAATGGCTATTTTAGTCGTAATTGAGTCTGTAAGGGAGCTTAGTGGGAGGTAATCGAAAATACTTGTTTAAAATTTCCACTTAAATTATATTATTATGTTAAACTTATGCTCATTATTTTTTTTAAACGTCGTGCCTGTTTGTCTTCAGATTTATTCTGTTTTTTGGTTTTCGTCTTATTGTTTTTGATAAATCAAGGCTCTTGTTAGTCCTAAAAGCAACGGTTGCACCTTTATTTATAAAAAACTTTTGATGTCATTTTCTTTCAACTTATTAGTAGGATAAACAAACTCTAATGCTTGTTTATATTATTTCTTTTTTACTATTTTGTCTAAAAGATTTTCATGATAACCATTATTAACCGATATTTGTTTTATTGTATTTAACTCTTTAGTATAACTTTCATTGCTTAGAGGTATGTTGAACAAGTTATGAACAAAACTATAATATAATAATTAAAAAAATAAAATAAGACCAAATCTTCACAAAATGTATTTACTTGGGTTCGACGCGTTTCGGTTAAACAACCATTTTCAAGAGCATGTAAATATATCACGTTAACACCGGAAGAACATTAACATAAAAAGCACATAAAAAACTAACGTTTAAAACATCTACATACAGTAAAACTAGCCGATATCTACTGAAAGATGAAAGATGAATTGTACACATTTTAAAAGTTCATCTTTCAGTAGATAATAACTAGTTTTTAATAATACGAATGCGTCAGCAGATGCTCGGTGGAAATCCATAATAACATTGTGTAAAATGTAAAAAGAAAACTATTTCTCACAAACACTTTCACTATATTTAAAAAAAAATAAATAAATAAAAACACTTCACATGTTTCTTCGGACATTACATCTCGTTTTTTAGGTAAGTAGGTGTTTTAAACGTTGGTCTTTTAGGTGTAATGTTTATCGTGTGTTAACATGATATATTTACATGTTTTTGCAAATGGTTGTTTAACCGAAACGCGTCGAGCCTAAATAAATACGCTTTTGTGAAGATTTGGTCTTATTTTATTTTTTAAACATTATGTTCCGACTTCAGCCTGGAGATGAATTCTACAAATTAAAACTATTATATGCTGATATTTTAGGTGTCAAAGGATGTTTAGAAGTATTGTGTATTGTAATGTCTGTACGATAACGGGAACTGCTTCAAAAGTTTTTTGCGAGATTTGACTCAAACATACATACTAACTAATATACATGTGAATTTAAATAAAAGCATTTTAAAATGTACAGGGTGGTTTTTTTTCTTTGAGATTATAGGGTATAGGCTGAACGGTAAGAGATGCAAAAAAACTAAGATGCGTGTCCCGTTCTCTTCTTTAGTGTTTAGTTTAATGGCGCGGTCAGATCTACGCTAACTGGATTGGTTTAGAAAATACAGGGTGATTCTCAAAATCTCCCGTGTCTTATTATCTTTTATTATTCGGTTATTTTTGAAGATAAAAAAAGCTTTAAATACAAAAGTTTTATAACTGTTTACGTAAAATCCAGCGGCATACTTAAAAAAATATAGATGTTTTAATTTTTGAGCTATTATCAAGAGTAGCATTTTCTTAAATGGGACACTCTATATCTAAGTATCTAGAAAAATTGCATTTTTACTTGCGATTGCAATAATATATAATACCTACCTAATATTTTTCTTTGTCCTAAATAGCCAAAATACAAAAAAAAAAAACATTTTTTTTAGTTGGCCATGGCTTGAATTATTATTCTTTTATTTTATAATAGGTATCTTCAAAACTCACTTACCAGGAATATTAAAACATTAATAAAACAAAACATCTACAAAAAACAACAAAAAATTAATAATAATAACTCAATAATTATCTTGAATACTTAACGATTAGCATAGTTGTTTAATCATAAAATGTGTTAAAAATTGTCTTCCATTATGCATGATGCATTTTTGGACTCGGCTTGCAACTAAACGAGTGGCGTAATGAATATGAATATTTGGCACTCTTCCGATGCATTTAATAAAGTTTGCTCTAAGTTCTTCTAAAGTATTACTTATATATTTCATTCTTGATAAATCCCCAAAAATAAAAGTCTAGTGGCGTCAGGCGGGGGAACGAGGAAGCCATTTATTTGGTCCATACGTACCAAGCCAATTTTCGCCGAAACTGACAGTAAGTTCCTTACCATATAGCTGTTATGGACTGGGACACCATCTCGTTGTAGATACACATTATTTCTTACAGCGAATGCCATGTTATCCAACTTGTTTATTACATAGTCTTCCAAAATTTGAATGTATCCTTCAGCATTCAAATTTTCATTATAAATCCTGTAGTTAAGGACTCTATTTTGATATAGTACCAACCACAGGATTTATGTTTGACCAATATCGATTGTTATGTCGTTTATTCCTTCGCTAGATATAAAAGCTTCGTCAGTCCATATTACATTTTGAAAAAAATTGGGATTCCGATTAATCTGTGGCAAATACCAATTACAAAATTCTAAACGCCGTTCTTCATCTCCAGGATGTAAGTTATGAACTTCCCTTATTTTATACGGTTTATACATACTCTTTTTTAACGTTTATAGAACTTTAGATTTACTTATGCCAATGTCTCTGTCAATATTACGGCTAGATACTGCCGGATCAGCAGCAACACAAGCTAGTATATTTATTTCATCTCTTTCCCTATTTTCCTTATTGTAACTCTTATCTCTTGGTTTTGCAAATGATTCATACGCATTTAAACTGTCATATAAAAATATTTGTTTGTCTGGCTGTCGTCGTTCCGGGTAACGCTCAAAATATAGGTCTAAAGCTGGGTCTTTATTTTTATTACTCTGAGTATAGCACTCAAACATGTTTAACTTTTCGTAATTTTAAAAAATATTAATTTTGGGCACCTTTTTAAAAAATATATAATCAGAAACGGAATTTGACAATCAATACTTAATTGCTATTTAATTGTATGGCATGTAAACAAACAAAAACAAACGCCTAAAGAATTCTGTCCATGGCCAACTAAAAATAAATGTTTTTTGGTATTTTAGATATTTAGGCCAACGCAAAATATTAAGTACTATTTATACTCACCTGGCACTAAAGTAGCTACAACTGTTTCCAATACTACTCTTTAACAGTGTTTATGTATTTATTACTAATAATCCAATTACACATCAACAAACACTGTGGATTAAACGTTTTTAAGTATTACCTATATATATATATTTGTTACTATGAAGAATACTTTATAGTAATTTTCCATGTAAAGTAATTATATATTAACTAATAGCAAGCAACTACTTAAGGAATTGACTCCAAGGTCGTCATTTCTTTTCCGTTAAATGCGTTACGTCAAAGTTACTGTTTCTAATCTGTTTACTAAATTACAACTTTTAAGTATCAGTACCTTCTTGAACTTTGCAGAGACTACTCCATTACGTTCAAATGTACTCCTATAACGTATTACTATAAAGTAAAACGAGTCGTTGCAGAGTAGAAAAAGTTATCGTCTACTGCTACTTTAAAGTGGCTGTTACCAGTCGTTATTCTTCTATTGCAACTTAGAAGTAAGAATTACAGTAATTGTTTACTACAAGTAAACTATTACCTGTTGTACTTGAGGTTCCGGTAATAGGAGGCGCTGGTACGAGATTCTGGCGGTGATTTTATAAGGACAGTGGCAATAATAGAGTAACCAATTTTTGATTGGTTCGGTCATATTGCTGCTAAAATCGTTTTGTTTACTTTTCGCCTACGTGGGTTTCTTATGAGATTTATTGTTTTAGTGTCTCATTGTATTAGTTTGTGATTATTAAAATAAATATTGATTCAAATAAGAAGTTCTCAGCGATTGGCCATATGGAGTCATGTATTTAAGCCTGGTTCACCTGTTTTTTGCTTGTAATTATAAAGTGTTTGTAATGAATGTGATTTGAGGTAGAAGCTCTCTAAGATTAGCATAAAAGAAACTTTATTTTGTAGGCCTTCTTCAGTACATATTACATTACTAAATTCAATTGGCAGGCAGTTCTCATTAATTGCTTGCACAAACATTGTTATTTGTTAAAAATATAAATGTTGTTTTTACTAGATAGTTCAAATATATTATTAAAGTAAAACATTAACATAACCCTACATTTACAATTTATGCTTATAGAGGTTGTCAATATAAAAATAGATTAATTTAGTCATATTTTGCGAAAAACTAACGATAATATGGGTGCCCCCATTTAAACCTTTAGAAATTTTCATTGTAATTCAGTCTACAGCTATTAATTAGTTGTTTATGTTATGTGTTATCGTCTACGAGTAACAGGTTAAAATGGTTCACAATGGCTTCATATACCATAAGAAAAAGAGTAGCTTTCGTCACTCAGCCACATTTCACAGAAAATTAAAAATATCTCAAGTTGGTTATGTCATACCTCAACAAAGCAACCTAAAGCGGTATTTTAAGGAAACAAAAAATAAAACAAAGGGTTACGGTTATGATAGATGGCAGAATTATAGTAGTGACTCAAGTACCGCAACTCTCCGCATTCCATGACACAACGCATTAAATTTTAAAGAACCGGCGGCAAGTTCCCAAATCGTAACCGCTTGGTAATAATATACAGTATAGGTTTAACAAGAACTTTGTAGATAACTTTATAGATATATTTATTAGTGTTCAAGACTTCAGTCTAATTGGGTATAAGTAACAGTTGAGTATGGGAGCAATCGTAGATAAACTAAAGCATTTTTTTAAACGGGGGGCAAACTTGACCGTTCCCCCCGTCTTTTAAAATATCTAAATATTTTTATATCAATTGTCCCATTTAATTTTGCATACCCTCCTAGAGAAAGTTAAGGGGAGTCAAAAATTTGCATTTTCCCCCCGTTTGTCAATTGAAAACTTCTATGCTACTTTATTCACCTAATGTTGCACACCTATTTTTAAAATTTGCACACTCTCTTAGAGAAAGTTACGGGGCGTCGAAAAATTGTATTTCCCCCATCAGTCACACAATGAAAAACTGTTGTGCTATTCGTTTCACCTAATTTTGCACACTCTCCTAGAAAAAGTTAAGGGGCTTCGAAAATTGGTATTTTGCCCCCGTCACTCACAAGATTGAAAAACTGTTATGCTACTCGTTTCACCTAATTGTGCATAATTTTGCACACCTATTTTTAAATTTCACAGACTCTCCTGGAGAAAATTATGGGGCGTAGAAAATTTGCATTTTCCCTCCCGTCAGTCACAAATTTGAAAAACTGTTGTGCTACTCGTTTAACCTAATTTTGCACAATTTTGCACACCTACTTTTAAATTTTGCACACTCTCTTAGAGAAAGTTATGGGTTAACGAAAATTTGTATTTTCCTCCCGTCCGTTGAAAAACTATTCTGCTACTCGTTTCACCTACTTTTGTACAATTTTGCACACTTACTTTTAAATTTTGCACACTCTCTTAGAGAAAGTTATGGGTCATCGAAAATTTGTATTTTCCTCCCGTGTCGGTTGAAAAACTATTCTGCTACTCGTTTCACCTACTTTTGTACAATTTTGCACACCTATTTTTCTCATTTTTCACACTCTCCTGGAGAAAGTTATGGGGTTTCCAAAATTTGCTTTTCCATCCGTCTGTCATGAAATTGAAATATTTTTATGCTACTCGGATCATCTAATTTTGCACACTAATTTTTAAATTTTGCACACTTTTCTAGAGAAAGTTATGGGACACTTTTATACAGGGTTAGTAAAAAGAACCGGAACACTTAAATATATTCAAAACCGCTTAAATTTTGGTTACAAAATTCAGCATTTGGGGGTTTCTGGACATGCGGAATAAAAAAATGCAATCGGCACTGTTACCAGATTTCCGAGGTTTACGCTACAGTCTTTTTCTTATCTTGAATGTAATACCCTGTTTATTTTTATGGCAATGAATTGGATATCTCAAATTTAGTAAGATCCCAAATTCTCACAATTCTATCTGTACTAGTTGCTAAGACGACACAGCATTTGCAGAAAAAAGTACGCTTAAATATCTTATCTTAAATGGAATGTCCCATTTATTTTTATTATTATTTATATTATCTTTATCTTAGCGTTATTGGTGTTTGGTCGTTGTTGTCTCGCCCGTTTTTAAACACGCTTTGAGTATCAACCACTGGTAGAAGTTAGACCAGTCTCAAGCCGGAATAAAATGTGAAGGAAAGGCGTCAATATCAGTTCAACTTTCAGAAATTAAAAGTCATTAATTTCAATAAAAATCAACGGGGCCTTCCATTTAAGATAACAAAACGACCACGTGTAGCACAAAACTAGGAAAAATCTTACAACAGTGCCGATACCATTTTTCAATTCCGCTTGCAGAAACACTTAAATATCGAATTTCGTAAGCACAACTTTAGCAGTTTTGAAAATATTCAAGCGTTCCCGTACTTTTTAGTGTAAATGCGGTGCCATCTCTCAGAAACTTACTGATAGAGTGTTGAAGATTTGAGATCTTACTAAATTTGAGACAGCTAATTGCAATAAAAATAGAAGAGTCATTCCATTTAAGAAAGATAAGTAGCGCAAAACTGGAAAGTCTGGCACAGTGTCGATACTTTTTTCAGTTTCGCGTGCCCAAAAACCCCCAAATGCTGAATTTTAAGCAGAACTTCAGCGGTTTTGAAGATATTTAAGCGTTCCGGTTCTTTTGACTAACCCTGTATACGTATTGGTATTACCACAATCGGTGTGCGTCGCATCGATTTTAACAATAAATAGAAGCAAAAAACTGAAAAAAAAAACAATAGGTCGTTCGATTTTGTTCGCTTATAATTAAATGTACTTATATTTAATTAGGAATACTGTAATATGATGTACTAAATAGTAGAAAATAAACCAAGTACGTCTACATCTGATTTATGGTGTCTATAACCGACACTTTGTAAATCGATATAAACGCCCAGCTATGTCTGTTTTTAGAAAAAAAAATTATTCCCTTATTCTGTTATTCAATTTCCTTTAAAATCAAATAAAACACAACCACTAAACGATCGCAGCTAGGTACAATTTAAAAGGTAGATGGAACCACTAATAATGAGACGCCTTCAGATTTTGGCACGTACGCGTCGTTTCAAGTCGCCCTGGTTAACGGCAAATTGAATATGTATTTCTATGAGATTTTGGCTGTACAGGGTGTTCCAGCGAGGACTGAACAGGGACCTATTTTCGACCTTCCTTGTATTTTGGAAAAATTCAAAATAGCCAATCGATGTATTTTTTCTTGTAGAATCCAAAAATGTCATCGAAAAAATATTTAAACCAGAAACAAAAGAGTTACGCTACGCATCAGGTGTTTTTTAAATGGAATGTATCGTTTTTTATACGATTTTTGGAAAGAGTGATTTTTTTTATGTCCGTTCTGATTAAAAGATTTGATTTTGCGATAGCTGTTTATATTACATTTTAATGTTTTACAAACTAAAATTTTAGCTTCACCTGTTTTAAATATACGATAGGTTGGTATAGGTGATCAAGGTAAAATGACGTTTGAATGCTTTGTCAATTGACATTATTTTAATTATTGTCGAAGTCTTCACCTAAAAAATATATATTTGACTCTGATCAAAATGAAATACTCTTTGGACGAGAGACTACAGATTGCTATGCTATTTTACAAGTGCCAAGAAAATGCAAGAGAAGCAAGAAGAAGATTTATTGCAAATTTTCATAGAAATATATCCATCAATACAATTCTAAGGATAAAAAACCTATTTGAGGAAAATAAAACTTTACATGATAGAAAAAGAAATTCAATAAAAAATAATTATTAAATAATAAAATAAAACTACTAATAACATAAGTTTTCAATGTGACCGCCTTTTTTCTCGAAACAACATCGATAACCCCTTTGTAGCCTTTCTAAACTTGCTGTTAGTATATGATTTTCCTGGTTAAGGCGGTTTATATCATCGACAATTTTTCCCATGATCTCTTGGATATTTTCGTTGCATTGTCTGTATACGACGTTCTTCAAATGGCCCCAAAGAAATGTATCCAAAACTGAGAGGTCGGGGCTATTGGGCGGCCAAACATATGTTCCATTTCGCTCTATCCATTCGTTATGGCGCCGATTTAAAAATTGAACCACATCATGCACGGCATGAGGAGGCGCCCCATCATGTTGCCAAATTAAATTCTGATATTCTGCCAATGGTAAGTCTTCCAAAAAATTTTCAATTTCGTTTTCTAAAAACTCATAATATCTGTGCCCATTTAAAGTCCCGTTAAAAAATATTGGTCCCAAAATTTTATTGTTTTTTATCCCAGACCAAACATGAATAGAATTCCTCCCTTGAAATTTAATAGTCTGGAACTTTTTTGAATTTTCAACGGCCCAGTGGTGACTATTATGTCTGTTGAACACTCCCGATGTTGTGAAAGTAGCTTCGTCGGTCCACACAATATTTTTGAATAAATCAGGGTCTTCGTTTTCTTGCCGAATTACCATTTGAGAAACAAATTGGAAGCGAAGTTCTTTTTGTGCCGGTGTTAGGTGCTGAAGTGGAAGGATACGAAAAGGCCTAAATTTATGAATTTTCAGAGTCCTGTGAACAGTCCCTCGGGTAACTCTTCTGCGCCTTACACCGCCACCGTACTGAACTTCCCGAACTGCATCCGAAATAGATTTGGTTGGATTAACTTGAAAATAATTTATAATGGCCTGGTCTCGATTTCTTCTTCTTTGTATATTTCTTTTTCTATCATGTAAAGTTTTATTTTCCTCAAATAGGTTTTTTATCCTTAGAATTGTATTGATGGATATATTTCTATGAAAATTTGCAATAAATCTTCTTCTTGCTTCTCTTGCATTTTCTTGGCACTTGTAAAATAGCATAACAATCTGTAGTCTCTCGTCCAAAGAGTATTTCATTTCGATCAGAGTCAAATATATATTTTTTAGGTGAAGACTTCGACAATAATTAAAATAATGTCAATTTTTATTGACAAAGCATTCAAACGTCATTTTACCTTGATCACCTATACCAACCTATCGTATATTTTAAACAGGTGAAGCTAAAATTTTAGTTTGTAAAACATTAAAATGTAATATAAACAGCTATCGCAAAATCAAATCTTTTAATCAGAACGGACATAAAAAAAATCACTCTTTCCAAAAATCGTATAAAAAACGATACATTCCATTTAAAAAACACCTGATGCATAGCGTAACTTTTTTGTTTCTGGTTCAAATATTTTTTCGATGACATTTTTGGATTCTACAAGAAAAAATACATCGATTGGCTATTTTGAATTTTTCCAAAATACAAGGAAGGTCGAAAATAGGTCCCTGTTCAGTCCTCGCTGGAACACTTCAATTTATGGTTATATTATTGTTGTTGTAAAATATACAACTAGAGATAATAAGATGGGATCATTGCTTTTTATGCAAATAATTGAAAATCTTAATTCGATATTCTGGATCAAAAAAACATAAAATTATAGGGTTAAACATATTGAAAATTTAAAGATATCAGTCATAGAAAACACATCAGGTTTAAATACTTCCTTGGCAGCCACCACCGTGAGGGGTATAACGAACTTTGAATTTTATGGTATAAAATCTTCAACATGCCACAATTTTCTCCGAAAAGAGTGCAAAACTTGAAAATAAGTGTCCAAAACTAGGTGATGCCGATTTTTGATACCCCATAACTGTCTCTAGGAGAGTGTGTGCCAACATTTAAAATAGGTGTGCAAAATTGGACAAAATTAGCCGAACCGAGAAAAAGATTAAATTTCGTGACAGACCAGGAAGTGCGGGGTATACAAAACGCCTATAACTTTCTCCAGGAGAGTGTGCAAAATGCGAAAATAGGTGTTCAAAATTAGGTTAAACGAGTAGCACAACAGTGTTTGAATTTCGTGACAGATCGGTGGTAATGCAAATTTTGGAAACCCCATAACTTTCTCCAGGAGAGTGTGCAAAGTGAGAAAAAAGTTGATGAAACGAGTAGCACAATAGTTTTTCAATTTTGTGACTGACGGGAGGGAAATACAAATTTTCGAGGACCCATAAGTTTCTCTAGGAGAGTGTGCAAAATTAGGTGAAACGAATAGCACAAGAGTTGAATGAATTTTGTGACTGACGGGGGGGGGGGGGGATACAAATTATCGACGCCCCATAACTTTCTGTAGGAGAATATACAAAATTTTAAAAATAGGTGTGCAAAATTGTGCAAAATTAGGTGAGAGCAGCAGCACAACCGTTTTTGTATTTTGTGACTGACGGGGAGGAAAATATATATTTTCGACGCCTCGTAACTTTCTCTAGGAGAGTGTGCAAATTTTAAAAATAAGTGTGCAAAATTAGGTGAAACGAGTAGCTCAACAGTTTTTGAATTGTGACTGACGGGGGGGAAAATACAAATTTTCGACGCTGTATAACTTTCTCTAGGAGAGTGTGGAAATTTTAAAAATAGTGGTGCAAAATTGGGTAAAATTAGGTGAATAAAGTAGCATAGACATTTTTCAATTTCTTTACAAACGCAAATTTTTAACCCCCCTTAACTTTCTCTCGGAGGGTGTGCAAAATTTTAAAATAAGTGTGCAAAATTAGATGGGACAATTGATATAAAAATATTTAGATATTTTGAAAGACGGGGGAGAACGGTCAAGTTTGCCCCCCGTTTAAAAAAATGTGTTGTTGTGTACAAAATTGTGCAAAATGGTAGTGTATCTTTTTTTGAAATTCGTTTGGTGGGGGGTGGGAAACTTGACCGACCCCTAAAAGTATAAAGATTAAAAATGCATACAAATTAAACATTACGTTAAAAAAAGAATAACTCTTTATAATAAGATATTTAATGATAATTACCATTTGAACCAAAGTCCAAAATTCCATTTTTGAGATTTAAATTGGTCAAAATATATTTGACTAAAATGTATCGAAAATTAACGAATTTTAAAGGCGCCTAATTTTTTAACGACTATCATTAGCATATTCACCAGAGAAATTGTCTGCGTTTTAATTTTAAGTCCTTAGCATAGCCAGAAATCTAAGTGAAACGCATGTATTCTACCTCAAATACCAACAATTTATTCTATACGCTCTACACCATATTCCCAATTTGAGTGTTTGTAGCCGCCATAACTATTTTGATTGTATTAAAACGAACTATACATATTTTTAAAACGGATTAAATAATATATAATATACACAATTCCGTTCTATCTACGTAATAGTCAAAGTCACAGTTACAAGTTATTCACGAAATAGTTACCCTAAAATTGTTACCCATTTTGGTAAAGACTACGTAGTCTCAGCTTAAACACAACGTAGCGACACCAAGTTCCCGTTACTTCAATGAAAATACTTGTGATAACAATGACTAATTTGTGCTACTTGGGTATATTATTGCAATCGCAAGAAAAAATGTAATTTTTCTAGATACTTAGATATAGGGTATCCCATTTAAGAAAATGCTAGTTTTGATAATATCTCAACAATTAATACATCTCTATTTTTTTTAGGTACGCCGCTCGATTCTACGTAAAAAGTCATAAAACTTTTATATTTAAAGTTTTTTTTGTATCTCCATAAATAACCGGGTAATAAAAGATAATAAGAAACGGGAGATTTTGAGAATCACCCTATACTTTCTAAATCAATCCAGTTAGCGTAGATCTGACCGCGCCATTAAACTAAACACCCTGTACCGGGTGGTCCAATAATAGAGGACGTCGGCTGTAGCTCGGGAACCTTTAATGGCAGAACTTGAAGAAAAAACTATTTGTAGGTTATTGGGCCAAGATAATTAGCTGTAAATTATTTTCGAAGGTTGGCCGTTAGGGGGCGTAACAGCAACACAAAAGTGTATATGCCAATTTTCTCTTAAATTTCCATAATTGAGATATGTTGAAAATATAAGCATTGTATGGTACGCTATGACTTTTATATCAAAATTTATTTGGTAGTTATAAAGGCCATTAAATAGTGAAATAAAAAATCCAGGTCCGCATTTAAATTAAGAAAATTGATGATGGTGTCTCGAATCCGAAACATTGGATTGGAAAATAATATTTGTAGAGGAGAAAAAGTGACAATGGCAAAGCGAAAATTATTTTCATCTCTCATTTCAATTAATCCTAATATTTTAGGGAATACAAAAAACTGGAAAAAAAACAAGGCTCCAGAAATTTTAATAATCTTGCATAACCGTAAAGAACAAAACTTAACGAAGGAACAAAACAAAAAATACTAAAACTCAGTCTCTTAATCACATCAGCTTTGAAATAAAATAGCTAAAGCTAGGGTGAGACAGGGCAGGACTCGGTCTGGGCAAAAAGATGCCAAGCTCTACCTTGCTTCAGTGAAACAACAAAAAAAAACGACAAAATGAACTAACAACTAACAATAAACTAACAACAAATACACTGCGCAAAACAATTTCGTCTAACTTTGAATGGAAATTTCTCGAGAATGGTTGATCCGATTTTGATGAAGCTTTTATCGAAATTTAGGTTAATTCCTCGTGAATATTCTTTTGATATTAAAATTCAATGTTACTTTGTTCTAGGCAATAATACAGGGTGAAAAAGAAAGACATGTTTTATTTACCAAAGTTTAAAACACCCTGTAGAATAAATCAGATGGATTCAAGAGATCTAACCAAAAGAATGTTGTAGTCCAGTATGTTTCCAACAAATCATTTTTTTATTCGCTCCAAGAGCACAATTTTTGCCTAAGTTACAGGACTTATTGAAAAGTACTGCATTTACTGTGTTTTAAATGAATTTACCAGTTCATGTTTGAATTGATTCTGTTGAAGACGTTGCCCGGTAACAACAGAACACAACTTATACCAGATTGACATTTAGGCGTCAGTTTCAGTTCGGTTTTAAATTTTTTTCTTATTGTGTACAGTCATGCCAAGACAAACTAGAAATTTGACCCGCGACTAGTGTGTAATTGCAAGAACTCTTAGAGATGAAGGCTGGAGCTATAGCAGGATAGCGGAACGATTGAATGTTCATAAATCAACTGTACATAGAGTCATACAGAGACACATGGAGATCGATGGTCATTCCAGACGGATTGGACAAGGTCGACAGCGTGTTACCAGTGAGCGTGAAGACCGGTATCTGCGGTTGTCTGCTTTACAACAACGTTTCGTGACGGCAAAGTTTCTGAGGCAGGAAATTCAACACGCGAATGATCCTCAGGTAAGCACTCAAACAGTGGGGAATCGTTTGAGGGAAGGAAATTTGCGTCCTGTCCTGCGTTAACAGCAACACATCGGAGAGCCAGGCTAGAATGGATTAACGAACGTATGAACTGGGCGGAAGCTGCTTGGTCGAGAGTGCTGTGAAGATGAATCGAGATTCTGTCTTTTTAATTGCGATAGACGGGTCCGTGTGTATCGTAGACCAAATATGTACAGGGGAATTTTGTTAATACCGTAATGTTTGATGGGGGTATCTTTGAGGGGTCCTGGTCGTACGGAGTTAGTTATTCTGGATGGGAACTTGAATGCGGATCGATATATCAACGAAATACTGGACATTTGCACATAACGTTGGAGCGGAGTTTTTATTAATGCATGACAACGCTCGTCCCCATATAGCACGTGTAGTGCAAAATTACGTTAATAATGTTGGGATCGATGTCATGCAATGGCCTGCACGTAGTCCGGACCTGAACCCAGGCAGGAGATGAAGGGCTAATGAAAGACAGCCAAATAACCTGGAAGAGCTGGGTGAGCTACTCATCGATACTTGGAAATGGGCTCATACGAAATTTGATATTAAGCATGAATAGAAGGTGCGAAGCAGTCATAAGAAACAGATGGGGAAATACGAAATATTAGTTCAATAGTTATAAAGTTTATTTATGTTCGTTTTAGTTCTTAGTGTTTTGTTTTTTTGACTGTCGTGTTCATATCTTAATCTTACCTATTAAAACATGTTTTTCTAACTCCCTGTATTATTGACAAAACTAAACCGATCCTGGCCCTTGATATCACGAAAAAATTTTCGTATAACTAAACTAAAATGTAGAATAGCGCCATGTTCAAATATCCGGTAACCGATGCGTTCGTAATTTAAAAAACAGTATAATTTATTTTTCGTTGCACCCTGTATTATTGACTGAACAAAACTAATATTGAATTTTAGTGATCCAAAAAAAAAAATCTTCACAACCAAGCTACAAATTACAAACGTCTTCAACAGAATCAATTCAAACATGAACTGGTAAATTCATTTAAAACACAGTAAATGCAGTACTTTTCAATAAGTCCTGTAACTCAGGCAAAAATTATGCTATTGAAGCGAATAAAAAAACGATTTGTTGGAAACATACTGGGCTACAACATTCTTTTGGTTAGATCTCTTGAATCCATCTGATTTATTCTACAGGGTGTTTTAAACTTTGGTAAATAAAACATGTCTTTCTTTTTCACCCTGTATTATTGCGTAGAACAAAGTAACATTAAATTTTAATATCAAAAGAATATTCACGAGGAATTAACCTAAATTTCGATGAAAACTTCATCAAAATCGGATCAACCATTCTCGAGAAATTTCCATTTAAAGTTAGACGAAATTTTAGGCGTTGCGTTAATTGTTTTGCGCAGTGTATATTTAAAACGACTTTATAGCAGAGCAGAAGAGGCAGACCAATCAATTGTTAGTTGTTAGTTCATTTCGTCGTTTTTTTTTGGTTGTTTCACTGAAGCAACTCGGTTTAATTTTTTTGCACAGAGTCTTGCCCTGTCTCCCCCTAGCTTTAGCTATTTTATTGCGAAGCTTATGTGATTATGAGACTGAGTTTTAGTATTTTATTTTTTGTTTTGTTCCTTTATTAAGTTTTGTTCTTTACAGTTATGAAAAATTACTAAAGTTTTGTGTTGGAGCCTTGTTTTTCCAGTTTTCTGGTTTTCCTAAAATTTTTAGGATTAATTGAAATGGGAGATGAAAATTATTTCCACTTTGCCATTGTCACTTTTTCTCCTCTATACACAAAACGGCAAGGTTAATTTTCCAATCCGACGTTTCGAATTCGAGAGACCATCATCAACTTTCTTAATTTAAATGCGGATCTGAATTTTATATTTCACTATTTAATGCCCTTCATAACTACGATATAAAAGTCTTACCGTACCATTTGATTTTTTTGTGAAAATTAGCATTATTTGGAGAATTCTGAAACAATGCGATCTAGTGACCACTAACAAAGTCACTACGATACAGTTTATTGCTCAACGAGTAGAAAAAAAAAAGCATTTTCTTTCAACACCAATTTGAATAAAATTTGTTTATCCAAAACAGAAATATCTACATTGAAATGTAAAAATGTTCGACCTTCCCCCACCACCCTGTATCTCGAACACTGTCAACATTAGTATTGAGATGAAGTTAGTTAAGATCATCATATCTTAGCACCAGGTATACATTTCTAGATTTTACAGACACCTCATAAATAAAAGACTATCTGATCTACTATAAAATTATTTTAATTTTAACACCCTATATAATAAAAATATAGCAAGAAAATAGTTTTGATATCTAATTTCACCAAAGTGGACATATTTTACTCAATAAAAACAAACAAAATACTTAAGATTAATTTATGCCATGTTTTGGCAAAATCGACCAGTGTGCGCAGCACACACGGCAAAATGCAGGATTTAAGGTGACAAAAGTGCAAAATTCAATCTCCGCCGAGCGAATCCATTTTGCAAAAAAAATGTTCTTAATTAAGCCTGCGAACGGCTCCCGCATTTGTTTTTCAAGCTGGTGTAACTGCGTCTTGGCAATTTGCAGTTAAAGTGAAATGTTTTGATATCAAGCGTGCCTTATCAGTTTCACTGAATTTCTAGTGTTAGAAGTAGGGTGGTAGTTATTATTTCTGTGACAAGTTAGAACAGGTTTTGACCACGGATTCGAAACCGACAGGTATATAAATTAAATTTATTATGCATGGATTCCTACTTCTTTGCAAATATGGTTTTTAAACGAAATTTTAAAGACATATGTTTGTTACATTTGTTAATATATTTTACGATTTTCCTAAGTGTTTACCTAAAAAGTACCCCTAAGTACCTGTGAGTTTCTTTAAAATTAAGTATGCTTATAGTATTGAGATAACAATATAAAAAAATGAGAGTGCCGAAAGATGCCTTTTCTGAGGAATCTTTTTTTTATTAGGAGGAGTCACACAGAAAACCTGGATTCTAAGATTACGAAAAATTAATTATTTTTGAAACTTTATCAAAAAAGTTTTTCAACCTAAAATCAGCTAAATGTATCAATTTCTTAACTGGTTATATACTAGAAAAATACAACAACGAGGAAAATGCTGAATATTTCGAAAATATTGTTAAAAATGTTGTCAAGTTTTTTTGTATCTGGAATGGAAATCTAGTCATCAAATATATGATAGATTTGTGGAAAAAAAATGGTAAATGGCTTCAAGGTAATTTTCAGTTACCTGTTACTGACCGGAGAAGCTTTGAGATTTCGAATCAAACAAAAGGTAGACCTAAAAAGCTATTTGAAGATTGTTCCAAAGGAACAAAATCAAGAAATGTTACCACTCTATTGTCAGAAAACAGTCCTGAAATATTATGTTTTACGACAAAAAAATCCCTGATAAAAAGTGGTAAAAGATCAGCGGCGGAAGTTGTAGAATTAGCCGTTCATTCAACATCCCAACAGTTAAAAGACATGAAATTGGTTCATGAATCTCCATCAACCTCCATTTTAACTTATAAACCGGAGGAAGCTTTGGCTTTAATCGTAGACTGCGGTTTGGGAAAAGAACAATATACGAATATTCAAAAAGGAGCCAAGAGAAGAGGAGCAAACATTTATCCTCCGTACAATGTTATTTCTGAAGTTAAGAAACAGTGTTACCCTAAAAATATTAAAGTTACAGATACTGAGGCTCGAATTCCTTTAGAAGACCTTTTGGATTTGACTGTGCAACGTTTAGTTAAAGTTCAATCAGAAGTATTAGAACGGGTACCATCTCATATAACAACTGTGGATGTTATGTATAAATGGGGATTGGATGGTAGTGGCGGGCACAGTATTTACAAACAAATCTTATCAAGTTCACAATATGGCAATTCCAACATTATATTATCCACAATAGTACCTTTAGAAATGTCAACAGTAACGAATAACTCAAAGCAGATTTATTGGAAAAATATAAAAGCCTCTTTCACACGATATTGCCGTCCTATTGGATTTCAGTTACTAAAAGAAACTTCCGTTAATATGAAGAAAGAGTACGACTTAGTTGACTCGCAAGTCTCTAAATTGAAACCAACTACAGTGACTGTTGCTGGGAAGGCCTTACATTTTAAGTACATTGTTATGTGTACTATGCTTGATGGCAAAACATGTAATGTCCTGACAGATACCGCATCAACGCAGACGTGCAATGTTTGTAAAATCACACCTAAAGATATTAATGACTTACCTAAAGTTTTTGCCAGAAAATGCGATACAGACACTTATAAATTTGGAATATCTGTTCTTCATTGTTATCTCAGATTTTATAAACTTTTGTTGCATGTAGCATACAAACTTGATCTTAAACAGTGGCAAACTAGAACACCAGAAGCAAAACTTACTGTAAAAAATAGAAAGCATGTTATAGCTGAAAAATTTTACAAAGAAATGGATTTGGTCTTTGATCAGCCGAAACAAGGAGGTGAAAACAGCAACGACGGTAACACGGCTAGAAAATTCTTCCAAAACCCTGAAAAAGTTGCTAGTATTACAAGTTTAAATAGTAACCTTCTGAAGAAGTTTTCAAACATTCTGAGCGTGTTAGCAAGTGGGAATTATATCACGACGGAATATTTTAAATCGTATTGTTTAGAAGCAGCCAAACTTTACATTAATTTATATCCATGGTATAATATGAGCGCCACTGTGCACAAAATCCTAATTCACGGAGCCGATATTATTGAGTCTCTTCCTTTGCCTATAGTTATCCGAGGATGTTTTAGAGGGAAGTCATAAAGCATACAAAAACACCAATACAGATATATTGCACATGCTCCTTATTTCCTCGAATCCTCTTATTTCAGCATACTGAAGAAGCAACACGAAACCAAAAAAATGTTTACCCACAAGAGGTCTTGAATATGTTGAAAATACCCAACTTTTTAAATAATAATATAGGCCAGTTCGACAGTGAAGACATTAACGACAGTAATGTGGACTCTGAATAAATTTTAAATACTCGTAGATAAGTTTTACAAGAACTCTAATTCATATGTGACTGATATATGGACAAAATATTGTTATATTGATTAAGTGATATTACCCCACTGATTTTGTTGAACTATAAAGTAAGTAATATTACTTATATTATAACACACTATACGTGTGGTCCTAAATTTTGGCGCAATTTTGTTCAAAATTGTAAATAAAGTTTATTTTTAAAAAACATTTTAAATTTTTTTTTTCTTAAAAGAGTAATATATTTTTATTTAGTTACTTGCATTAAGCAAAACAACCACTAAATTAATAGAAAGTAAAAACCACAAGTAGTTCGTCATATACCGCTAGTTAAATAAAGATTTTTTTGGCATTTGAACGGTCACCATTTTGAAACAGAATTTAGGATCATACTGTGTATGATGAGAGCTTTCAGACGATATATCGCAAGATCTTTGTTGCTATTAAAAAATATGTTAATGACGTCATGTTTTGACAGGTGTCAATAAAAAAAATACGTTATGGCAAAATATAAGCAAAAAATATATCATATCAGAGCATTTTTTAAAAACTAAATTCGTGAATTTTTAATAAATTTGTTCCATCATTGTTTTTCCATATTACATTATTATCGTCGATGTTTGCTAATGTATCGGATCTAATGAAGCCTATGTACACAAGAAACGTTTGAAATGTTACTGTTCTTCAGTTGTGAGTTCATTTATACAAAAATAATGAAAGTTACGCTGTCGTATATTCAAATTATATTTTTGTCACCCTAAATACCGCATTTTGCCGTGTGTGCGCCGCTTGACTGAAGAAGGTTCTTTCACCTTTGAAGAATTGGGGGTTTCCGGGAAAATAACATATCTCAGTTTTTTTTTGAAATTATCTGTCATGCTCATTAAAACAAGATGCTGCTACCTAACTATATAACTTTCCCATAAAAACTTAATATATATCTCAACAATAAAAGCGCATAAAGTGTCGATGATTTTGCTAAAACCACAGTAGTCAACGGATATTTGCAATAAAAACCACACTTGTTAGTGACATGCGTGGTTTATCCGGAAATATTTTCGTTTGAAAAGTTTGGTTAGGTTATATATACCTGAAAGTTTAACATTTGTTAAATGAAATGCTGCAGCATACGGTAAACAATACTGAGGACGCTGTTGAAGAAGTAGACAATGATGATAAAAGCAGGAGAGAAAGCGATGTCGAAATAAAACAAAATAAAACATGTCCTAAATATGCTGTTTAATTTAAGTATTTGTTAGAAATAAAAAATACAAGTTTTACTGTTTTCTGAATAATGTTTTTATAACGTTAGTATTGCTTGTCATTTTCTTTAAAAAAAATATCAGTTAAAATGGCGCCAATTATGTTGGCCTTATTTTTTTTATGTTTATTTGCTATTTTACGTTATGTGTTTTCCATTACGTAATACGTAGGTATAACACGTATTTCCATAACTTTAATAAATTGTATAAAAAAAAATCAGTTTTATTAAAAATTCCAGAAAATTCCAGCTAAATTAATTTTCTTATTAACGACCATTTCAAAACTATACATGTTATTCCCCAAATTCCTTAAAAAAAATCAGTTGACTTTCCAAATATGAAAATAAACAGTTTTTCTTAAATTATAAAAAAAATATCTTTTTTGATATGTGTTGTTTTTCTCAAGAACCTCACAATTTTATACTATCTTGGTTCAAATAGAGGCAATTTTGAACTCACGCCTCCTTTGCCCTCTATCTAGCGATAATAATGGATAACAAGTACTGACCCCAGGACACTTTTTAGTGGGACCAAGTCTCACTGCTCACCCTGAAGAGAATTAAATTGAAATAGCTGAAAATAGACTCTCGTTGAAAAATAATTTGCCAGATCCGACAAATCTTTTGGAAACAAAATATAGACAAAATCGCCCCAAATAGTTTCAAAGCACTCCTAATTTCATTCCTGATACTCTAGTTTTTCCTAAAGAAAATGACACTCCAACCTTTAAATAGGTGATTCCTAGAAAAGATGATAAAGTTCGAGTTGTCAAGATGAAAACATAAGATAGTATATTTACAAGAAATATTATCAGAGTATGTCCTCTACCTTATCAAGATAACCATGATTATGACATAACCTCAAATTTCTAAATTTGCACGCTCTCTCATCTTATATCGCTCTAGTTCTTTTTCTTTTGAAATTTAGGGAACTTGAAGGGAGGAAAGCATGTTGAGAAAACACTTTTCCAATATGGAAATTATTTCAACTTAATTTTAATTTATTTTAATCCACCCGGATTATTCTTCGCACATAATTTCTATTGGATTTAAAACATTCCCAAGTAGCACTTTTAGTCATGAATACTTCATTGTTTTCACGAGTATTTTCATTGAAGTAATCGGAACTTGGTGTCGCCACGTTTTGTTTAAGCTGAGACTACGTAGTTATTACCAGAATGGGGAACAATTTTTGGGTAACTATTTCGTGAATAACTGTGACTTTGACTATTACGTAGATAGTAGGAATTGTGTAGTTCCATTTAAGTAACCGAATAGTAATAATTCAACCTATTCGTCACTTCCTTATTTCTGTCTTTATTTAATCCGTTTTAAAAATATGTCTGGCTCGTTTTAACGCAAACAAAACAGTTATGGCGACTACAAACACTCATATTGGGAATATGGTGTAGAACGTATAGAATACGTTATTGGTATTTGAAGTAGGATACATGCGTTTCACTTAGTTTTCTGGCTATGCTAAGGACATAAAATTAAAACGCAAGCAATTTCTCTGGTGAATATGCTGATGATGGTTGTAAAAAAATTACGCGCCTTTAAAATTCCTTAATTTTCAATACATTTTATATAAAGAGTGATTCTTTTTTTAACGTAATATTTAATTTGTTGCATTTTTAATCTTTATACTCACAAAAACAAACGTCATAGCTAAATATTTATAGGGGAGATGAAAATAAACAATGGCGTTCTATTGGACTTTACTTTTAGGTTGGCTGGATTACTTTACTGAGAAAATTACTTAACATCAAGTGTCTACGACTGCTCCCATACGCTTTTGTAGTTTTCTCTAGTTATCTACAAAGTTCCCATTAATCCCATGCTATATATTATTACCAAGCGGTTACGATTTGGGAACATTCAGCCGGTTCTTTAAAATTTATTGCGTTGTGTCGTAGCATGCGGAGAGTTGCGGTACTTAAGTCACTACTATAATTCTGCCATCTATCATAACCATAACCTCTTACTTAGACAAGTTCCTTGCCAAATTGATGCAAAATTTCTAAAGGTTTAAATGGGGGCATCCATATTATCGTTAGTTTTTCGGAAAATATGACTAAATTTTTCTACTTTTATATTAACAACATCTGTCAGCGTCATCTGTAAATGTAGGGTTATGTTAATGTTTTACTTTAATAATCTATTCGAACTATCTAGTACAAAGTTACTTTTTCATTTAGATTTTTAACAAATAACAATCTTGTGTAAGCGATTAGTGAGAGTTGTCTGCCAAGTGAATTTAGTAATGTAACATGTGCTGAAGAAGGCCTACAAAATAAAGTTTCTTTTATGCTAATCTTAGAGAGCTTCTACCTCAAATTGAGGTGCTGAATGAAGTAAAACATACACTAAAACATGAAACAATATTGTCTTTTACCGCAAAATAAAACCAAAATACAATAATATGCAATATTTAATAATTTTTCTTAGAGTAAACTTAAACTTAAGACATTTACGGTCATAGACATTTACACATTCATCACAAACACTTTATAATTGCAAGCAAAAAATACGTGAACCATTTGAATACATATTTCCATATGGCCAATGACTGAGAACTTCTTGTTTGAATCAATATTCATTTTAATATTCACAAAAACTAATAATATAAGACATTAAAACAACAAACCTCATAAGAAACCCACGTAGGGGAAAAGTAAACACAACGATTTTAGCAGCAATATGGCCGAACCGATCAAAAATTTGGTATTTTATTGTTGCCACTGTCCTTATAAAATCACCGACCGAATCTCGTACCAGCACCCTCTATCTCCGGAACCTCAAGTACAAGAAGTAATTTTAATAAAGTTTACATGTAGTAAATAGTTCTGTAATTCTTACTTCTAAGTTGCAACAGAAGAACAACGACTGGTAATAGCCAGTTTAAAGTAGCAGTAGACGATAACCTTTTCTATTCTGCAACTACTCGTTTTACTTTATACTAATACGTTATAGGAGTACATTTGAACGTAATGGAGTAGTCTCTGCAAAGTTCAAGAAGGTACTGATACTTAAAAATTGTAATTTAGTGAACAGATTAGAAACAGTAACTTTGAATAATTACTATGATGTAACGGAAAAGAAATGACGACCTTGGAGTCAATTACTTAAGTAGTTGCTTGGTAGTATTTATTATATAATTACTTGTCATGAAAAATTACTACAAAGTAATATTCGCAGTAACAAATACATGTCATACTTAAAAACGTGTAACCCAAAGTGTTTGTTGATATATAGTAGAATTATTAGTAATAAATACGTAAAGACTCTTAAAGATTAGTAGTGGAAACAGATGTAGCTACTTAAGTGCTAGCTGGGCTCTTTAACCCTATTTTTACTACGATTTTATGACTTTTTACTCTTCATAGCATTCATAGCTTGCACATAATGTATTACGTATGATTTACGCGGTATTCCCACTTTTTGGCGCTGGCTTAGAGTCCTTCACTCCGGCTGTCCACATACTGGACACACCGAGGAGCGAATGTTGAGCTTTCCGCGAAGTATGCGGCTGCGTGACACTGTTGTATAAGTTGTTGGACTGAACACTCACTCTCTCGCCCGTCGCGTATTGTTTAAATAGAAAATCATCATGGCCGCCCTTTATAACATGTATTTTGGTTTCTACTTCTTATTATTAACCATGAAATGGAGTGGTAGATAATTCCACGGTCCTATTACTATATCAAACTTTTGATTTTGAACTTTATTTATTTTTACTTCGATTCTTCTAAAGTAAATTCAAACTACAGCGGTATATTTAATGGCCGCTAGTATCTTAAACCTTGAAGTTCAAAAAAAATATGATGGGCCTCTTAAACGCGTGGATAAAAATTATGTTGCTTTGCTAATTTTGGTTCGTTGGCAGTGTTGGCTATAGCAACTGTAAGTGATTGAGACAAGTATTTATGGTATTTTAAGCAGTATAAGTGGAGACATGGCTGCATTAATATAGTATTATTAAGTAGTGTTTTACTATATTAACCGATTTGTGACGATTTAACCAAACAGTGGCACTTTTGCTTCCTGCATAGAGTTAGCTTGAAATTAAATATTTTCACTAACACAAAAATTTATTTATGCTCTCTTCTAACTAGATGTTGTAGTATTTTAAATTTAAATTTGAAATCCCGTATGTAGGTTTCAGATCTGATATAGCTTTAACAAGTATGCTAGAGGTTTGTGAGTAGAATCATATTCATTTGCAATATATCTTTGCTTCATCGTGTTTATTATATTCATCGTTCCTTCGATTTTTGATAAGAGATTTTTATCGCTTTTGAGAATTCGATTTGCTGTATTTTGTTCAGCTTACATTTACATATGTTTCGATTATAAATTTAATAAAAGGTCAGGATTTGCTGTAAAAAAGCCCTATTTAATGTAGAAGAATAAGAGTCAGGTATAGGCAAACTTATAGGTACAATAAATATTAATGATACAAATAATTTAATAGACACTACTACTTCACTTACAAGAACAACGCAAATTATTAAAAAACTATTGCATTTATATATATATATATATATATATATATATATATATATATATATATATATATATATATATATATATATATATATATATATATATATATATATATATATATATATATATATATATATATATATATATATATATATATATATATATATATATATATATATATATATATATATATATATATATATATATATATATATATATATATATATATATATATATATATATATATATATATATATATATATATATATATATATATATATATATATATATATATATATATATATATATATATATATATATATATATATATATATATATATATATATATATATATATATATATATATATATATATATATATATATATATATATATATATATATATATATATATATATATATATATATATATATATATATATATATATATATATATATATATATATATATATATATATATATATATATATATATATATATATATATATATATATATATATATATATATATATATATATATATATATATATATATATATATATATATATATATATATATATATATATATATATATATATATATATATATATATATATATATATATATATATATATATATATATATATATATATATATATATATATATATATATATATATATATATATATATATATATATATATATATATATATATATATATATATATATATATATATAAAGGTCTGGAGAACTATAAAAGGACATAATAGGTAATAATCTATGTTAAAAATATTTTCGCAAGTGCAGCGTTGCCACATCTCTTCAAAACCAATAGCAACATTGAAATTTCAAATAGAACACCCTATATTTTATTGCAGTTTCTGATTCTACGCACGATTTTAAGTAACTTTTGTTAACATCTTCCTATACTTATCTCCAACCATTTTCTCTAAAAAAATTAATTTATGATTTTTTTTCAGAAAATCACCAGGTTAATAAAATTCCATATTTACCTGCGTTAGCGAGATAATTACTAGATTTTTTTTCTGGGTTAGAGAATGCATATATTTAAAATAACTATATGTTAGAATAGCGATATATTATACAGGGTGTCGTATAAAAAGGGCATTTTTATCGAAATTTAATAATGGTGAAAACTCATTTATTTTAAATACAACACCTTGTATTTTATGATATCTTCGAATAAACCAATACCTGCAATATTTCCATATATGTTCCTGTACCCATCTCCCACCATTTTTTAGATGTGAGCCAACTTTGAATATTTTCCTGTTTTTAAAGACTACCTTAACAAAACCACCCGCTTAAGGAATAACTTAGCTTGGTAGGCCATGGAAGCTTTTGTTTACTTCTTCCTGACATCTTTTTGACATTAACAGATAGTTTTCAGTTGATGCTCCGTAAAAATGGAAAACGCAATTGAATATTCCAATATTGATATTTTAAATTTATTTTACATTCATGGAGAGTGTAACAAAGTTATTTCAAGAACCTGCAGAAAATTTAACGAGATGTATCCTCACTTACCTCCTATGCACAGGAAAAAATTTAGAAGGTACTAAATGCAATAATAGTTTTTATTTCCTTAAAAATCAATTTATGCTGCTGAAACAACAGGAGGTTGTCAGTATTAACGTGCATAACATAATATTTTGATGATGGTCCTTGAACTCTGATTATACACATTAATACTGACATCCTCTCTTTTGGTACAATTCTTTCGTACGTGTACACAGCATTTTAGGCTTTCTATTTATTTTGCCTTCATATTTCAGATATGAAGCAAATTTTAAAAATCACGGCAAAATTATAAAATATATTATCATACACAAAACTACAAACTGATAATGAAGGCAATGAAATAAATGTACTTGGATATTTTAACGTTTACCCTCAAGCATCAATTAGAAGTGCTGAAATAGATCTAGGACTTTCATATTCAACAATTCAACGTATTCTAAGCAAACATAACATTCAACTATTTAAATTTATCACCCAGCAAGGCCTTTTACCAGAAGATTTTCAGAGACGTACTGAATTTTGCAAAATAGTTCTAACTAAAATTGAGGAAGACCTGGACTGACGAGTCGAAATTTACGAGGGAAGGAATATTTAATAGACGAAATAGTCATTTTTGGGCGGCTGAAAACCCAAAATTGGTTATAGAACGAAGATTTCACTTTCAATTCGTGTTTAATGTTTTTTGCTTACTGATGGACGATAAATTTGCTTATTGTATTTACGATGAAAATTTAACTTCGAATAAATATCTGGATATTTTAAGAACTACAGTTAATGAGTTTTTGGATGAGTTACCACTACAATTATTGATTTCTTGCTGGTACCAATTGGATGGGGCTTCTGCACATTGCAGCAATGAAGTGAGTCAATAATTATATGGAATGTTCGAAGATAGGTGGTTCAGACGTTTGGGACCGTGGGATTGGCCACCTCGGTCTCCGGACCTAACTCCCCTAGATTCTTACCTTAGGGGAACCATTAAAGTTTATTTCAAATATTTGTCAGTACGAGGTAAATAAAACCTTACATGGCCTAACTAGTTAAGTGATTCGCCAAGCAGGTGCCGAGGCGGGTGCTTTTGTTGTTGATAGTCTTTGAAAACAGGAAAATATTCAAAGTTGGCTCGTATCTAAAAAATGGTGGGAGATGGGTATAGGAACATATATGGAAATATTGTAGGTGAGGTATTGGTTTATTCGAAGATACCATAAACTACTAACATATAGTTATTTTAAATATATGCACTCTCTAACCCAGAAAAAAAATCTAGTAATTATCTCGCTTACGCTGATAATTGTTCAGGTGGTCATATTCGTTATTTTCGGTGCCATTTCCTCATTGAAAAAAAAAACGATACTTTAAAAAAAATCAAAATATTTCCGAAACCCTATAAGTTAGATATAGATAACCCTTAACAAATATGGTCTTGATTCTAACAAAGAATTCAAATATGTAAAAAAATAAACGTGTTCTATTTTAACAAATGTAACTTGTATCTGCCACGCATTTTTGACGCACTCAATGAATTTAAATTATCTATCTGCTCAATATATATTGGTATCTATCTAACTATAGCCTTTCTTGCGCCCAGTATTGAGCATAGGCGTCCCTTAAGTTTTCCACCATTTTATTGGTCTTCCTCGATTTTTTTCCTGGCCATGGTCTTCATACCAGACCTCAGGCATTTCATCTGCTGTATTTGCGACGTGTCCCACATAATCTCATTTCAATTGAATTACTCTGTCTGTTACGTTGGTTACTTTCGTTCTATGTCTGATACATTAATTTCTCTTCTTATCTTTTAATAAAATGGCTGGCATTGTTCTCTCCGTTTATCTCTGGGAAACTTATTTTTTTAAATATTTATTGTTTGTCTTGTGAGGACCTAGTTTGTGCCCCGTACGTTATGACAAAGGTACGCTCTGGTCCTAAAAAACAAAAAAAAGAAGGGTTGAAGGTTTCCAAAAACAGACCAAATATAATGTATTTCTTATTTTGGCAGATGTTTGCTACCATCCTTAAGTTAAAATGTAACAAATGTTTGTTAGACGAACAAATTAGGAAATGTAAATATGTAAAAAGAAAAAATTACTAAAATACTTATTAAAAATTTTTTTTTTGTTTTCTTTTTTAAGAATTTAGAAAATTGACAAGGTTCATATACATGTAAAATCCCAAACAAAACATTTTTTTTCTTGGTTACATACCAAACTATAATACTATACAATTGTAAAAATATGTTTTGTTTGTGATATTACATGTATATGAACCTTGTCAATTTTCTAAATTCTTAGAACAAAAACAAAAAAAGCTTCTACTATTTAATTTTTTCTTTTTGCATATTTACATTTCTTAATTTCTTCATCTAAACAAACATTTGTGTCATTTAGCCTGATTATGGTATCAATATATTGATTCTTAGTCCTTCGCGGATGGAAAAATACAATGTGTTTTCATTCCGGCTGTAAATCCGTTCACTACTGTCGTTCTGAAACGAACAGTTGAGTCCCCTAGAATCGAAACCCGACAAATCCATTTTTTATGAAAATTAAGTTTTATACGGCACTGGATTTCATTTGTCAATCTCTATAGCATAGTAAAATGCTTATATTGCAAAACGCAGTATTTCCGTAGGATATTTATGTTTAAAAATCGCGGTTACTTTCAAAAGTCGGCAAATCCAATTGGCGCGTAAGCGTATATGCAGACGAGAAACTTGGAAACGTGAACTAGAAAAGAAAGGTTAGAACACATTTTGCTTTAATGTCATATATATATTATATCCGTTTTCACTTGTTTTAGTTACAAAGCCAAAGAATTACTTTCATACCTAAGTTGCCAGCATTGTACAGAATCTTACAGATGCAGTGCTCTATCGATGAATGATGTAAGAGAGTTCCACAAAAGTTTTTATAACTATGAAGATAAGGTAGGCCAAGATAATTTTATTATTAAATATTGCCAAAACAATGATGTCAAACGTCCAGGTCGTACGGGAAATCGCAACTATAGAAAACACATTTCTGTGAAGTATTATATTGGCCTTGATAATTCAACAGTAAGGAAACTTCCTGTTTGTCAAAAAGCATTTATTGATATTCTTAAGATAAAGAAGATCGAGTGCTGGGTACTCTTAAGCGATTTTATGAAAAACGACAGATGGCTTGTAAGAATAGAGGAGGCGATCGAAAGACGGCTCATTTTGCGGAGAGAAAAGCCTCTGTAATGAGATTTATTAGTAAATTTAGAACAGTCGAGTCTCATTACTGCAGAAATAGGAGTTGTCGCACCTACTTAAGCGCCGATTTAGATATATCAAAAATGTATCGATACTATTGTAAGGAAGTGGAATTTAATAATTCGTTTAATATAGTAAAAAAAAAGTTCTTTTGGTAATATTTTAACACGTGCTACGAAATTGGCTTTGGTTCTCCTAGAACGTTTGTTCAACTTGCCTTCAGCTTATCGAAAAAATTAAAGTAGAAAAAGATGAAAAACGAAAAAATACGCTGAAGATTGAGCACCGTATACGTAGATTACGAGCAAATGCATTTTTTCGAATCTCTTAAGGAAGAAAGACTTGGCCTTAAGACAATATCGTTTGACTGTCGAAAAAATCAGACCATGCCAAAAATTCCAGATCAGTCGGTATATTATAGTCGGCAGCTATATATTTATAATTTTGCAGCCGTAACTGGTTCTTCTTATGCACCATTGTCCAAGGAAAACGTATTTTTACATTCAAGGACAGAAGATCAGCATTCCAAAGGCGCGGGGGACAAAACAAACATCCTATTATGATTACAATGTGCATTAAATCGCTTAGTGTTAATGCACCCTCATGTGTTAAAAATATGGAGCTCATATTCCCCGTGGCTGGACTGGCTGCTATTTTATTCAACCTGATAGGGTCTTTGCTCGTATCGAGAAAATTATTAAGAAAAAAGATACCATCGTATCTCCAGAGGAATCTCATGAAATATTTAAAGACCATGGAACTGTTTTCAAATTAAGTAGTGACCTGGAGGTCTATGACTGGAAAAAAGACTCGCGGAATATAATTAAACCGCCTGCCCAATGGCACTTTAGGTTTAATATGTGCAAAAGATTTTTTACTTAGAAAAGGAAGAAACAATATAGTCACTATTCGAGGTGGACAATCTTACAAGTCAGATCTTGGGGTATACAAGTCGGTGTTTAAAAAAGGAAAGTCAGGAAGCGACATTACGCAATGTCGACTTTCTGGTGACGTTTGTCCGAGTCAACCAAAATTTAAAGATGTTAAAATTTTCCTCAGCAAACATTTTGATGAAGAGTGGCATAAAATAGAAAACTTGAAGTATTACCATGAATTTTTAAAAAAATATTATAAAGTCCAGGATGACGTAGTTAGTGAAAACTTGAAAATGGTAGCAATGTTTGCGAACCAGTTGACAAAATTCCCGACTTAGTGGTCTAATGTTACTTTCATACAAAACCTAATAAATATGTAAAAGTTTATTTTGAATAATATAAAAAAAGTTTATTTTAAATAATATAAAATTAAAGTAATAACACCGTATTATTATTTTTTTAACAACGATTTGAGGCCAAATTCGATCAAATGAGTTATAAAATCCGAGAAATCCAAAGTTTAATATCAAAATCCGGCAAATCCATTTTATTTATTTAAATTTTAGGTTGTTTAATGATTTTTTGGAAGAAATAGCGCCGTTTTCCAAATCATAAACCCAATATAAGTAATCACTACAAAATATTTAAACATTGGAGAACACAAACATATTTTAACAGTTTTTGGCGATTTTCTAAAAATTTACCTAAACAGATTTGTCGGGTTTTGATTTTATACACCCCTACGCGGGACCGAAGGTTATATCTGAGCGGCCGTTGGTTGTTATTTGTGTTTTCCGGATGCTGCTGTTGTTGTTCCGCTAATTGGAAAAAATTTGAATGAAAAATTGTTAAAAAGCATCATGATTACGGATTCTAAGTCTATTTTTAGAGTATCAGTTCCACGTTAAACGCAATTATGGAGTATGTGCGCTGGGCTCGACTCCCACTAGGTCTTTTTCTAGAAGGGTTTTTAATTTAGCCCACATATTCTGGCCAGATAAACGGTTGAAGCCACCAAAGTTGACATTGGCATTATGGCCTGTGAAAGAGACGCATTTCGCCAGTAGGTGGAAGAGTTGTGTTTATTATATCTGTAACGGTCTCAGCTGTTTCATTTGGTGTGCTTAAAATTTCTAGTTTTTTTCTGGATACCATCTTGTCAATCAAAGAACTGAAAAAAAATCGGGAATATTTTTCATTCATAACTTACATGATTAAGTGATGTTTGAATTTGTTATATTACCCATTGAGTTATGACATTGTTTACGAGAGCTTCAGTTTTTGTTCGAGCACACGAAATAGAACTGGCCACATTCGAGTCAGAAAACGTAACTCTCATAAGGCTGCCAGTGCAATCCATCGATTTGTATGATTGATGGTATTTTACGGTATGAAACACCGGGGTCACTTCTGACGCCGATTCTTTTGGAGTGATTGTTGTATTTTTAGGCTGAAATATTGAGGCAATTTAGACATCATTTGAAGCGCTTCAGCTTTTCTTCACATGTTTTTCGGTTTTAACATGCTTTTCAATATTTCCCGCTTCTTTGTGCTTAATTGACACGTAACATATCACAAATTGAGCACTTCGCTTTCTTCAAATTTTTTCCTTCTTTCAAAAACGGAAATTTGGCTTGGCTTTTTGTCAGGACATTTCAAATTTCGAAGTGGTAACCCTACTCACAGAAGAGTCTGGGATACATACGTTTAAACATTTTTGTTCTGTTCTAATCGCTGTTGTCAAGATCCTCTTTTTAAAATTCACAAAAGCTGTGATCCTAGGGTCGAGTTATTTCCTCACATTTAACTTAGCTCACACTCGTCGGTGTCGGAGTAATCCATTCCCATCTGAAATGCTCGACGAGAAATGTCGCATAATCGTCACTCGATCACTGCAAAGGCAACCGTCTGAGACTAAGTTACTAAAACAAATATTCCGTTTTTCAGTTAAATATCCACCCTTAGAACATTTTAAAATTTCATTAAATTTAACTTCCACTTCAGGTTCTGTGCGGGGTCCTTCGAAGTCAATTGCGTAAGTACTTTGTTTATACTATTTCTATTATACCAAGATATTTTTCGTTTCGCCCTCTCTTTCGAATTTAAAGTATTTTTCTTTTGATCTTAAATGCTAAAAGTTTTACATGGGTATAGATCTTGGTCACCTAAAAACGATTCACAAGACCGAAAGGGGATAAAAGCAAAACCGCATCAAAGGATTCGTTTTAAATATCTCATTTGTTGCTGGTCCGTGGGCGAATAAATAAGTATCGTAACAGAGTTTTACGTAAACAATTTCTTTGGTAGACATACTTTTTGATTAAACAGAGCTAACTTGCTACACAAAATTTTCATTCAGCACTAAATTAAGGCATATATATTTATTTAATCTATTCAGTTCAGTTGGTAGGCTTGGCACCTCATTTTTTAGGAAAGCAAAAGTTAAAACGTAATATCTTCATATACTAATTAATTTTAATTTTATTTGAATAAAATCAAACATAGGTTCTATATGTAGATATGTAAGTAGTCTATACTTAGAAAATAGGATAATTCAATGAAGTCTCTTCTCTTTTTCACCTAAGAATTTTTGATTTCGAGAATGATTAGGTGTATACGTTTTAATGCAATATCCTTCTCTTTCAAAATAAACTAACACCGAAAAGCTTAAGTTTTTTTAATGGAACAACCTGTAATATCTCATCATAATCTCATTAAATAATTCTTAGTTTTCTGATTAAAAATATACAGGGTCATAAGAAGCATTATGTAAGAGAGTGTTATTAGTTTATTACTCAGTTTTAACAAGTCAATAATTTACTAGTATTTGTAAATTCTCTGTGAGACATTGTTCTTTGCGGTGCTGTTTTTGTTTCTAGACCATTTCTTAAGATATCAGAACTTAAGTATATTTATAATCAGAAAACGTGAACTATGTATGAGCATATAATATATTCCATTTAATATAGACAAGTTGGAATTGTTTGACAGCTATTCGACGTTTAATTGTTTTTAGCTTTGGTGATAATTGGAAAGTGGGAATTGTCGCTATATTTTCTACTTATATATAAACCATCTTATATTCTATGACATTTTTACTTTACCATTAGTACATCCATTTCAGAGTTTTTTAGTTTCTTTGCAACTAATGCATTTTCTGGTACTTCACTTCTGATGTCTGCCTTTTGCTCATTATTATTGATGCTAATAAAACTCAGTTTTAATTGTTGTTAATTTATTATTATTATCTTTTACAACTTTATTTACAAAATTCATAAACAAATCAATTATGACATTCATTATTTTCTCCATAAAAAGAAGGTTTCATTTCTAGAATTCTAGGAAAAAAATTTTACCACAGAAAATATAGCTGTGATTTTACCGACTGTTTAAAAATTTAATTGGGCCGTCATTATATTTTGTCATCTTCCATATTTAATTTTTGTGCAAAAATTCCGACTTAACTGAATACCTAGTTTTTTGATACTGATATTTTAAACATATCATTACCTACGTCATTTTATTCCACCATAATGGCTCCTCACCAAAATTTTCTTAGTAAATTCCGACATCACATCTGATTTTTGTGCAAAGTTTGAAGTAAATTGGATAAGCAGGTTTTTAAGTAATACTTTTAACATTTTATTGAGCCGTCATTATTGGATTTTTTCCAATATTATATTTCCATGTCATGCTCATATGACCCTTAATATTTTACCAAAATTTGAAGTAAATCGGGTGAGCAGTTTTTTACTTATACCGCAAAGATGCAGCCATACCGACGTCATTGAGAAAACAACATTTTCTTCTGCAAAAAAATTGGTGGATGGATGGAAAAATACAATGGGTTCTCATTCCAGGCGTACACCCGTTCACTACTGTCATTCTAAAAAGAACAGTTTTGGTGACGTTAAAATTACATCTGGCATTTCCGAAACTTTCTTACTCGCGAATAGAGACTGAAGTGTTAGTTTTTTTTTGACGATGGGAATGCTTTTACTCACGAATTCCCTTCTAGTAAAACGGAAAACAGTGTGGGACCCGTTGCTCTATCAGGTTTTCATCTGTCAGAGTCAACAATACCCACTAAACCCCTACATTGGAGCAGCCAAGGATCCTTCGATGGGGTTGATGTCGGCCTTCTGGAGAAGGACATGGTCCTTACTGTGTCATGGGGGGGAGGTCCTCGCTTGGCAGGATGTTTTTGCCATCTCTCGATACTTGTAGACATCTGAAATAAAAAGATTATTAATAAGGAAAAGTGTCGTATTACCAGGTGAGATATTTCTCCGTTATCCTCCTTTCGTCTGTCCGGTTTGCCGCTGCCTACGTCCTACTGGCCCGTGGTCCAGTCTGCGGTTGCCAGTGTCCCTCCGTCAGTACGCCTGCTGGTTTTCGCATTCTGGGTCCTCTTCTGTGCCCTCAGCGACATTGCTGTTTCGTGATCCGGCAGTGCTGAGGCTAAGGTGGGATGTTCTTTTACGTCAGGTTCAACTGCAGCTCACGCCGGAGCCAGTTGAGGTACCTGGGATCCTCTGTTGTTCCGCTAATTGAGCTTGATTTTTTGTGATTTTAGATTGGCGGATTATTCAATTATTGTCTTCTATACTGTTGGTAGTTTTAATGATTCGCCCCTTTTATTTAAAACACCTTGTTTTTCCATTTCTATAGCTTTTCATATTATTCTGGTCTTATAATGACCTATATTGGCAATCTCCCTACACACATCGAAATTTATTTTGTGGCCGATTTCCTGATGATGTAGAAATAGAGCTGAGGTTGTTTGTTTGTTTCTGATGCTGAGTTTATGCTTTTCCACTCTTGCTGATATTTGCCTGTTAGTTTGCCCCACGTTCATTTTTTCACAGTTCTGGCACGGAATGCTGTATACTCCATGATTTTCCAGTTTGATTTTATCTTTTGGGTTTCCAAGTATTTTACCTATAGTTGTTGGTGGCTTGTGCATTATTTGTATGTTGTGTTTTCTAAAAATTCTTTCAATTCTGTCTGTTGTCCCTTTTACATATGGTAGGACTACTTGTTGCTTTCCCGATTCATAATTTTTGTTGCTCGTTGTTCGAGAACCCTGTGTATTAATAGCTTTCTCTATGGGGCGATTTATATAGCCATTTTTCTTTAAAGCGCTAGATATTATAATAAGTTGATTTTGTCTCGTTTGTATTTCAGTTAAGCCCACGGATCTGGATCTTAGGGTATTGGTCACAGCTTGAATTTGTGCTGGGTGATGATGTGATCTTGCATTTAAACTTCTGTGTGTATGTGTTGGTTTTCTAAATTTCTAGTTTCGAAATATCTGTTATGTAATTTTGTGAACAGAACATCTAAAAATGGAAGTTTGTTGTTTTCCTCTAACTCTAGAGTTAATTGTATTCTTGGGTGCAATAAATTTACGTGAGTCGAGCTATGTATGACCACGTTGCCA
The DNA here is from genome assembly GCA_030620095.1 of Kuschelorhynchus macadamiae. NCBI lineage: Eukaryota > Metazoa > Arthropoda > Insecta > Coleoptera > Curculionidae > Kuschelorhynchus > Kuschelorhynchus macadamiae. The sequence goes on from JAUTXW010002776.1 coordinate 170,621, forward strand.
TATAATAAATATGTCATCCACATAACGAATCTATAATTTGGGCTTCAAACTTGCTTTTTCAAGAGCTTCTTTCTCGAAGTATATTATAAATAAATTCGCAACTACTGGTGATAGCGAGGACCCCATTTGCATTTAGCCGATAGCATAGACTTGACATCTAGGCTTGCTATGATATCGTCTTTTTCAAGAACGATGTCTCGTATAATTCGAGTGAAATGCTCTGAGTGTTTTACAAATAATCACCGTTTCCACAGCTGGTTATATAATTTCAGCAAGATATTTTTCCAATTTTTGTAACGGTGAATTAACAGCGCTAACAATAGGCCTGATGGTGTACTTTTTATTTCATGTTTAGTTGTTTTTTCTAGGTACGTAGTCGGGTCCCTTCGAATGGGCTTATAACAATTGCCTTGTAGGATATCCTGCATTTTTTGTATGTAGTCCTAGGTATTCATAACTACGATTGCGTTTCCTTTATCTGTTGGAAGGATTGTGATGTCTTTATTTTTTCGAAGGTTTGTTAGGGCCATTTGTTCAGGGGCATTTAGGTTTTGTTCTGGAGGTTTGCTTGATCTTGACACTGCTTGTCGAATCTCCTCTGCTTTCGTTTCTACAGACGAGTCAAGGACATATTCTACTCCAGCTTTTATTTCTTTTTTAGGGATTTCCTTAGGAAATATCCCAAAATTAACATTACAAGACCAGAATAATCCGAGAAGCTATAGGAATTGAAAGACAAGGTGATTTGAATAAAAGGGACGAATCATACAGCATTTCCATGCTGTATGATCAAACAATCAACAAATCTAAAATCATAAAAAATCAAGCGCAATTAGCTCAACAACAACAGCACCATCCGGAAAACATAAAACAGTAGTGAATGGATCTGCACCCGGAATGAAAACGATGTTAATTTAATTTAGTAATTTCAGATTTATTAAATTCCGAGATCTAAGTACGAATTAGCAAAACATATTTTTAAAATGTTTGTGGTCTTATAAAATGAAAATATGTAACTTTTATAAAACAAATTTAATATTTATGTTCATATTCCAAACTCACTGAATTAAGTATTTATATGTTAGCTGGACTAACATTTAACTCCTCTAAAAAAAACCTTACATCTCGTTCAAAAATTTAAATAACATACATTATTTAGTTTCATTTGGCAGGAAACAATTTTGTTTCTCGTAAAATTATATGCAATTTTTAAAAAAGTTAATCAAAAGAAAATTGTTTGATTATCCGGATGTGTCAGATTATTTTCAGAAAATGTAACGGAAACGATGTTAGTAAGTTAACATTAAAATTTTGTGGGTAAAGTATCATGCCATTAAGGCAAAATGATGACTAGTTTAGTTTTATTTTGAAGCAAAACAGAAAAATGTTGTATTTTTATGTCATTAGGTATTTGGGTATATGGAACACCCTAGTTATGTATATTCTTAAAGTAATTGGAACGTTGAGTATTGGCCTTTATATTTTAACTCTTTGAAATACAGGGTAGCTGTTTTGTTATGGGACGATACCTTATATCGGAATCTGTAAGAGATAGAAAAAAAAGTTAAATGAAAAAGTTGTTTGATGTGATCTGAAGTTAAATTTTGTGCATTTTTCATATCTATAGGGTGTCTAGTTTTTCGTGGACCGCTACCATCTTTCTTATTTCAAATAGGACACCCTATATATTGTTACATTTTTAGATTCCCTACAAAATTATATATATAATTTATGGATATTGTTCTATACCTAAACCTAACCGTTTCTGACATCTTATGTTTTATGTCAAAAGTGATGTTTGCATGCCTCAACTTAAATGTAGATTTAATCGTTTTTGAAATAATGAGGACTTATGTTCTGTTAGAATGGGTTTAACTTTAGTAGACTGTGTCAACATTTTCGTAATTAACAAATACAGGGTGGTCAAAAACTAACGTTTAAAAACTTAAATGAAAAAATCGTTAAAAGTCATTTTTTTCAAATGGAAACCCCATAATTTTATAAGTTTACCTCATTAAGCATTAAAAATGAGGGTGACTTTATTAAAGAATGTCTATAAAAAATTTTTAGTTTTCAAGATATTGTCAATTTAACATTTTTCTATTGAAAAATGCCATACTTATAACTTTTAAAGTTTGCTTTCAGTTGATCAGGACGGCCAGGCTGAAATAAAAAACAATCGAGAACTGTCATTATTTTCGCTTTGAAATCGATCTATTGGTTTTATTCCACATATTATTGTTGTTGTTACTGTTATTTTTCTTTATTTTTATTAATACACCTACCTTCTATAGCATTTTAATGCATACCCCCAGAAGAAAGAGCCGATATGCTGGAGTGCTATTTATCTAGCAATAAAAGTCTAGTTTTAAGAAGCTATGTTACCAAGTTTCCTCTAAGGCGCCATCGGCAAGAGAAGGTTTTTGCTAGAGTTTACGAGTGTTTTTGAAAAAATCAAAGTTTTATTCAGAAAAAACAAAGAAACATTTTGAAAAGTCGCCCGAAACATCCATCCGACACGCAACTCTGGACTTGAATTTGAAAAGAACTAGTATCCAGACGTGTTTGATGATAAATAACTATAAGTCTTACAAGTAATTGACCCTTAAAAAATTGGTAGAAGAAGACTATAATCGAAGGTTAGAGTTTTGCAGTACTATAATGAATAAAAAACATTTTTCGGAAAATATTTTCCGTAATATTGTTTGGACAGATAAATCCAGATTTACGATTACAAGCAAGGTATTAAACAGAAAAAAATTACATTACTGGAGCAACAGAAACATAAAGAAAGTAGTTGAGGAAACCCAAGGGCGAAGATTCGTTAAGGTTTGATGCGCAATTTGGCGATCAAGAAATTTAGACCCAGTATTTTACGAGGAAAATTTAAATGCTAGAAGATGTAATGGCCTCTTAGAAATGACATCTAGCAGTAATTGAATATGGCAGCAAGATGGCGTTCCTTACTATAGGAGCCAAGAAATATCTAACTACCTGTCCAATCGATACCAATACTGGATTGGAGAAAACGGCAATTTTGCCTGGCCACCCGGAAGTACAGACTTGACACTCAATGACTACTTTTTATGGGGTACCTTAAGAAGTTTTGTTTACCAGGAGAACCCAAAGATTGTAAATGGATTGCGACAAATAATCCAAGCAGATGTGAATTTACTTAATCAAGGACAGTTTGTAGCGAAAGTCGTTTTACATTTCTAAACGATCTTTACAACATATATTGCAGAAAATGGTGGGCATATTCAAAACTATTTGCAATAGTTTCTGATTTATTGGTAGCATATTGTAATTGTTAGGTAATTTTGTAAGTAAGAATTAGGCAGATAAGTTTATTATTTGTAATTAATAAAAAAAAGTTTTTGTCTTTATTAGGTATAATCGTTTCTCTTCTGTTTTTAGATATCTAGAAGATAATTATTTAATAAAGTTTGTCATCCTATCAATGCCATTTTATTAACATGTTAAATTGCCAATATTTCGAAAACAAAAAATCAGCAGATGATATAAACTGAGTTTATATCATCTGCTGATGATTCTAACTTGGTTAGCGAAACGCGCGTCCAGAACGTAACAAATTTGTGGTGTAGTGTGGTTAGAACTCTTATATTTTGATCTATTTTCCACCACAGGTCCCAGTGTTAGGACTTTACATTTAATAGTGGCAAGTGTTTGTGTAAAAAGAGGTAAGATTTTTCTTATATTTTTATATTGTAAGGCCTTATTTAGTAAAATTTTGTTTAAATACTGCCTAAATAATATCTTAGAATATATTGTGTAGTAAAATAAAGAAACGGGTCTTTGAAAAACCGCTTTTTAACTGTGGGTTAAATTTTGTCCCAACGTACATGAAAGTATATTTTTAGGTATAACAAATAAAAGAGACGGCTAGCAGCTAGACGTGTGGACTTTTGTCCAACTTATCAAATATTAGGTAAGTTTTAGCTTGTTTTTGGCACATTAAAAAATTGCGATGTGATTTTGAACTTGATCTTACCTAAGTAAGTCAAGACAAGACGAAAGGCACCCAAAATTTTGTTTGACCTGGTAAAGTTCTACAGAGTAGAATATTTTCAGATGGCTAGTAAAAGAACTCGAGAACCACTACCGTTTATGGTTGATGGTAGGAACGAAAATGAATTTTACCAAGAAACTAAGGATATTAATAATTCGGCTTGTAAATATGTTGCCGCTCCATCAAACGTAGGTTCGGATAACGACAGTAATACTGATGTTAATCCAGAAGATCCGGACGTGGAAAATAATTAACGTGAAGATATAATTTTGTTTGAAGCATCTAATGAAGTGTCTAATGAATGTGAACCAAAAGACCTTATCCCGCTAATTGAGTTCAAAAAGCAGTACAAATTTGAATGGAATAAAAATATTTCAATATCACCACCTTGTAAATTTGTGGAATAATTCAGATGGTAAAAGATTTAACTGAATCTTAATATTTTTAATGACAAATATCCAAACAGCAATTAAATGAGTAAATATACCGTAAGGTAAAATATGCTGTACATTCTGGCAGACCTAAAAGCCCAAAATGTGGTGATAAGGCTTTGAATGTTTTAATCAGTTTAGAAGAAAATCCGCTCTTTTCTACGAGAACATTAGGAAGAGAAAATGACGTCTCATAAATGTCCGTAGACCGACTTTTAAAAACAGAAAGTTTCATCCATACAAAATACCTTTGGTTCAAGAACTTTCTGAGGATGATCACGATAGGCGTTTGGAATTTTGTAAAATCATTATATTTTTTATGACGAAGCAACTTTTTTTGAATGGAAATTTTCATGTTGTTTCAGCACAATGCTGCTCTACCGCATTTTGCTGTATTAAGTATTTAAACTTGATGTTTTTAGGTAATGGTGCATTAAATTATGAAATATTGGAATATTTGGACAATGTTTTTTTTTGGAAGACGAATGGGAACTAGGGGTTCAATAGAGTGGCCACCTCGATCTCCGGATTTGACGCCTCTCGACTACTTTTTGTAGGGACACCTTAAAAATGTGATGTATAAAGATAAGCCCAATGACCTCGAGGCTTTAAAGGGGCGAATAGGAAACGATTGTACACGGAACGAAAAATTTTGCAAAAATAACAAAAAAAAATTACCTTTTATTATAATTTCTAGTTCTATATAAAAAAACTAAACATTTTAAAAAGGCGTGCAAAAAATATAGTGAACTTAAGTTACAATGCTTTACAATTCGTTTAGAAATAAAAAAATAAATTGTTAAATATGAAATACATTTTATTAATTTTCTTAAATAATATTGTGTAGTTATTTTTAAGTCCTATTATACTGTTTTGTAATTGTTTACTTGTTAACTATTAACGGTTAAAACCATTTTTAGAAACCTTTACTATTAATTTGGGTTTGCCTCAAAAATAAAACCTAGCCACCCCTACTATCCTACATTTTTTTATAATAGATCATTGTATTAGAAAAAATATATATGGTGCCGTTGAAAATACAACTTTTGTGTTTCTAATATACTTCTTTGCTTATTTTATCAGTAGGTAACTGTAAATACTAACAACTAACTACTACAAATCTAAATATTAAACTTTAAAAATAGTACGCTGTAATCCAAACCATTCTGATTATAAAGTGTAACAATAATTATTGAAAAATGTAGGAAAGTTTTGGGCAGTCAATCAGATGCTGTTAGAGAGTGAGATAGCAAGACAATTTCTATAATACCTCTCTTTCGTAACTCTGCTCTTACAAGACAATCTTCATATTAAAAATAGAAAATATAATTTTCACACACATGAAAACAATGAATTATTTCTTTTCTTGGTTATAGTTATGTTGAAAACAACTGCAAAAAAAAACAAGGAAATTAACAGAAAAAAAAACTCACAAACCCGGTGTGCTTAACAAAAGCGCCGGGACGCTCTCTAGCGTCGCACTGCGAAAAATGATTTCAAATATCGCCAATCTCGGACCTCAAATACAATAATGATATTGTAGATTGTATTATAATATTAGATATTCTTCCAAACATAGTTTTAAAAATTGCCATGTTTTTTTATTAATGTCACAAAAACTAGTACATCTTTTAATGTTTACCAAACATTTTAGTAAAGCAGTATAGTTGCCTTTAATAGTTTATGTTAGCAAACATTTTTTAAGTTTTAATTGAATGTACCACGTGTATATTAAAATCTAATAAATTTAGGAGAATTTACAATAAAAACTTTGGAATATTGTACTAAATTATATAATAAATGGTATTTTCTAAATTATTTTTTAACCGTTAACACATATTTTTATAAGAAACTAGTTTTACGAATTTATATAGTTATATTAGTTATAATTTTTCATAAGAAGCTTTTACTAAAATATCGGTTACAGGAAGCAACGTGTTTTATATTTAGTGTCTTATTTCACTGAAAAAATACATATAAAAAGGTTAGTAAATTATTTCGATTGCAATATACTATATAATTTTTTCCGTGTAGACAAATCGAGGAGACCGGCATTCTTTTTAATGTATTAAATGTTTTCTCACAGTATTTGACCTATGGTCAGGAAGTAAATGGACAACATTTTAAACACCTTAATTAGTTTCATTAATTTATATTTTCTTGTATTAGGTATTTCTTTTACGTATTGTTTCCGTTGTTTTTTACAACTTAATTTTAAAGTTTGGGTGCTGTTTTCTTTTGCTAGTGTTTTGGTAGAAAGATAAGGAATTATTGTGCTTTTCGGTCTGCCAGCACGAAGTTTCACATTTTATCCCCATAAACCAATATAATTAATATTTAGGTTTCAGTTAAACGATCCATTTGTAAAAATCAACAATACTGACATTGTTAAACATATCAGGTAACCTTTTGTGTGTATGCATTTTAATAAAAGGTAATACGTTACACTATGGGTATTCAGACCTTCATTTTCGCAAAAACTGTTAACTTTTATAAAAAGTGCTTTTTTCAAATATCCTTTTATAACAGAAAAACGGCAAACTCGGCAGCAATGGAGAACTAGCCATTGGATCCCACATAATTTCTTACCTACGTGTACATATTTTCATTAAAGTCATCGCCGTTTCCTTATTTTTGTTATACGCTGTATAAATTGATCACACAAAAAAGGTGTGGGGTTAAAAAAATATTTAAAAAAGCTTTGCACTGAAAAGTAAAAAAAAATAACTTAGAAAAACAAAGAACTTTTAAAAAAATGTTTAATTTAATTTTTTATTACAAGTGTCTTTAGTTTTCAGTTTATAAATAAATTTTTATTTTTTAAATTCAATAAAAAGTTATTTTAAATTTAAAAAAGAAAATATTTGTTTACGTTTACTTATTTTTGGTAGTTTTTAGCTTTATTTTTTACGCACCCTGTATAAGAGATTCACGACTGGACACCGTAATATTATATTGTTATTGAGTTTATATATGTATCATGTATATTAAATTGCAGTCAATTCCGATAACGGTAACTGCTTGAAAAGTTACTTACAAGATTTGACCCAAACATACCAACTAACTAAACTAACTAACATACAGGTGAAGTTAAATGAAATATTTTAAAAGCTATTTTTAAGAGCACGCTACTACATTTTTTAGTTTTTTCATATTGTTTCCGAAATTAAAAATAGGGTCCTTCCACGGTCTCCCTCTGCGTTAAAATGTTTTATATGTATTTAATTAACTATTTTACAAGTCCTGAATGCTTACTGCAGATCATATTAGCCTGCCCACTGAAGGATTCAGCTGCATTAATTAGCCCACACAAAATAACTGTCTTTTATGATTACAATCGGGCTCGCCCTGCAGTAATAATACATAAATCTTTTTTTTGTGGTACGGCTCGTAAACTGCAGCCTAGCTGGTCTATGTGTAAATACGGCCCTGCTTTTGACAGGAAACTTTGGAATTAACAATATAAGATATGGGCTGTTATACGGGGAAACATAAATATAAATTTCATTCAAGTCGCGCCATCTCTCCAAAGTTGTTACAAGTTAAAGTAGCAAATCTAATGCAAGCATACAGAATATTATAGAGTCTAAGTTCACTAGTTTAGTCACTTTCTGCTAGGCGAAGGTAATTCGTGCTTCACGGTACTTCGTTATTAAGTTCACGCCTGATAGAGAGAGTAACGTAAAATTTTAGATGGTATGACGCTTAAAACGTACTTACGATAGCAGATTACTCGTTTTTACTCTCATGTCATTAAACTAGAACAAAATTTAACTTCTGTTTTTTTTCCAGGCTACCCGAATATCGCATAAATAAAAAAAAAATGTCCCTAAAAAATAAAATTGGCTTTAAAAAAAATACTACATATTAAAATTAGTTATATATGTACCTAGTGCCGCTAAACGGAGGTACCGGGTGTCAAGTTATAATACTGCCTTATAGGAAATTTCTCGTAGATTCCAAATCCGCACTCGGATTTTTTTTTAATAAAATATATAGGGTGGAGCGAAAACCATACTTTTTTTAAATGGAACCCCCTTTATTTTTTATTGGTGTTGGATAGATCATTAAAAGAGCTTTTCAAAAATACCATTATGTTTAAAAGTTTTTGAAATATACGCATTTAGAGCTAAAAATAATCGATTTTTTATTACTTAAAGATATAGCAAAAAAACAAAGGAATAAGCAACAAAAATATTTCTTATTCCTGAAATAAGTAAAAAAGTGAACCGAAAACTTAAATTAAATTAAAATAATTAAATGAACATTTCCGTCCTGGTTACGTATGCATTCTTGATAAATAGTTGGCAAGTGACGGTTTATTGCATTTTCTGTAAATTGTTTGTTCTTTCCGTTTAGAATTTCCACTTCTTGTCTTATAAAAAGTTTCATGTTTTCGGAATTATCCAAATTATGCTGGTACATTTGGTATTTAAGATACCCTCATAGAAAATTATCCATGGGCGTCAAGTCGTGGCTGTTAGCCGGCCAAGCAATTGTTCCGTACCTCCCGATCCCTTCATCATTATAGGCATGTAAATAATTTCTCACTTGTAGAGCTGCATGAGGAAGGGCGCCATCGTTCTGAAACGGTATCCCTCGGGTAGATCTTCTACTGATTTGGCAACAAAGTTATTTAAGAATTGATGAGATACTTCGACGGTCAGGTTGCGGTTAAAAAAATATGATCCTACAATAGGGAACTTGCAAATTTTTTTCATTACATAATGTATATCTAAAATATGACGTCTTAAAAATCAATACTTATTTTGTAATAAAGTTCTAAAATTTCGCGCGCACGCGGATCAATTCAAACAACAGCATTTGACGCATTCAACGATTTGACGTCACATCGTACCAGTATGGCAACGTCGCCAACGGCCGGCAAGAATGCAATATCAGCTGGCTGTCAGCTGTCATGGTTTCTGGCATTATTGGTAGTTTTGTTTGTTTTAATTTTGTGGTTTAATTTTTATGTTTATTTAATAGAAAATGGTGTATTACTGAACAAAATAAACTCGAGACTAACAAAACTGAAATCACAAAACGCTGTCAATGTCATCCATTAACCACAAAAAAGGCAAATGACGTATGGCTGACGGCTTGACGAAGGACGCCTGTTGTTGTTGAACGTTGCACCGTTGCCAGATTTCGCGTATTCGTAATGCGTCACGTCCCGTTTTTGGTCGAGTGACGTAATTTGAACTTTGGGGCTTTTTTAATTGCCTTTTATCGGCCGGGGAGGCAATAGAATTGATTTTTTTAGGTATATGTTTAAATACTACGTGGCCTTATAATATTTAGCATTTTTTCGTATTTAAAAAAGTATGCAAGATCCCTATTCTATCACCAAGCATTCCACACCAAACATTTACTGTTACCCTTCCTTGAAACTTAACTTCTTTTACAAATTGTGGGTTCTCTTGCGCCCAGTGCCGGTTAGATAAACCACTTGTGGAACAGCTGGATTCATCAGTCCATGGTATATTTTTGAAAAAATTTGTAGTGAGTTTAGAATGAAATTACAAAAAGCCTCTGATTTGTATACTGCTGAGAGAGTTTTTGGACTTTGTGATATTTGTAGGTATTGAATTTATATTTTTTTAAAATCAAACGCATGCTTTCGTGCGAAAATTCTCTTCTTTGGTCAAAACGTTCTAGAAGGTCTTGGGATCGTAGTCTTACTGATCTCAGATTTTCTATGTTTAACAAAGAATATATAGTTCGTTCTCGTAACGGAAACACTTTCTAATTATTCTTCTCTTTTTATGTAATTTTGCAAATCTTGTAAAATGATAATGAATGCTTTTGATGGTTTTTCTTGTGGGAATATTTTCATTGGGACGCCTTTCTTGGTAGGCGCGTCAGGCTGCGGCTATATTTTGGTTATTTTCAGAAAATACACGAAGTACTTCTTGTTTCTGTTCCGTCGAATATACCATTTTACCAGCAAAAATCACTAAGTAACTGTATTGTTACTAAGCGATATACACAAAAACGTCATACGTCAGTGTTTTTGGTTTCCAAAGCCCACTTTTTTGTTAGGAGTAAATTAATTAATAAACACATCTTTTTAGTTTTAAACGCGTATATTTCAAAAACTATTAATGGTAAAGGCTTTAAATGGTGTATTTTTTAAAAACTCAAGTAAAAAATACAGGGTGTTCCATTCAAAAAAAGTATTCTTTTCGCTCCACCTTGCATATATTTTTTTTTTAAATCTGAGTGCGAATTCGAAATCTACGAGAAATTTTCTATAAGGTAGTATTTTTGTTTCTCATATGCGATAAATAGTAAAAAAGTTAAGGGGGGTGTTACTTTATAACTTTTCACCTGGTACTATGCACCAAATTTAAATATTTAGCCACTGCCAAGCCAGGAACACCAAGGTTTATGCCAATTTATATTACGGTGAATATGTTTAAACGTGGTGCAACAAAATTCATACAAAGAATAGTAACGTATTTCCATTAGTTTCTAAGCGGTATAAAAAAATTACTTTTATTCCAAAATAGTAAAATACAAACTAAAATACCCAAAGTCTCAGATCAGATTTCACCAGTAACAAGAGTTTTAGTTAGCTATGGCAAACCCGATCGACAACTCCACGTATTAGACCATCCCACTGTTGTATTAGACCATCCCACTTTCATTGATAAGAGATCCTTATAGTAAAAAAGTATAATAGTCTACAGTAAGCATTGTTACAGGGTCACGTGACCGGCGTGGCTTAAAAACTAATAGCGGGTCGTGGAACTACAATACATTTTAACATTAAAGAAATTAATTCGCTAAAAAATATTTTATTAGATACCAAGCTTTTCTTAGCGTCACTACTGCATGTGTTTTAATGTATTATTGTGTATTTGTTGATATGGCTCAAATCTTCTAATTATATGTTGCCTTACTTCAAGAAGCAGCGTTGTAAAGGTGCGGTGACATTTGAAGAACATTAATTTTTTAAATATTTAATAAATAAATTTATTTACTTTATTTTAGACATTGCGAAACTAGGAGCTTTAGTTGACCTAACTATGGTGCGGCAATGTGAAGTTGTAAAAAAATGGCCGTTTAAGTTTGGAATTTTCTTTTAATCACTACGTAAACAGCAAGATTTCCTTTTCCAGGAAACATGTCTAATGGAAGATACCTTATTCACTTATTTTGGGTCACATGACGTATTGACCAATCCGGTTCAATAGAACGTTTATTTCGCCGGGGGTCATGTGAGAATCTTCAGAAGCAAAATGATACAAAAAGGAGTCTGAGGTGATTTTTTTGCCGATTACAATAGTTTTTCCTATCAGAGAATTCAAATAATTATAGAATATATCTATACTATATTAAAATAGTCGAAGTCAAAAAAACTAACTGCGATTTCGAAAATCACTAGATTTTGGATGAAATCTGGAGAAATAATAAAGTTTCGGATGATTTTGCGCCTTTTTTTAATTTTCACTTAAGTTGGGCTAATTTTTTATATAAGTATTGTCAGATAAAGGAATTTAAATAGTGATTCTTTGGGTATCAAAAGTAAAAATGTATTCGTAAACATGTTCTAAACTGGTTAGAATTTAAGATTTAGGATATTGAAAATTAAAAAAAATCTTTTATTTTTTAGATTTTAACTACTAACATGGAAAAACAATATGACAATTGGCTATTCTATTCATATCTCATAGCGCTTGCCTTTTTTTACCTTCCTCGCAAGAGGAAAGTATTCTAGTTACAAAAAAACATGTTTTCTCAGATTCGTCGGTTAGTCTGTATGTCTGCCCATGACAAAGCTGAAGAACTGCTTGTCCTATATACTTGAAGTTTTGGTTAAAAATTAAAGGCCATATGATGATGACGTGGTAACATTTTGGTGAAAATTTAATATGGCTGAACAAAATGGCGGTTTATTGAAATGTTAAAATTACTAAGAAACTGCTTATCCATTTTATCCAAATTTTGCAGAAAAATTAGGTTTGACCTGACCATCAACTGATAAGTTTTACTACAAATCTAAAATGACGGCCTAATAAAATATTGTGTGTCAATGCAGAAAACTACTATATCGATTTTGTTTAAATTTTGCTCAAAAATCGAATATAATAGTTAGTAGTAGTTCGACTGCGGTACCGTTCGGGTGTGCTCTGTTTTGCGTTTCTCGCAGTCGAGCTGCTTCGCAGTACGTGTGTTTGTTCTGTTTTGTTATCGCTGTGTATTTTTGTTTCGAATTTTTCATTTTCTAAATATGGCTGAATACAAGTGTGACAATTGCCGTAAAGAGTTTTCAGAGAAAGACAAATACAATAAACTTCGTTGTAGTGGCGAGTGTAAACGATCTTTTTGCATGAATTGCACGGGCCTTGATAAGGCTACCACAAAAATCTTGATATTACAAAAATCAACCCACCTCCGATTTTTCTGCGCCCTGTGCGACTCCCCTAGTTTGAAATATCTCAACGATAAAATCACAAAGGTATCTCAAAATTTGATTCCACATGAACTTTTTGATTCAGTCGCAAACCGTGTATATCAATTGTCAAGTAGTGTACCGACAATTTCTGAAATGTATGACATTTTAGTGAAGAGTGAATCCAGGTGGGATCTCATGGAGAAAAAAATTGACGTTATCCATAATCTCTCGAGGGAGTTTTCCGCTTACAAACCAGATATGTTATTAAAGTCTCTAAGGGATATGGAACAGAATATTTTCAATATTTCCCAAATCCTCTTCAACAATGCCGAAAAAGTGATAAAAATCCAAGTACAGGACTCCTCTTCAATTGAATTAAAAGCAGGTATTGCTAAGATTAAGAGCAACCTAACTTGTGTAACTGACTTGGTAAAGGAGTTATACTCCAAATATGAAAGCCAACATAAGTGTAAGCATATCAAAAATACATACCCTACCACCATACCCTTGCCTACACCAACTATGGAAACTACCTGCTCCACCGCCTCTACACAAACTGAGGTAACACCTACGGATATTCCCAGTGCTACTGAAGGCTCCAGCAAGCTGGCTTGTAATAATACACAACGGTGGCACTATGTAGTCGTAAGAAATCTTCCTGCAGGGTTTACGCCTAACAACATAGTTCACTACGTTAAGGAAAAGCTTGGGACTACAGAGTTTATTCGATGCTACCACCTAATCAATCATATCTCAAATATTGATTTTAAAATTGGAACTCAGTCAAAAAAGTCAGCTGAAAAGCTTTTAGACAGCAATCTATGGCCACATGGCGTAGTAATAAAACGGTCAGCTGTATCCGAACTTACAGAAAAATCTACACCGAACCTCCCACCTCCCTCCACACCAAAAAAACTGCCCACCAACTCGAGCTCCGTCAGTTCACTGGTTGTCTCCTCTCAAATTTCTCAAAAGGGCACTATAATATCTTCTGACAAAGAGGCCATTGCTGCCTGCAAAGCAAATGTCTTGTTGAGCGACAACTGCTACAGTCTTTCCAAGAAAGCTCCTACTGACCAAGAACCTATTTTTGATCCAATGTCTCCCCCAACAGTGAAGCTTACGCGAACCGAAAAAAGTTCTGATAACCGTTTCCTCATGTCTAGACTAAGAGAACCAGCCATTTTAAAGGCCTTCAAGTTATATCTCGCCTTCCTGCACGACCAACCTGCGCCAATTCACTTTGAAGGGTTTACAAATACAAGCACCAGGCTGTTTTTGGCTTCTGAAGGCATTCCTATAGATTATAGAACCCTACATAAGATATATTGCGATTTTCATGCTGCTTACGGATTTAACGCAGCAGAAGTGGAAGCGGATCTTGCAGCCTATGGATCCTACATATCTTCGGAGAGATCGATTCATCTTCAGAGGACCAGAGAATGCCATAAAAACTATTTTACCAGCAATTCTCCCAAAAAAAATTTTTAGAAAACACGACGTGTCCTGAGGAACTAGATTCCTCAAAACTTCCTGTTGTTACTAGTCTTAATATGGTTCTAATTAATATTGCTTCTCTAAGAAATAAAACTGACGAGTTGTACCTATTTCTGGAAGAATTGGAGTTCCCCCAACTTGTTGCAATTACTGAGCACTGGCTGAATCTAAACGAACCCTTTTATATTGAGAGGTATACCACAGTAGCTAGATATGACAGAAAAAACTCAGCTCATGGGGGAACACTGATTCTATCCCTAAATGGAGATTTCATGTCGGTATCTAAATATGATCATTTGTTAGCGGATAGCTCTTTTGAATTCTCTATAGTATATAATCAAAACCTTGATCTTTATGTAATTTGTATTTATAGATCACCAAACTCTGATGTACAATCATTTTTAAATAGCCTGGTAAGTTTGCTAAACAGCCTACCGATTAAAGGTAAACAAATTCTATGCGGGGACTTTAATATTGACTATGCTACTGTTTGTGCCATCCAGAAATATCTAATTTCTATATTCGACTCTTTCGGTCTTTCAATGCATGTATCCTCGCCAACTAGAATTTCAAAAAACTCTTCTTCTATCATCGATTACATGGCGTCTGATTTTTCTCCATCAGAGGTGCAATCACAGGTCTATAACTCAGGTCTTTCCGATCACGAGGCGGTAATTTCCAGGTTTAGTTTACCTATTAGGCCCTTACCAAGATCTCGCCATCGGGGCAGAATTTTCTCGGCCGCAAATTTCTCAGTATTTCATAATATTTGCTTTAACACCAATTGGAATTTTGATTCTGGTAATGTCAACAAAAACTTCAGAACTTTTTTAAATAAAACTTTAAGTGCTTTTAACAAGGCCTTCCCGCTTAAGAATATCAAACCTAAGCGGCATAAACCGTGGACCACGAAAGGAATACGAATTTCTGCTAAAAATATGCGCTCGCTCTCATATATAAAAAAATTCACCGACTCCTTTCTTATTCTCGACTATATCTCTAATTATAGGAGGATCTACACTACTCTTATTAAGTCAGCAAAAAAATTACACTACCGAAAACGTCTAACAAACTCTAATAACGTTTCAAAAGAAACCTGGTCCATCATCAATAACCTCAGAAACAAATCAAACCCTGTGACTCAGATCTTGCCAGGGGCTAATGATCTAAATGATTATTTTATTAATGTAAGCAAAAATGTTACCTCTAGTATCTCGCCAAGTTTGGACCCTCTTTCGTTTCTCCCTCCTTCAAAAAATTTAGCTGATAGCTTTTTCTTAAGTCCCGTTAGCAACACTGAACTATTGAAGGTAATACATAATATCAAAAATAAATCTTCGTGTAGCACTGATGGCCTATCAATTAGAATATTCCTGAACTTGCCACTCCCAGTCATAGAGGCCCTTACAACATTAATAAATGAGTCCTTTATAAAAGGTGTATTCCCTGATTGCCTTAAAACAGCTATAATTATTCCACTTCATAAAGGCGGCGAAAAAACTAACTCTTGCAATTATCGCCCAATTGCACTACTACCAGTGCTATCAAAAATCATCGAAAGGCTACTGAAGAACCGTCTTATGCCATTTCTCCTGAAACATCAGATAATATCCCCGGAGCAGTTCGGATTTCTACCCAACAAGTGCACCAATGACGCCATGTTCACGTTGCTTAGAGGCGTCTACTTATCTCTCAATAACAACCACCCAACTGCCTCAGTTTTTTGTGACTATGCGAAAGCCTTTGATTGTGTTAGTCATGAAATTCTGATAAACAAACTAAATTTTTATGGAATTCGTGGTACTTCTTTAAATTGGTTCAAATCTTATCTTGGAAAAAGACAACAACTTGTAAGGGCTAATGGTTCCGATTCTGATTGTAAGTTGATTACAAGTGGAGTCCCTCAAGGTTCAGTCTTGGGACCTATTCTTTTTTTGTTATACATTAATGATATCACGAACCTTAAAATTAATGGAAGAATCTCCCTTTTTGCTGATGACACAAGCATAACATGGAGTGATTTTGATACAACGTCTTTACACTCTAGTATCTCCAAAGACTTATAATTAAGGCTTGGTCCGATTCCAATATGCTTTGTTTTAACGTCGATAAAACGGTGGCGTTATCTTATAAGGGAACTTTACAACCACTTCAGGTACATAACAGCAATATTGAATATGTAGAGTCGGTTAAATTCCTGGGTTTAAATATAAATAGCAACCTAAAATGGTCTAATCATATTGACACCTTAACTAAAAAACTTTCTACCGCCTGCTTCGCCATTCGATCAGTTTCAAAAGAACTAGACGTTCCTTCTGCCAGACTTACTTATTTCTCTTTATTTGAATCCCACCTCCGCTATGGCCTTCCCTTTTGGGGCTGCTGTACCACCGAGCAATTTCGTAGTATTTTTATGCTTCAAAAGAGAGCCATTCGTTATTTGTTTGGTCTAAATAATAGAGCTCACTGCCAATACTATTTCAAAAAACATGAAATATTAACACTTCTTGCATTATTTATTTTGGAAACGGTATGTTTGCTGAGAAAACATATAAACACCCTCCCAGAAAGGCCACAACATGTATACCCTACCAGAAACTCTAGGCATGATATTTATCTTCCCATTCCTTCCACAGAATTAATAAAAAAATCAATTATTTACAACGCCATAAAACTTTATAACAATCTGCCAGTACATTTAAAATCTATCCCTATGCTTGCACAATTTTGAAAAAACACCAAAGCATACCTCATTGAGAGACCATTTTACAGCGTTAATGATTTTTTTTTTCAGTGAGTAAGTCTCTTTAAATTGTCACTAAACTCGCTTGTTTACTTAAATCTTTTGTGAGTCATGTCCTAACTCGTAGCATAGAATTTTGTAAATCATTATATAGGGAAAAGAACTGTCGAACATTCACTTAAAACTTAATTATTTTTGTTAGGTATTGGATTAAAAACAATCTAATTCTTTTTGTATACTACATTCTACACTAGTTCAATATACCTTCTGTTTAACATCACAATTATTTGTATAACTATAATAACATAGAGTTTAAGGTCGCATAGTTGCAATTTTGATTTCAATGTCATCGAAATTATTCACCTCGTACATGTGTGTTTGTTTACTTTTATAAGGTTATCATAATTCATTTACTGTTTGCAATGTTATGTTATATTCTAACGTGTGTTTTACGATTTGGTAAATTGATAATTTACATTTTTAAAAAAAAAGCACTGACCTGTCGAAATTATTTTCGATTAATGTTTTGATATGTCTTATTTTTAGGTATATTTTACTTTGTCCATAAAATTGTAAAATTTTTCTGCGGCAATAAAGCATACTTTTGTTTGTTTTGTTTGTTTGTTAATATAGGGATAAACTGGTAAAAATGTTGAGACAAATTCAAAATGGGGGAACAAAACGGTGGCCTAATTAAATGTTTAAAAATATCTGAAAAAAGTACTTATATGATTGATTGATTGATTGATGACATCCCCATTTTAAATATTTATTACTAAAAATGTATGAATTGCTCACTTAATATCGATTTTTGATCAAATCTGTATAAATATTAAAATTCGCTCGCATTCTAGGCATTCCTACTCTCATTTTTTAAATAACTACTAAAAATGTATGATATGTATTTTCAAATACCCCCAGATTCCTACTTTCTTCCATCCATACTACACAAATGTTAAAATTCCCTCACCATGAATCAACAATCTTGAATTTTTAAAATGTTGACAAAAATTCATGATGTGCAGTCTTAGATACATCTAAATGCCGAATTTAATCAAATCTGCAAAAATTTTAAAATTAGTCTGCTATGGTGGTGCCGTCATTTTTAATTCTCAAATATTGACTAACATTTCATAACTTTTATTCTTAAATACTTCTAGATACTGATATTTCAGCCGAATCTGTACAAATGACAAAATTCGTTCGCTATATTGGCGCCACCATTTTGATACTTGTTGTGCATTCTTAAATAATCCCCACAAATGTTAAAATCCGACCTGTTGATATTGTCATTCACTGGCATTCGGCAACAAATGGCCACGGCTTGGGCATAAGCCATCCCCACTTCTTGTTTTATCGTAAACATTGGTCGATAGAATGTGAAAAATAGAGCAACCATGTTGGCGCATACCCTTAACGAGATTTATGAATGAGTTGTGATCTCTACTTTAATTCTTACTCTAAGGATTTACCTCTTGGGCTCTAAATTTTGAAGCGACTTGTATAATTTAATAAAATTTTAATATTTTTTATAGGCCACTAAATCATGGTAGGGTTGATGATTTATACCGTCAGGGAAGTCAGAAACGACTTTACTCGTTAGGCCAAAAATTTTGACAGGATGTGTCATTTCACAGCTGAAAACTCATGTTTTAAATACTTTGGTCATCCCTCTTTATAGAAGATACTCTACATTTGTTTCGATAAAGTCATGTTTTTGTATAACAGGTTTTTGAATTAATAAATCAGAATACGACAAAAAAAATACCAGTAGTTTTTATTGTTTGAACAATCTGTTATTGAAAACATTTGTCTGATTGATTGAATACACAAGAATTAAATAATGGAACATTCCTATAGCGAATATGCTGACATGCATCTAATTGATGGGCAAGCACTTGCAAATGTGTCTGGATAAGAGGGATTTATTCTGGAACATTTCTAAATCGACGTTTACCGAACCCAAGAAATTTTGAAAGGGTTGATCGTCGCTTAAGAGAAACAGGCAATCAAGTAAAATAACGATGCACAGTAAATAAGGAAACAGTCCAATTACCCTAATTTTGAAATTTGTAGCGTTTAATCCAACACTAATCGCAACTTATCGCACACCATTAGAGGAGCACTTATTTAGAAGGATTTGTATGTAAAATTCAACGTATTGCTAAATGCTAAGGTTTTTAAGACAGACGACAAATAATACGTATGCACACGCGAATTTTATCGAAATTAAAGAGGAACTTAAAAAATCAGTTTTCAGCTATGTAAAATGATGCCTGTAACAATTTTGGCTCAACGAATATGGTCGCTTTATTCCTGATTTCCCTCGTCAAAAGTTAGAGCCGAAAAGGTAAATGGCTAGGCACCCCTTTGGGACCTGTATCTCCACTGAGAAGCACATTACCATTTCTTTGACAAACTAGGGTTATTTTGACCTCCCCTTTACACTCCCGAGAGTATGCCATATACTCGCTGAATGTATTATATTTTCCACTTATAATCTCCCTAGTGCTTGAATTATTACCGAAAATTTTATACAAATATTATACAACTACCAACTTTAGTACAATAATATAATGATACATATTTCAAAGAAGCTATATTTGTTTATATATAGTGAATTTTAAATCACTAAAAGTAGTGGAAAATTATGTAAAACTCATTTTTTCGAACAGCCCTACCTACCAGTAAAAGTTGGTTTTTCCCAATGAAGAAATAAAATTCCGATTTTAGTATAATATTTTAGTCAGAAATGTACAGAAATGGCTCTTTTTTTTATTTTTGATTCATTCGAAATTACTAAGATTGGTGGAATTGATATATTCTTGCTTTTAATTATATATCTCGGTAAAAAGTAACAAGAGGATAATTAAATCTAGAAGGCTGTGGAATTTTGTTTGTATTTTGTGTCTTTCAAACAACTATAAACTAATCTTTCAGATCAAACCAATCAATAAAGCTCCCAATTAGAAATAGCAGAAATATACTTATAAGTTATTTAAAACAGAAAATTTTGAAAAACATGGTTTATGTGCATATTGCAAAGAAGTGGGCCATATTAAAATGTATCATCGTTATCTGAAATATCTTACTGATCTAATTGAAAATTGCCACATCCAAATCATGGAAGACAATTTGTTTAGAAGAATACAGAACGTGTTGTTGATGATTTCGCCGAAGTTCTCCAGGATGTCTAAGCGAAAAATAGATCACTTGGTGGGAAAATATTATATCTACTTCATAAAACACCGACAACTATTAAGGGCCATGCAAGTCCTAATTATTCACCATTACAAAGAGAAGAAGTCGAGGAGTGCATGGAATATTTCAATTCGCTTGTAGTATTTCTTAAGTATCTAAATAAAATTCAAGTCTACCTACATAAGTATATCTTATGTAGATAGATTCTGAACTCTGATTTAGAAATCTGCTTAAAATAAATAGGCGATAAATGTATTAATTTATTATAAGGTATGTGACAAATCCTCACAAATATTATTACTAAAAAAACTCGTATAACAAGGCGTTGACATTTCATTATATGTCAAAAATTTTCCACTTGTTAATTTCAGTCAGGTCGACGAAAATTTCCTGAAATTTTGTTGGTTACTATGGTAACAAATTAGAATAACAATATCCGTTTGGTTACAAAATGTCGGTAAGAAATTTTCTTTATAATTATTTTGTATAGTCAAAAGCAGTGTTATCGTGCGGGTCATACGATTTATCAACGACAAACTTTTTAAGTTTATTTTTCTTTTATTACATGTAATCATATCCTCCGCATAAAATCCGGAAGATTAATTAGGTAGACCTACGATATTTTTATATGAAAAAAGAGGATAAACATATAAATACCAGTAGTTTTTCAAAAATCTTTGAGCGATGTCACTTCAAAGTCAGATTGACAAGTCAGTGACAAAATGAGTAATAGAAAACAATTTTCGGGTTTTTTGCATTCACAAGCGAAAAAAATGGTATTAAATCTAATAAAATATTACGAAAATGAAAATTCGCTGGCCAGAATCCGGGAGAGAGTAGCAAAAGCTCTGGGAATCGGTATAAGGACTGTGCAGAAAATTGTGCATGAAAAAAAGCATAACTTACTGCCGAAGAAGATTAAGAAATGTACACGAAAAAACCCAAAGACAGAAGACTTAAGTGACAATGTAAAAATGGATGTTCGTAATGCAATTTACGATTTATACACATCAAAAACTAATATAACTCTTCAAGTTTTAAATGAAGCCTTAAAAAATCGAGGCATATTGGAAATTGGACTAAAATCGTTATCAAAATTAATAAAAATGTTGGGTTTTCGATATAAAAAGGACTGTAATCGAAGATTTTTATGAGAGTTGCCAGATACAACAAGTCCAGTTTTTAAAGAAATACACGGAAAATGTTAAGTAAAAATTTAGAAAAGTGGCATTTTTAGACGAGACTTGGATATTTTCTAATGGAAGTGGTGCGAAATCTTGTCAGGACGAGTCTGTGAAGAATGTCAATAGAAAAAAGGAATATGGGAGGGGAAAAAGGTTCATCATTTTGCATGCAGGTTCTTCAACAGGATTTCTCCCAGGTGCAAGTTTACTGTTTTCTTCAACATCCAAAAGTATGAACTACCATGATAATATGAACTGTGGACTGTTTGAAAAGTGGTTAAAAGAGCAACTAATTCCAAATTTAGGTGCTCCATCTTTAATCATTCTGGACAATGCATCTTATCATTCAAGAATCTTAAATAAACAACCTACTTCATCCTGGAAGAAAAGTGATAATAAAACTAATAAAACAAAAACAAAATCCTTTACCCAATATGCTGAAACTAGAACTTCTTTTAATGGCAAAATCTATTAAAAAACCAACAATATATGCCTTAGATGAAATATTACGGGAAAATGGACATGAGGTCTTACGACTGCCACCATACCATTGCCAGTTTAACGCAATAGAATTAATATGGGCTGGGGCAAAATCATATTACGAAAAACACGTTAACGATTTTTTACTTACTTTTTTAGTACATTTGTAATTTTGTAGACAGTAAATAAATAATTATAGAATACTTGTTCTAATTTTAAAGCGTGTTTAAAATAAATTATTTTTTTTATTAATTATAAGACAAAATTTGATATATAAAAATCGGTAAAATCGCTTTGCCAGAAACTCGGAGCTAACGAACAAAAAAAAAAAAAAAAAAAAAAAATATATATATATATATATATATATATATATATATATATATATATGTATATAGATATATATATATATATATATATATATATATATATATATATATATAGATTTGTTAAGAGTTTCTTGACCTTCCTTTTATATTGTTAATATATATAATTTTCTTGGGTATAGGTCCGAAAAAAGAAAGTAATTGCGACTGAGGTTTTGGTAGTGTCACATTTATTGTCAATTTTAAAAAAATATCATTTTTGACGTTTCGGCAGGAACACCCTTGCCTTTCTCAAAAAATGTTTATCCATGAAACGTAATTAATCATTTAAAATTAAAATTTTAATAAAGAACAAATTTCACTTATTTTTACGAACATACGAAAATAACAAAAAAGACGACAACAACATATCGTTTGCTGCTCGCTCTTGGGCGATATCACACTCAATCTTGTGTTTTTAACAAAAGTGTATAATATTTTTGTAAAATAAAATTTTAGTGTGATAGCTGTTCGTATTCCATTTCGTCCATGAAGACTGTGGCGTTGCTTTTTTCTGCCGGAAGTACCAGAATGTTTGCGACTTCATTTAAGGTCTTCATTGCTGTTTTTTAGGCTGGGGAGAAGTTTGACTTCGGTGGTTTTGAATTTTTAGTGATCTTCACTGTCTCATATCTGTCTTCATCGGCTTGTTCCACTGGTCATCTTCTGATTGCTGCTTCAACAGAGGATAATATGTCTTCTACGGGAATGCAACTCGGTGCTATTGCGAAATTTTGGCCCTTGGAAAGGACGGAATGCTCAGCTTCGGTTAACGGCTTCAATGACAAGTTAATAACTGTATTCTGCGGAGGTTTCACTGGATTTTTTCTGTTCAGGAGGGCTTCAAACTTCTTTTGTTGCTTAAGTGTAACTTCTTGATTGATTTTTTCTACCTGTGCTTTGGTGATGTTGTCCAAAGCTGTAAATGTGGTTCTTTCTAATCTAAAAGCTAGTTTCAGATGAGTTTCTAATCGGTTCCGGGCATTTGTATCTAAATCACGATGTTTTGCCTTACTCCTTTCTCTAACTAATGCATTGTTAGCACGCTTATAAATAATAATCTTAGCAGTTCTAGAATTAATGTAATGTCTCAGCTGTACTGATTTCTTCTTGCTTTTCCGGTTCCTCAAAAAGTTTTGGCGTCCTTCTTGGCTTCCTCCCCATAGAGGTAAGCTAACATAGAACGGAAGCTTTGACGGCTTTGGTCAAGCAAGAAATCATGATTCTTGGGATTAGATCGTGTCAAATTGGAATTACTATCCGGCGTTTCGCCTTTGATTTCACGAGGCATCTTCAGGGATCTCTACTCCACGAGATCTGAACACTGAATGAGCTTGAAGAGATTCAGGCGGTCTTTTATACCCGACTTGTGTTAAGATAATTTTGTGAAATCTGGTATATAAATATATGGGGGTTCTTATTTAACTAAAAAAAAGGAAATAAATCCAATCTTGTAAACCTTACATACCAGGTATATCAGGTCCAAAATTCAATTTCTTGAGTAAACAACCAACTGTAAGTTTAAAACTATTAACCCTAGGATAAAACACCTTAAATTATTTTATTTTAGTTTCAAGCCAATTGATTTTATTTTTACCTCAAAAGACAATTTTTTACATAAAATACTGAAAAATATCGAAATTTCTATTAAATACTTTTTGTGAGGACAAGTTAAAAATATGGTGTATAAAACTAAAATAATAGAAATCAAATGTAGACAAATCGAGGAGGTCGGTATTCCTTTTAATGTATTAAATGTTTTCCCACAGTATTTGGCATACTGTCAGGAAGTAAATGGACAACAGTTTAAACATCTTAGTTAATTTCATTAATTTATTGTTGGTTTCATTTGGTATTACTTTTTTGTATTGTATTGTTTCCTCTGTTTTTTACAACATTACAAACATCTTGCAGGTTTCGCATTCTATCCCCAAAACCCAGTATAATTAAAATTTCAGTTCTTTGGGTTTTAGTTAAATGATCCATTTTTGTAAATCAGCAAAACTGACATTTTTTATTTTATTTTATTTCTCTTCGGGATACAAACAGGAACAAAGATTTCCAGCGAAGTATCCACAATTTACATTTACATCGTTACCATAATTATTCCTAAAGCAAGCCAAAACAAAGCTAAATGCAAGAAAAAAACTATCAGTATTATTATTCCTGTATTCCTGCAAGTAAGAGCACCGAAAAAACAAGCAAATAAGTGTGATTACCGGTTTAAAAAGTAGTCCTTTAGTTTTCTCTTTAATAAATGCACGAGCAGATAGAAGAAATTAAAGTTATCGCAAAAAGGGTTAGCGAGTTTACACATTCTTGACAATGGATAGTTCAACGAACTATTTGTGTTAAAAAGGGTATGCTAAATTGATTAAAATGTCTCAGATGTCTTTGTGCAACACCAAAAGGAATTTGGGCCAATAGTTCAGGTGAATCAATTTTTGAATTAACAATTGTATATAGTGTTAACAGGTCCATTATCACTATTCGATCTTCTAATGATAAAATATTAAAGTAAGCGCGCAAAGGACTGTAATTTTCAACACATCAAAAACTTATTCTGAATCGATTCTAGACGAGATTTATAAACGTTGTATTGTACCGATAAGGCGAAGTTTAATCTAGTAAAAACATAGGCATAATAAAGTACAATTATTCTTAAAATGTTTACATCGCCTATTTAGAAAGCCCAGCATTCGGTATGCGCTACTGACAATTCTATCACTATGAAGTTCAAACACTACACTACACTAATGCGATTTCTCGTAAAAGTTATTATAAAGCATTTATCAATATTAATAAATAAACTATAAATCTTACAAAATTCCTCAAGTCTAACAAGGTCTGATTGCAACAAAAGACAATCTTCAACCGACCGTATTTCTTTAAAAAGCTTAAGATCGTCGGCATAAAATAGATATCCTATATGTTTAAAACAACGATCTATATTATTAATATCAATAATAAATGACAGTGGCCCCAAGTGACCACCTTGGAGCACTCCTGAAGTTGCAATAAATGATTCAGAAGCAGAGCCGGCAACTGCAATACGGTGTTTACGTTCGGCTAGATAAAATCTAAACCAATCTAGCATGACCGCGCCCACACCGACCTCAGAAAGCCTCATCAGAAGTAAGTTGTGATCAATCGTATCAAAAGCCTTACTGAAGTCGGTGTAAACGGAGTCAATCTTCACACGATTGTCCATACTATTTAAAATATAGTCGACATAAAATATTAAATTTGAGTCAGAGGATCTGTTGGGGAAAAAATCATGCTGTTTAATATCGATTCTGTTTTTGACTATAAAGAACAAGTACTTGTAAATTGCTTTTTCAAAGCATTTGGAAAAGATACTGAGTTTACAGGTTGGTCGGTAATTTTTTATGTTACTTTTAGCACCTGATTTATGTATAGGAATTATTGAATTCAAATTCAAATTCAAATTTTAGAAAATATATAGAAATATAGAAAGAAACACGTCAAATAGAAACGTAAATAGACATATGACACAAGTACCTAATATAAACTAACAACAGATATATCTAAATATGGATCACAAAACATAGTATATAATTTTTTTCTCGAGTTAAAATCCCTTCTGCAGTGCGGTGTCCAACAAAACAAGGAAAAAAAGGTTTTCAGTTTGCATATTATGATGGGTTATTCCTTAAAAAAGTGAAAAATTCATCTGTGGTGTAAAAAGTCTGTGATAAAAGTAAGCTTTTAATTTTATTTTTGAATTTATTTTGACAATTTATTGCTTTAATGCTATAAGGTAACATATTATAAATTTTACTCCCAGCGTAGATTGGTGATTTTTTATAAATACTTAAGTTATGCTTGTCTAAGCAGAAGTTATTTTTATTTCTTGTATCATACGCATGAAAATTACTGTTAATTTGAATTAGATTTTTATTTCGATGGATATATGATAATAATTTTAAGAGATAAATTGAAGCAACTGTCAAAAGTTTATATGTCCTGAATGTCTCTCTGCAAGATGTTTTAAGAGGTACATTAAAAATGATTCTAACAATTCTTTTTTGTATTATAAATACTCTCTCTATATCTGAGGCCTGACCCCACACTACTATGTTATAAGCTATTGCAGAATGTATGAAAGCATAATATACATTAATAATTGTTGTACGGTCAACATAATTACGGAGACCAGAAATTACGTAAGCTCCCCTATTAAGCTTCTTACAAACATTGTCGATCTGAATGTTCCAATTAAGGTGGCAATCCATAGACAAACCCAAGAAACTAACGCATGAGGAAAGCTCAAGATCATGACCATCGAAGGAAATGCTGATATCACAAGGTTCTCTACGAATAGTTCTTAAGTTCATAGCTACAGTTTTGGTATGGTTAATCATTAGCTTATTAGCAAAGCACCATTTAGAAAACTCATTTAGCACAGTGTTGATTTTATTTATTAAGTGACTTTCTGACATATCGGATACTACGATAGTAGTATCATCTGCATATAGAAAAACCTGGCCCTGACTTATACAGTCAGGAAGATCATTAATGAAGAGTAGGAAAATCAGGGGACCTAAGATACTTCCCTGAGGTGTGCCAATATTCTGATTAAAATCCGACGACATTACATTTTTAATTTTTACAGAAAATTTTCTGTCAGTCAAAAATGGAACTATAAATCCGTTTATATTACCACGTAGTCCTAGGGCGTCTAGTTTAGCAGAGACAAACTGTTTATCAACAGTGTCGAATGCACGTGTCAAGTCAAAAGGCAACGTAATTACAAATTCACCTTTGTCCATCTTATTAGAAATATACTGTACAAGATCAATGCACCCAGTTTCCGTAGACATGCTTCTCCGAAAACCATATTGCCTGTCGTTTAAGATATTATATTTGCAAATAAAGTCATAAATACGATTGTAAACAACATTAATCAGGTCACACAATGTGGTTGAAACATTAAATATAATACGTTTAATAAACTTAATGCATTAATGGATATAGAGTCGAAACCACAAGAGCCTTTGTTGGGGAAACTCATGACAACTCTCTCCATCTCGGTACTTGTAACAAACCGGTAATAAAACGAATTCAAGACAAGTCTTCGACCAATAGTGCACATGTCGGAGAATCGCCCACCGAAATAAGTACCCAGCTTGGTAGGGATAACTAATTCCAGGTGAAGATTCTATCCACAGATTATAGAGTAGACAAAATGAAAGGGTCAGACCTGTGGCCCACATTTTAACAAAGAAAGCGGAAATTCCGTCTGTCCCGGCTCCCTTTTTGCAATCAAGAGAAATTAAAATGTTAAAGACCTCGTCTTCATTTAACTGTAATTTATTAAGGGTTATTGCCCCATCGGTAGTGTCGTTGTCTATACCATTATTGGTTTTTGGTTGATAAACGGTGCTTAAATATTCTGCAAAAAGGTTACATATACCAAGAGAATCGCTACTGCTATCATTTTCGAGGGTCATATTAGGCGGAATGTTGAATTTATTTCTAGTGGACACAAAGTGCCAACATTTTTTACTATCTCAGTCTCGAGTAGTTTTCATAATCTTATTTAAATAACGTTTTGGACCTAGCTCTTAGTAAATTAAAAGTATTAAAATCATGTAGATTACGGTAAATCTTCCATTTTTTATGATACTTATTCTTTTCTTTAATAACTTTTATGGTACCACTAGTAAAGTAAACAGGCTGCTTATAGTTGCGAAAACCCTGTGGAACATTTTCAGCAATAACGTTGTTTACGATTTTATAAAACGCTTTTAAATCGACCTTCGGGTTTTTTCTTGAAATATATTGTGCCACTGAGTATTTAAAAAAATATAATTTATTTTATTATAATCCGCTTTTTGAAAATTTAAAAATTTATTATTTGGAGTATTTATACAATCGATTTTAGCAGCCGACAGTAAAAATTCGATATTCCGTCACTACCGACAAAGCACACCTAGATAGAGAAGCAATTCTCTCATTGTCGTGACATAATAATCATATATATTGTCAAACATATCAATATACATTGCCAAAAATATCAGGTATTCTTTTGTGGGTATTTTTGATAAAAGTTAAGACATTAAATTACGGATATTAGACCTTTATTTCCGCAAAAACATGTTGACTTTCATTAAAACATGGTCTTAATTAAAAGTATTGAGAATTTAACGCAGATTTTAAAAAAGTAATGTAATATAGGGTGTTCCATTAAAAAAAACATAATTTTCCGGTAAATTTGGCAGCAATATATATATATATATATATATATATATATATATATATATATATATATATATATATATATATATATATATATATATATATATATATATATATATATATATATATATATATATATATATATATATATATATATATATATATATATATATATATATATATATATATATATATATATATATATATATATATATATATATATATATATATATATATATATATATATATATATATATATATATATATTAAAGTTAAATTTTCAGAATTCGCACTTGAATTACAAAGTAGCTTAATTTATTAGGTAACTAACGAACTATATTAAATTGAAATTATTCGTCGATATTTACTACTCATATTTCAGGTTGTTAATACCTCTACGAGAGATATTTTTTTACGAATGACGGTAACTCGTTTCATTTAAACCGCATTAGTAGGATTTTGAAATGATTCGTTGATAAAGTCTATATGGAATTATATAATTGACGAATTACGCCCGTGTTGGCTATTGGGAAAGCTTAACAGAGTAAATTACCAGCAGAGCAAGATTGATTTATGCTTTACAGATAAAGTTTGATAACGAGTTGTTTTATTATGTCATACATTTGCAAATTATGTACATTATATCTGATCACTAAAAAGTGCATAGTTGGCCATGAATTTTCTTTTGTAGTTTTTGTGTACAGTAATTTGACAAGTCATTTAAAGTTGAGTTGCCCATATCGCGTATTCAATAGCACTGTGCACCGTATTTATGCACGTTTTTTTTAAACCGGAGCTTACACCAGACGACCTGGAACTGGTCCACAACGAAGAACAAATACTCTTGATGATCGCTTTATCGTTTTATAAAGTCTGCGAAATCGTCGGGCTACAGCTGGAGAAATCGGAAGACTTCTTCAATACGTCCGGTTTACCGACATAAGCGAAAGAACAGTTAAATAATTTTGCAATATTATTAGTTAGGCCACTTATAAATGGTAGTTTTCTGTATTTAAGTTCAAGCGGTTGAACCTCTTCTGTAGGACCATTATATGTATTTGAATTATAAATTAGTTTTACTTTTACAACTAATAATATTGCAAAATTATTCAAAGATTTTCCACACATAAAAATAGCAAAATATAATACAATAAAAAACTCTAATCTATTCTCTAGGGTCAAAGATCAAACACACTTATTATTTAATAGTAACAATGTGTATCAGTTGTCCTGCTTGGAGTGTGATGGACAGTATATCGGGCAAACCTCTCAGTGAGGCAGAGAATAACTGGCCACAAAAGTGATTGCCGTTTAGGGAAAATCCTTGTGCATTGGCTGAACACAATAAAAAAACGGGCCAGAATTTTGATTTTTCCAATGTTAAAATTTTAGAGATGGAATCGAATTACAAGAAAAGGTTATTCTTAGAAATGTACCACGTAAAAAAGAACAAAAATTGCATTAATTATAAATCAGATACCAATCAGCTGAGCAATATTTATTGCAATCTTTTAAATTTTATGTAACAATACCTGTACAATAGTTCACCTCGTGCAATTTATTAACATCTAGATAAGGCTTGTGAAGCTAATATGTTTTGTTCTCCTTTTTTTGCAATTCAACTGCTGGGACATGAATATTATCATCAAACGCCACATTATTTAAACTGTTGTAACGTAAAAATGTTAAAATTTAAAAATTATTTACTCTACCATCTTGTAAGTAATTTTAAGTATGTATTGACTGTGTATATCTAGAAAAAAACGTATTCTTTTGATTGTCATTTGAATGTTAAATTATATTTCTAATTGGACCTATTCTTTATAATTTTTGTAGTTGCTCCTGATGAAGCTAATAAACATTGGCGAAATATTGAGCACTTAAGATAAAAAGAGTTTCTTCTTTTTTTTTCCCACGGACCGCTAGACCCGAAATAAAACCTCTTTGTATATATATATATATATATATATATATATATATATATATATATATATATATATATATATATATATTTCTGGATGAAAATTGTCATCTGGGGTTTTTGCCATTAGAAATGTGAATTTGATCTAAATTTAGCTCATACTTTTATGGGACCCCACCTGTCTTCTATCACTTTTAAAGGCTCATAGCTTTTTGTACGACCCTGTATTACATTTTTAGTCAACATCTATCATATTTATTAGTTGTTTAATTCAGGTGTATAAACCACTATAAATAGATGCTGAAATAATATACATTTGTTTAAATACATATAATCAAGAGATCCCCCCTACTCTTAATACCAAAAATACAAGAGGTATACTGTACTGAAATGCAGTCAAATCTCTATATATACAAAAAAGTATTTACTATAAAAAGAAAAAGAAAGCAGAAAGTACATCTTCAACCTGTGCCAAAATAAAAATATTTACACAGCTTTCTTCTCTCCACTTTCATGCAAAAAAACCAGTCTATCAAATCGAGGACATAATACATCTAGGTAATGGAATCCAATTCATTGATCTTTTATTATTAAAAAGAGAAATTGGTTTGGAGAAGCCGGTGTAATGATGAACAAAATGTTTCAAATAGTTTTTTTTTAACATATAAAACTGCGATAAAATTCAAATATTTCTACTTCTATGACTTTGTTATGTTTATTTTTCCTTTAAATCGTGTTTAAGAGTTGACATAAACATTATTTCTGTCCACATCTTTCATTTGGACTACGGACTTAGTATTTAATTATATTCCTTTCTGTTCCTCGTTCTGGTACCAATCGTGGTACTATAATAGTGAAAAAGTAAAACACATTACTCGAGGCTAATTGATTATGATATTTGGCTCAAAGTGGTTCAATCTTTTAATAATGAAAGACAAACTCGACGTCAGAAACCAGAGTATATATGATATATTTCATTCACTATCAGTTTCGTTCATATTGACCATCATGAGACCTAAAAATTATTCTTTATAGATACATATTACTAACGACATAACGTTTCAGATATGTATAACGGACAAAGATGTTTACAGGTTGGATATCAATAAACAGATTTGCCTCTTATACTAATGTGTAAGGTTTTGTTTGTTTTACTTTGTATCTTAACTGCTGGAACTTCGAAGTGCACCAAAAAAATATTTACTGGAAATTCAAAATGAAATATTCTCGATAAGAATAAAGATTTTGGGTTGCAGTTTTCGGATTTTGTTTGATCAATATCCATAGTATGCAGCCCGATAAGGGCAGCCTCAAAACACCATAGCAACCGTCTTATGCAGGGGGTTATACAGGGTGATTCATGAGGAAATGTCAATACTTCAGGTACATATTCAGGACCAAAAAATTAACATAAAAGTCTACATAAATAAGTGTCCGCAAGGCCTTAGTTCTCGAGATAGAGGGTGTTAAAGTTTTTGTTTAATTTTCCTATTTTTTAAATAAAATCTATGATAATGTAAATAATGGAGTGAAAATTGATATACGGGGGTTTTTTGGTATGACAAATTCGAATCTAATATTAGTTAAGTATTGCTCTTACTTATAGCCACCTACATGTCTTTCTACTCCTTTGAACAATCACAACTTTTTGGTACAGTCTTGTATTACATTTTTGAGTAAAACAAATTATTCCCTTGCCATTTCTACGTCAAAAAGGTATACCTGTTAAAAGTGGATACGAGCAACGGTTTTCGAGATATTTGGATTTAAAACAATTTCGGCGCATGTAATTTTTTATCGCAAAATTTTAAAAAGTTTGTTATTTTGTCCAAATTTAAACGCATCTTGGCATAAAAGCTTTGAAATGAAAGACTAACACATTTTTTTGAGGTGTGTATTCAGTGCCTCAGACATAAACTAAACAAAAGGTATTTAATTTTTATTAAAATTGTTATTATTAAGTTGTTTTTAATAAAATCTAGGTTACGTTTTATAATTTTCAAAAATTCCACAATTTGCTTCTAAGCACAGGTTAGCTCTATGGTGTATAGCTCGGGTTGCTCTGTAGATACATTTGGGCGCATTTCTTAGTGTTTGTGCTGCGTTTGTTATCCGATCCAATAATGCTTCTCTTGTATTTACTTTAGTGGAATATACCAGTGATTTGAACCATCCCCAAAGACAATAATCCAAAGGATTAAGGTCTGGCGATCTAGGTGGCCAATTAAACGGACCTCCCCGACCAATCCATCGGTTTGGAAAGTTTTGGTTTAAAAAATCTCTTACAAGTAAACTGTAGTGTGCAGGGGCTCCATCATGCTGCAAATACATGTTTTGTCTTACATTAGGGGGAACATCTTCTAATAGATTTCGCAAGTGATTTTCAAGAAAGTTTAAATATTTTTCTCCTGTAAGACTACCGTCGATTATAAATGGGCCAATTAAACGACCATTTAACATTCCACACCACACATTAATGCTAAATTTATGTTGGAATTATGTTCTACTGTAGCGTGAGGATTTTCATAGGACCACCGGTGTTCATTGTGAAGATTATTTATACCATCACGCGTGAACTGTGCTTCATCAGTGAACAAAACATACATATACAACCTTCGATCTTCATTAATCTAGTTACAGAATTGCATTCTCAACTCAAAATCACCCTCCTGCAAATGTTCAACCCGTTGTAAACGAAATGGGGATAAACAATTAATGTGACGATTTCTCCAAGCAGACGATTGTGTAATTTGATAAGTATCTGCAATCCGCCTAGTGCTTATGCTTGGATCATTTTCGACGGCATTGAGTATAGCCTCTTCTACTTCAAGGTTGGGTCCCGATTCCCTTTCAAATACAATTTTCGCACTTGGAAACATCCCAGATTCTCCAGCAGTGAAAACTTGTTGAAAAACTCTTCTATCTGGTACCCTTCTATCTGGAAAACGACGCTGGTACTCCGCGACTGCTTGAATTGCGACCCCATTGCAGAAGCCATAGACGAATATCATATCTGCATATTTACGATGCGAGAATATCACAGGCATAATGACGTATTTAGATCTAAAGTTTCTTAAATTATTATTGTCAGATAATAAAAGTTATGAACAGAAATTGATCTTATTATTAACTGACATTACTATTGCTAAGTAACAGGAAAAACGATAAGAACACCAACCAGCAGGCAAGGCATACTTCTATTTTGTTATAATACATGCATACTTTATATGAATTTGATAAAAAAAAATCACATGCGCCAAAACTGTTTTAAATCCAAATATCTCGAAAACGGTTGCTCGTATCCACTTTTAACAGGTATACCTTTTTGACGTAGAAATGGCAAGGGAATAATTTGTTTTGCTCAAAAATGTAATACAAGACTGTACCAAAAAGTTGTGATTGTTCGAAGAAGTAGAAAGACAATACTAATATTAGATTCGAATTTGTCATACCAAAAAACCCCCGTATATCAATTTTTACTCCATTATTTATATTATCATAGATTTTATTTAAAAAATAGGAAAATTACGGTGCGGACACTTATTTATATAGACTTTTATGTTTATTTTTTGGTCCTGAATATGTACCTGAAGTATTGACAATGAATCACCCTTTATAAGACCCTGTTTTTTTTGAGTATCTTCAACCAGAATTCTTACTATAGAAGACTTCTCTTTCTCGTTGTGCAATCAAAATAATCTAGAGCTACGTAAAAAAAAACAATTTCTAGCGATTTCGAAATTTTTCCTACGTTTCCGACATACGGGCTTTTACCGAAAAATTGATTTTTTAAAATAATCTGCAGAACAAACCCTACTTGTGGTAATCAAAGGTATCAGATTATAAACAAAGTTGGCAGCCTTACATTTTCCAACATGAATATTGTATACAGGGTTCACCAAAAACTAAGAGGTGAACGTTAAACAGTGATTGGTTGGGTTTGGTTTTTCTACCAATTTAGAATTCGATGTTGCTTCTAATTCCAGTTTTAGTAATAATGAACATTTTTACCGATACACTTTTCATACATTTAAAATTTGCTTTAGTTCTTTCAGATATTGCCTTTAATTTGAAACAGATTTTTTTAATAAAAAATTAAAAATCGCTTTTTATCATTGATATAATGCTCTTTTTCCCAAGTTTCACATGTTCAAATTAACTGAGAATATGTTCCAATAATACAATAATACAGTGGGTAACAAAGGTTTGTAATACTACCTACCTTGCGCAGCAGAAATTCAACATTGTTAAAGTTTAGAGTGGATAACCGCCATTTTGTTTCGCCATCTTGAATTTTGTTCAAAATTTGTTGTAAATTGGATAAGTAGTTTTTTTAGTAATATTTTTTTAACAGTAAGCCGCCATTTTGTTTCACAATATTAGATTTTCAGCAAAATGTTACTTAGTGATCCCCAAATGATCCTTAGTTAATGACCAAAATTTGAAGTCAATCGGCTAAGTAATTTTTTAGCTATGGCGCGAACAGACAGACCGACGGAATTGAGAAAACATGTTTTTCAGCATCTAGGAACCTTGAAACTTAAAGATCTGAAAAAATCTCGAAGCGTGATTTTTTCACGATAACAATACTTCCCTTTTACGAGGAAAGTAAAAACATTTGAGCACAATGATTTGAATTCAATAAGATAATTTATGAAAAAAAAAACCGAGCAGATGTGGTTAGATTTAGTAAATAAATACAGTAAATGTAGCAGGTTATTCCAAGTAATGTATTGTGTTTACCCTTTTGAATAATTTCTATACTTAATTGTTTTAACCGTTCTGCTTAAACATTCCATTCAAAATGAGTAAAAGGGAATTTATGCATTTCAACCCACCTTTTCTCTTTTCTCTTCTTTAAGTCTAGTTCTTTTCGATAATGATAACTTAATGAAACTTTAATTAGTTCCCTATAGAATATTTACTTCCGGCTTTACCAGGGATTAGTTAACATTTAGCCAAGTCTGTCCGAAACAAAACTAATTGGCCGCTAATTTTGTAAATCTCCTCTCCGGTTGCCAGTAATCCTAGCTTGACGCAAATTAGGAGAAAAGCTTGAGGCATTTGTGCGATATATTGATTTTTCTGTAACTAGAGTCACGTTTTAAGCACAGTTAAAACACAAATACCTAAAATAAACCAGATACAATTTGTTTTTGAGCTCTTCCAAGGTATGAGTATTACATATATACACAAACAAAATAAAATGTTTAGGCTTATATCTAGATGAAAATTTACACTGGAAAAAACACATTAATCATTTAAGAAATAGAAATTTTATTCCAGTTAAATATTTAAAAAGTATCTATGATTCATTAGTATATTCAAAATTTCAATACTTAATTAAAATGTGGGGATCTACTAATTTTACCAATTTAAAGCCATTACAAAAATTACAAAATAAAATTTTAAAATGTATACACAAATTGCTTTTTCTGGAACCCACAATTAACCTTAATAAACCAAACATTTATTTAGATATTAATAGTATTTGTAAACTTAAAGAATGTATGTTGATATATTCTATAATCATTAAAGGAAAGCAGTCAAATATTACTTTTTCTCGTCACAATAGACGGCACAGTTACGACACCAGAAAAAAACGCTAACATAACAAAACCTTTAGTACAAACTAACTTTGGAACAAAACCAATGTATAACAGTCTACCAGAGAATATCAAAATAATAAAAATATTACACTTTAAAAAAACAAACGAAAAGATTTCTTCAGTGAATTTAAATTATTTTCAGTTTTTTTTTTAATTATTTAACTTTATATATTTTGATGTTACTTCGGTTTAGAACATACCCTGTAATGAATTTGTTGATAGTTGGTTGGGCTATGCAAAATAAAAATAAAATAATAATAATAATGTTCAATTATATAACTGTTTAAACCGAATATTTTAATAATTAACATTATTGTATCCAACGAAAGCCAGGATTCGACAATGTAATTCATTGCCGGTCCACCATGGAATCACGACTAGAAAAATGAACACCTGGTCTGAAAAAACACTCCACGGAAAACACAGATATTACATAAAGCAAGACCACTTCCATAAAAAGCTCTCATATACGTGATTACAAGAAGGGCAGCTGTTCCCCGAAACAGAAGGCTTCCTGCTTGCCATTCAGGACAAAGTCATAGCAACCAGAAACTACCAAAAGCATATCATGAAAAACACAACTATCGAAGACGACAGGTGTAGGAGATGTCACCAGTAGAGAGAAACGATCGATCACGTAACGAGTGGATGTAGAATAATGGTCAGAACTGAATACACCACGAGACACAATTCAGCAGCGAAGGTCGTTCATTAAACATTAGCCACAACATACAAACTAATGGAGAACACAGACCCTTACTGCTATTATAAACCAACTTGAAAATGAAAACTACAAGCTCTACTGGGACATTGACATCCACACAGATAAAACAATCATTGCAAACAGACCCGATATCACCCAGTGGCCAGCGGAATAGTTGTTTATGTGATTCCATTTTGTATTTGTTATTTTTGTTATTGTTTCTCATATCTGGATCCAATATTACCATAGTGTACCAATTAGTCATGAATATACGAAACATTTGACTTCGACAATAAGTTTTGTTTTACATTAGACAACAAATAGAGTGGACAATAGTAGCCTAAAGATATTCGTTATTGTTACATATAATTTGCCTATAAACCCTACTTGTGTTACTTGTTAGTTGTCAATAAAATAGATTGAAAGCTACATGCATATCATTATATTTTAAATGGAAATAATACAAATATAAGAAATCTGTTGTGCTGCATACAGAACAAAATTGGCGGCGGGGATAAACGATCCTAAAGCATAATACTCATGGAATTGGAGCCTCTCTTTCATGAACTTGTGTCTACCTCTGAAAATGTACAGGACCAACAACAAAATTTAAACTCCCAGGTAAGTCCTAACACTGGAACCTGTGGTGGAATATAGATCAAAATACAAGAGTTCTAACCACACTACACCACAACTTGTTACGTTCTGGACGCGCGTTTCGCTAACCAAGTTAGCATCATCAGCAGATGATATAAACTAAAGTAACTTATCCCGAGACTATTTGTAGGTAATTGTGGTCACACTTGGTTGTACCCGATTGCACCATTGTCAAGTAGGCAATAGATGGGATTATAGGGAATAGGTCCTCGTCTTTATTTAGTGCTTTCTTACCACATTTAACTATTTCTATACTCTCAAATGCATTCAATAATCTATTAGAAATATTTTTAATTAACTTAAGATTATTTATTCTTATTGGTGATTGTTTTCCAAAGCATGTTGGCCAACGCTTGACTTTTCTGTTCTTCCGTATCTTAAATGTGCCATGTAGTCTTTAAAACGAATGTTTATAGAGCGTTTAGTTTGTCCAACATATTTTAGATCTCAGTCATTGCCGCTAATTTCATAGATGCCACTCCCCTCCTTGGTATAAGCTCGTTGTTTCATAGTGTACCCATACCACTAGCTTTAGAGTACCTAAAGGAACTACGTGAATTCGATAATTTAAAGAAAGAAATTATTGACGAATATTTGCTTCTCACAAAATTATGTATGAATGAAAATGTTTTTCAGTTCAACAAAAAATATTATAAACAACTCGAGGGAACTGCGATGGGCAATTGCTTATCTCCGTTCCTTGCAAATTTGTTAATGGGTAGATTAGAAACCCAATTCAAAAAAGAACTCAAGTATTTCCCAAGGGTGTGGTATACAATCCTTCCATTAATTTTACGTACAAAAAGGAGAATAATAGGTAATTACCTTTTCTCGACACGTTAAATATTAGAAATAACGATAAATTAGAATTTGATATTTATGGGAAATTTACTAATACTGATAGATATATAACATCCGACTCATTTCATTGGCGTCAACACAAAACGGCAGCATTTCATTTCTTAACTCATAGGTTAGTCAATTAAAATCAACAAACATTTTAACAATTTTATTTTATAAACTAGTAAATAGACATAAGAAAATGTTAAAAGATGCCACTACTCTTTAAGCACCTGCTGCTCTCAATAAGTTCATAGTAATCCCATATGATCCCAGATATACGAGAAGTCTGGAAAAGGTATTTAAAAACGTAGGTTTTAGAGTAGCCTACAAAACAGAGAACAGTTTGAAAAATCTCCTTGGAAACCTTAAAGACAAAGTCGACTTGAAGGAGAGGAGTGGCATCTATGAAATTAGCTGTGATCTGTTATCTGCTATCTGCGATCTAAAATATGTTGGGCAAACTAAACGCTCCATAAACATTCGTTTTAAAGAACACATGGCACATTTAAGATACGGAAGAAGAGAAAAGTCAAGCGTTGCCCAAGATGCTTAATCTCAAGTTAATTAAAAATGTATGTAATAATAGATTATTGCATGCATTTGATAGTATCGAAATAGTTAAATGTGGTAAAAAAGCACTAAATAAAGACAGAGGGCCTATTCCCTATAGTCCCCTATATTGCTTACTTGACGGTGCAGTCGGGTGCAATCAAGTATGACCATATTTACCTATAAATATTCTCGGTTAGGATAAGTTGCTTTAGTTTATATCATCTGGTGATGATGCTAGTTTGGTTAGCGAAACGCGCGTCCAGAACGTAACAAGTTGTGGTGTAATGTGGTTAGAACTCTTGTATTTTGATTTAAACTCACAGATTCATGCCAAACACTTCAAACTCAAATCAAAGCTATTTCTTTGCAACCTTACGACGTGACTAATAAATAATTTGAAATTTATCTCCGGAGACTTGAGAATTGCCTAGAACTCCGAAATCTTACCGACAATACACGGGTGACTAATAAGAAAAGTGTTCAAATTTTACTAAACTGCATAGGTCCAAAAATTTATCAAATTTTAAGTAATCTTATTGCCTCAGAATTACCAAAGAAAACAAGGAAGTACAGAGATCTTATCGGATTACTAAACTCACACTTATGTCAAGTAGCTAGTACCGTAGCAGTACAGCATACATTTGCAGGAAGAGGGCGAGTCTATTGCAAATTATCTTAAAAGGCCTACTAAAAACTGCAATCTTATTTGTTATTCTTGTAAAAAACCTACAATTGAATTAAGATCACAATTTATACGGAGTGTTCGATGTGGCGAATTCGAGAAAGGTTGTTGCAAAAAATAAATATTACTTTTGATAGAGCAGTAAATATTGCTCTTATTACTGAAGCAGCCAAGGCCGGGAGTAGCGAAATATAAAAATCATATATAATACTCAAAGTACCTATCTGAAGAACGTAAAAATAAATATAAAACAGAAGCACGTTCAGTAACTTCACATTAATTTGTCAGAAAACGATATATATACAGAGCTTTTCACAAAAACTCTGAAACACGTCAAGTGGTTAAAATGGTTGTTCGTCTTTTTGTAATATTTTCAGCCCCCTCTCTGCAACTCCTTTATTTGTAGGCGCCACAACTTTTTTTTTAAA
Organism: Kuschelorhynchus macadamiae; assembly: GCA_030620095.1. Lineage (NCBI taxonomy): Eukaryota > Metazoa > Arthropoda > Insecta > Coleoptera > Curculionidae > Kuschelorhynchus > Kuschelorhynchus macadamiae. Next base: position 210,570 of record JAUTXW010002776.1, read on the forward strand.
TGGCAACCTAGGTCATGGGGGTGCTTTTTGAGGAACTATAAAACTGAATCCGATACTAGCGACATATTAGGGGTCTGTTCATTTCTTTACAGCAAAACGAATCCATATAAGTTTTTTGTCCTTCACGTATCCACTGTGGATTTTAATCAGGCCAGAATCGATAATTATGTCCATTGATCATTGCAGTTAAGTAAAATGTAGCCCAATAGGAGAAGATGTTAACTTAAAAAAATGTTATTTTCATCATTTTTTTAGAAAATTGTAATCTCCTATCGTAGCTATCTTCAAGAAGTTGCTCTACAACATGCCTTTATACAGTACAGAAGCTCTACTGATCTTTATTTAACGCTAAGATATTGGTTGAAGAATGTGGACTTTCTTCTACTGATAGGAGTATTTCAAGTTTTGTGTCTTTAGTTAAGCGGGTCAAAGGCCGGTTTTAGGTAAATCCCAAACTGTCCCATGTTCTTCTGATTTCTGATATATGCTACTCACACTTGAATGAGTAACTGAATTCTCGGGATACTTTTCATTGACCAACACACAAACCTTATCCTGGCTTCGCACTTCGTCTCCACAATCCAACAATATCAAAATCTTAATACGCTGCCTTTCTGGGAGCATCATAATTTAAAAATGTTAAAGTTCCAAAATACTAATACTTGCTTACAATTCAGTGATCAAACTGAAGATTAAATGAATTTATTTTTTTGTGGGTGTAGGTATTACCCAAATAAACAACCAAATGTGGGAAAAAACTTACCTGCATTTTTCAATGTAAAAATTTCTGATATTAGGAATTTGCTTCTTAACATATGAAGCAATAGTAAATACCACTATCGTTTAATCAGACATTAATCAAGATAATTCAACGAAATTTTGTCAAATCACTGGATAGGTTGATGGGGTCTAATAGTTGGTGGTAACTAAGGTCATTCTGCATTATTACATTATAAGGATCTTCTTTGATAGTTAATTTTAATTAAAAACTTATGTTGACTCATTTTATTGTAAAAAAATGAGCAGAGCCCTAATGTGTTGCTTGTATCGGATTTAGTTTTAGAAGGCCTTTTCATAGAGGCCCCACATGACCTAGGTTGCCATTTAAAAAAAAAATGTGTGCCTACAAATCAAGGGGTTCCAGTGAGAGATCCAAAAATATTACAAAAAGGTAAACAACCATTTAAACCACCCCAAGTGTTCCAGAGTTTTTACTAAAAATGGCTCGTAGAGGAGATATGAATTTTGTGCTTTTCTTTTGAAAAACCCTGTATATTCAGTATTTAGTATTATTTAAACTATACTTAATACGAAATGGAAACATTTTAAAATCTCATTCTGCCAAAGCATACGTTATCTTGATATAAACTTTCAACTACATTTATACATTAAGTTTGACAACTTTTCTAGACGTTTTATAACAAGTTGGCATACAACTTCTTTATACTTATTATAGATTACCACAGAAAAAAAAATAGATAAATAAGGTAATATTGCTATTTTTAGCCATTACATAGCGTAACATGAACGTAGAAATATTTAATTTGCTCATCTGTTGAGATAGAGTTTGAAATTGAAAACTTTAATTTATGTAATTATGTTCAGATGTAATTATCCAGAAGCACATGTTTAACTTTTTGTTTAAATCTATAAACATTAGAAGCTTTAATGGAATCAGGAACCCTGTTGTATAGCCTAGTGACGTTGTATGAAAATAATACACGGAATTGAGTGGTTTTATGCTGGGGAGGAGTCAGCATGTTTTTAAATCGGATATTAAGGTTATTTACTGAATCTAAGTCTTCGAAATAAATAGACACGTTTATGAGTTGTTATTATTTTATGAAGTAAGACCAGACAGTGTAGTGTCCTTCTTTTCGCCATCCTTAGCCATCCAATATTATTTAAATCAACGGTAATGTGATCTCTCCTTTGCAAGCCACAAATTAACCGAGCGCAGGCGTTTTGAATAAGCTGCAGTCTACGAGCATCACTACGAGGCAAATTAGGCTCATAGATCACGTCTCCATAAAACAATACTAACGAATCACAAAGTAATATACTAAATTTTTTACTCAGTAAATGGCGTATGGAGTAAATGAGTTTTAGATTATAAAAACCCCTTTTGGTTGTATTGGTAATATGATTGATTGAAATTTCAGCTTAAAATCTACAACAACTCCTTAAATTCTTGCTTGGTTAATAAGGTGTGGTCTTTTGTTATTGAGAATAATACTGTCACTATTTAAACATTTATATCGAGCAACCGTCCCTTCAAACAACATGACTTGAGATTCAAAATGGTTAAGCTTTAAACCGTATTTAGTTGAGATGTTGCAAAGTGATTCTTGTGAAGTGAAGTCTTGATTAATAAGAACACATGAAGCAATAAGATCTTTTTCTGGGAAAGAGAAGTAAACTTGTGTGCCGTAGGACTGTATGGAATTTTGACGTATACAGCGTGAATAGAAGTGGTCCCAAGGGACAAGAGGGAGTCCATTCATAACAAGTCCAAATTTTGATACTCCCTTGCGTATTCTAACTGCTTGAAATATAATAAGTAGGTAGTTGGGGTCAAACAAAATAAAGCGTTTCGAGAATCCCAGATAGTTTATGAGACTTAACAGAAGCGAGTGGTTGATTAGGTTAAATGGCTTTGAGTAGTCTAGTATAAGCATTGTTAAGATTTCTTAATTATTTTCGATAAGAATATCGTCAGTGATTTTAGTTACAGCTGTTATACAGAAAAAGAAAAATATAGAAAGAACGCATAGGATACTAATAGGTCTGAGATCTTTTAATTCTGTAGGGTTTGAAGTTTTAGTGAGTGGTATGATGTCAAATTTCTTCCAAATAGAGGGAAATGTATTACTTATAAAAGCAAAAGTTAAATATGTAGGTTAAAACTGGGATAATGTTGGGGCAGTACAAGAGAAGTATGTTAGAACTAATTCCATCTGGGCCTACATAGTTAGATTTTATAAGCAAAAGTACGTTATATACTGCATTGTCATTTGTTTGTGCGAATTCGAATTCTTGACAGTGTACACTGAGTCTGGTACTGGACAAAAAGTTGAGAAATAAGCACCCAATCGCAAGGTCAGGCAGTGGGACATCTGGCGGCTGCGCGCTTTCAATTATATTAATATATTATAGCACCACTATAAGTGTTTCGTAATAGTTGAAACTTGAGACTAAACTTGCTTATAGTATAAAAATGGCTGAAAATTGGTTTACTACTTAATTATTATACATAATTAAAAAAAAAAACAGTCAGACCTTGGTGTAATAGAACAGGCGCAGTGAGCAGTCGCTTGTAGTGCGGATATCGAGCGCACGCCACTGCGCCCCATTAGTTGGCCTTGCGAGTGGGTTGTGATTTATGTACACTCTTAATACTACATCATATTGAAATACGAGCCATTACAAAATCCTTGCAGTTTTTTGATATGCCATCTATTATATATCAAGTTATTACCAAAACACAATAATATAAACGTTGTTATCTGTGGATTGTGGAGTTCGTTACCAGGTAAAGGCCAACTTAGCCAGCTTTTTATTTTCTAGTTTTTTTTTAGTATTTATTTTATATATTTTTACCTACTTTGCTAAATTTTGAATGGAGTATCTTACAAGTCAGTACTTTATCAAATAGTGATTCTACTCATGAGCAAATAATAATGTATGACAAAACACCTGTCTCATTCCCATGTCTAACAATCACTCAGATTGGACGGAATATATATATTTTTTTACACCATTAATTTCTTGATTTCTGAGATATTTAACTCTGGATCTAATATGCGTACATAAATGCGAATATACATTCTCTATGTGTACTCAAATAAAAACATTGTTTCGATAGTCCAGTATAACCTTATTTTATTTGTTTTAATTTATTTTCATTTTATTACTCTTTATATTTTTAATTGTTTAAATATTATTTTATATATATATATATATATATATATATATATATATATATATCTATAATAAATTAAAATATCTATTTTATTCGATAAAAAGCTTTATCGAACAAATGGGATTTTCATGGATTTTTAAACATTTTATTCGGGTGTTATTTTGTTTTGCCGTATAAGATGCGAAAAGTTTACTAGTTCGACCCTAGATAACACACTCTATTTGGGTGGAAATTTCGAAATCACTTGCATAAGTAGTACTTTAAGACTGACATTTTAGCTATTTTCATAAGCCGTCATTTTGTTCTTCCATGCTGGATTTAACTTTACCAGTTCATTCCCGTTTGACCCTTGGCTCCCTATGATCCCCAGAATTTGAAGTCAGTCGGATAAATAGGGTTTTTGTTTTGCTGCCCAAGGGCAGCTCGACAGACCGGCAGAAATAGACAAGCTCATGTTTTCGGTATCTAGCACCCCTAAACAGCATAGGTCTGCAAAAACTGTTTTTTTTTACGAATATGCTTCTTCTCTTTTATAATCGATGTAAAAACATGTGTGAAAAAAATTAAATATTTCGTCTCTCATCATATTGGCACATTTGTACGGCTTAATGAAAATCTCAGCTTATAAAAATTCATAGAGAAAATATAAAATGTCTTGTTTTGCTTTAGCTACCGCGAAGAATGTACCATTCAAGAGAGAAATTTATCGGTATTTGGGTCAATGCTACATTAAAAGACGGATATGTTAAAAGCCGTTTCTGAATTTATTTTCCAACTAACTAATTAATTTTTATACATAAAAAATTAAATCTAACCAGCAAATATTAGAACAACTGCATAACACACAAATACTAACATTATTTTTGGTAAGTAAGCATGAATGATGATATTTGTAGTGATGATGATAATAGAATTTTTTGTGGCACTGAAAGAACTGAAGTTTAAGGTAGACAGGTGAAAATGATTGACATGTGAAATTGTGATTAAGAAGTCTGATTTATGATGCAGGGGACAGGAAATGTTATTTTGAGAAAAAATGCACCGATACTTTTTAATTAAATTTAAAAAGTACTTGCTAATTAAAATTAGAAAGTCAGCTAGTAGAATAATGGAGAAAAGTGAACGCAAAGTTGACAAAATGTATATTCAACAAAAACATTCGTTTTTTTCTTATGAAACGACATATAAACAAATAATAAAGTAAAATTTTATGAAATAGTATTTTACTAGACATGAATAAGAGTCAATGAGATAATGATCGACGGTGATAATAGCTTCTAATGCAGTAAAAATAAATAAATAAATTAATAAATAGTGACTAAATATTAGGCACTCTCACAGTTTATTGTATTTTGTACTGGTCCCATCCCCGATAGGCTGTTTCTAATGCTTCTCTCTTCTTTCGATGATACTCGTGACCGTGGCCAGCATGAATTACATGGTGCCCTGAAAAAAAAAAGCTTTTATTAGTATATAATAAAAATATAATTTTTAAGATTAAAATAAAGCCGATATTTGATAGTTTGATATATAAATGCAGTTTGAAATATAATTCATGCACATGGAGTAGTACGGTAGTGTGTACGGGGTCAATTCGGGGAGGGGGGTTCTTAAATCTGTTAATACCAAATCAGCGACAAAACAATGTTCACTGGTAGGTGAACCTCAGGAGAATTAGAAAACAGGCCTATTTTATTAAATTGTTGCTAGACCTTCTGCTAGTGCAGCAAAATATTGCAGAACCGTTACAGCAATTGCAGGTAGAGAGCAGTTATGAATATGTAAAACATTTATATATGAATATCTTGAGCAAAAATACCTCTGATAATTTTTTTCCTAAATAAGATATTTTATTTTCTACCACTGACATCTCTGACGAGTGAAAATAAAAATTTATGATAATTTCTCTAAAATTTATATTTTTTTTATGTTTTATTATTATAGTTAGTTTTATTTATTTATTAATCTTGCGGTACTTTGTCTTCTATAATGTGTTTTCTGCATTCCGAACTGAACAAGCCTATGGACATTGTTAACTCATCTGCAAATATGTTTAAGGAATCTTTTACGACATCTTGTGATTATGAGCACAGGTATGATTCAAACATTAGTCACGTTTTAATTTTATAGTTTAACATGACACCCGAAGCCACTGAAACTGCATGTATAAAACTTTAAGTTAAATTTACCTTGGGCCTGATCTTATCCCTTCATTTATTGGGCGAGCCTGTGCTTTTGCCAAACCTTTATCAGTGATTTTGAATTTATGTATACAAAGCGGCACTTTTCCAGATATATGAAAAGAGTCAAAAATCTGCCCAATCTTTAAAACGGACGATATAAGTAAAATAGAACACTATGACATCTTTTCTCTAATTTATCCGTCTCGTAGTTGCCGTTTCGGAGATAGCAATAGTGGCATCACTAAGTAAACGAAATTGTTTAAAAAACAATAATTAATTAAATTGTAACTAAAAGTACTTGCAGCCATATTTTGACAGGTAACTCGGAAGAAACGCATGCCTCTATTAATAGTTTACTCTAAAAATTACATTTTGATTAAAAAACAGATGAGCGTTGTAATAATGCAGGTGAATCTTAGACTATTAGTTTTTTTTTTAAGTTGTCTGTTTTCTTTTCAGAATTTTAAACATGCCTTATTCTGAAAATCTGACTTTTTTCTGGTGTAATTTTTTAATTAAAGGTTAATTTATTATGGCGTGGTCATTTTGGCTGCCGTGTTTTGTATACGTGAAAAGAAGAAGTTCTAAATTGAGTGACAAAAGCTTTTTAATGGCAAGTTGCCGTATATGCTCAGTTTGTAGATAAAAACTAATTGTCGCATATTGTAGCCCCCTTTCGTATAATAATTTTAATTATCAAACATAATAATTTTTGTTGGATTTATGATAAATTTGGTCCCGGGACGCATTTACATTTTTCAGATCTTTCTTTTGACAGGAGATCTTAATATTCTGTTTATCTTAGAAATGTTTAGAATATCCTCACCTTAATTTTTTGCATTTACTTATTTGCTCTCTCTCTGTAATATTTTGGCAGAAAACCGATATTTGCAAATTGGCTGCATTTTTTTTTACATTCGCAGAATGTCTAGGAAAGTAAACTTAGGAAAAGATATGATTTAAAAAAAAAATTGGCCTGCTCCCTAGTTTTCTAAAGATTCTAGTAGGAAGAGCCAATACGGAACTGTTAATCAGCAGTAATTGGAATTATACTTTTAAAGATTAAATTATGTAAAACAATCAAAATATTTGTTAGGGAGTGGGAAGGGTGGTGCTCCAGACTCCATGGACCCTCCTGTGGGCTTCAATCTTGTGCTGCTAAAGTTTAAAGCTGTCAATTCTGATTTATATTCGAGTCGACACATCTAGATTTAATTAATTGCATTCAAAGCAACATTATTACTTCTTTTCTGGTTTACACGTTCACTTTTGAATTTGCACAATAACGGTTTATTCGGTATTATATAATAGACATCAGCATGTCTTAAAGCTTATCGGAAGTTAGCAAAGTTTAAAGATAGTAATTTAATTGAGTACCTTTTTGAGATGTCGAAAATACAAGTGACGATTTTTAGGCTATAGTATCATTAGCAAGTATATGCTGAACATTTCATGTGTTGTAGGAGCAAACGTATGGTTACCTCTCTATCAAGAATGTTTATATACCACTGCCAGAATTAGTTTTAACAATTAAAGTTTTAAGTTTATATCATAAGATGGTTAAGCTATCTTTGACGAAACAAAAAGTAACAGTTTCAAGACAACATATACCAAGACAAAGGAACAGCTTCACATTGCTTTTTATCGTAAAAATTATAACCGGGAAAATATTTATAAAATATATATTATATATACCAAATAAATTAATTGTCTCTATATATTTTGCAGAAATGAGAATTCTTGTTAATTTGAATAAATAAATATTTGTGTATTACTTAACTGAAAATCATAGAAATGAAAAAGCATGGCCCTAGAAATTAAACCGCGTCAATGGAATTACTTTCAGGCTTTTCGCTTTTGACTACATGAAATATCAACAAGGATATTTGCAAAGTCAGAAAATAAATTTAGTGTACTTGCGCTATAAAAATCATTTGTTTCAGAACATTATTTGTTGTTAAATAATTTCGTTTTTTAGTATACTGTATGTGTTTGGCATTTTGAAACATTTTATTTCATAATTTCAAGCTGAAAAAGATACTATTAGGTGTATTATCCATTATTTTGCTCATATCAAATGATAATAAACAAAAAGATGTGGTATAAAAGTTACCTACCCTAAAAGTAATTTGTAACGAAAACCCACCCCATCAAAAAAAAATGTTTCAAATTATTTTAATTTTCATTCTTATTCATTATACTATTTACATTATTAAATGGTGGATGCGCTAGGTAAATATTAATTTATTTGAAAAAGTACTAACTCCAAAGCGCCTAATACATTATATTTCCGTATTAGTGTATTAGAAATATAACTACCGTCTGCCGACGAATGAGAGAGGTTGCAAATTGTTAAGAAACTTGTTTAGATTTGAGCTACATAAAAATATTTGAAGATCAGACAACTATTAAATCTTGCGTATGTAAGTTCCGTTTGGATTAGAGAAAAAAGAGAAAAAGGCCGTGCAGTGGCGTAAAATCTACCACGCAGATCATGAATGGCAATAAACAAGAGCTTGGGGAATCAACGTTAACTTTATTTCTTAATTCTTCCTTAAGTACTTTTTACTTTTTATTTTACGCTTTAGTACAAAATTAGATAAGACAGAGAAAGCACTGATTCTTATAAATGCACAAATGACCTCTTAAGTGATCTTTTTCCTCGTATTTGCTTGAACTGGTCCTACTTATAGGGGGCTTATATCCTCTACTCTGCCTTCCGTGAATTTTAAAACCTCATTCTTACCATCTATTTTTTGTCCTGGTACTTGCCTTGTTATTTTTAAAGATGGTTTCATGTATCTTAATTTCGAACTTTTTCATATATTTGGGAAACATGATGTTTCGCTGTTCGTTGCGCTTTTTTGGTTGATGTTCTACTTTAGCATTTTGGTCTTTGATATTATTGTTCTTAGTTTACTAAATATAATTTATGATATCCGGTTATAACATTTTACGTCTTACGATGTAAGCTCTCCAGGCCACTCCATTGACTTGTCTATTCCTTCTTGTTAGCTCTTTCTCTCTCTTTTCGCACTCTTCTTCTCATTGGTTCTCAGCTTATGATTTTTGTGGGGGCTTTATTTTCCTTCACTTTTTGTACGTGGTCGAATCAGCATAGTTGTCTGCTTTTGATGTCGTCTGTCATTGTGTTTGTGAGGCTCTCCTCCAGAAGTCCGTCGCTGTAGATAGAACTTTTTGATTTGTTTTTCTTTCAATTGCCCTGCCATACTTTGCAACTATGTGTAAATATAATTTTACCTGTCTAATAATATATTAAATTTTCATTGTTATTCGTTTCTTATGTGCTTCATTTGTTTATTACCTTGTTGTTCGGCCGTTTGAGATTTTTGATTCCTAGACATTTGTAGTCACTGCGTATTTTAATTTTCGATTGATATTCCTCTATGTGTTTCCCTTTTTTTTTATGAGCTTAAGTACTAGGTACCGTGGTTGCTTTAAGTGAAGAGAGGAAACGTTTATTGCTGCAGAATTTAAAGACTTGCAGATTATGGAAAGAGGGAAAGGCCGTTGCTGGTAACACATTCAATAATCGAGACTTTCTAGGAAGAAAACAGCAAACAAAGTAGGTGATCCTTGGTCTTTGCAGTTGTATTGTAAAAGGATGCATGTGGGTCAATGTTTGTGTCTCCCTGGCAGGAATGACTAAGAAACGCAAAATCCGTGGTAGTATCTGCAAAACATAGTCAGATCGCCAACAATTCAATGATGTTCTGATGAGGCAAGCTTCCTTATGATGTTTGGATCATCAGTCAGGCGAATAGCTATTTTTTGGGCAGACTCAAAGATATGCTAAGGATGGAAGTAGCTGCTGTTCCCTATACATGCAAGCAATACTCAAGGCTGGATTGATTTGTGAATTTTAAGAGGTATACAAGTTGACGGAAAAAAAGTATATTCGGGCCCAGGAAATGAAACTGAGTAGGTATTGGTATGGTTAGTGGGTTAAGCTGGAGAAAAATTATTTGCTCCCCACTTTATGGTTTTATGAAGGTTCTCGGTTAGGGATAGTCATTACTCGATTCTAATCTTGGAAACGGTTTTGGCAATCTGAAAGTTGGAGCGGAAAGTACTATCGTCAGCATAGCTGTGAATAGGATTTTTGGTAGAAGAAAGCAGATCATTAATGTGCAGGAAGAACAGGGTATAAAGCCTGCATTGATTTTGTGAAACTCGGATGAATGACAATCAACAACTGCATAAATACTTCTGTTGGAAAGAAAACTGGCAATTCAAGTTCAAGGTTTTGGGGAAATACCATAGACAGAAAGTTTGCATTTGAAGAAGTGCATCATCCCAGATTTGAATGAACGCTTTGGATATATATCAAGGGCAATAATTTAGGCTTCCCTGCGTAATTCGATATACTGGTTTCAGTTGTAAGTTACAAAGGTAAGAAGATCCGCTATGGACCTTGAATGTAATATCTAGGCTGTACAACAGCTGCCCAACTTGTAAGAAAAAATGCCATTGCTACAGAACAATAGGAATAACCCAGTTAGGATAGGGATCAATTCAGAGACACACTTTTAAGGACGATGACTGGAATACCATTAAGGTCAGAGCACATTTTGGAAATAATTGTTTTGAGAATAAATCGAATATTTTTAATCTTGGTAATAATTTCGAGAATATTCTATGGTAAAGCCAATACTGATGGAAGTCGGAAATTGAGAGAAGGGACTAAAGTAGAATTTCGGATAAACTGTTTTGCAAAAAGCTCAGCTTTTGCTTTAGATGTGAAAACGACTTTACCACCAGAAATTAAGGGTTAAGTTAAAGAAGCTTTGAAGTATATTTTTATATTCCAGGGCGGCAAGTACCTAATGATCGACAAAACATAATACATACAGGGTTTCCCAAAAGAACCTGAACGGCCAAATATCTCGGTAACAGATTAACGTAACGTTATGAAATTTAAAATTGGGAGGTTATTAATGATAATATTATGATGTTGATTAAGGCAAAGCGTTTTCATTCCTAGAACTTTTTTTTTGGGAAATTTTGGAAGATATGGCAAAACCGCAATCCAAATATTTCAGTTAGGGATTAACATAGTTATGAAATTTGCTATCGGGGAATTAATAATGGTGCCGGATCTAAAAATAATACTTATAGCGTTGCCAGTTTTATCGTAGATGGATCGCTTAACATATTTTTTTAAAAGCAATGCTATGTTTTTTGCTTATACTGTTGACCAAATCCAAGAGCTTTCAATTCTAGAAAATCAAATTTTTCCTCTAAATTTTTTAAAAGATATGCAAGACCGCTTTTGCATTTACAAGAACCGGAACAGTAAAATATTTGGAACATCTAAAATATTTCGGCATCGGATTAACACATCGTTATAAAATTTGCCATAGGAAAGTTATCAATACTACCGGATAGAAAAATGATATTTGAGACGTTGTCAGTTTTATAGTTTCTTCCGATTTTGTTAGAACCTTGAAATATAAAATATCAAGTGGCTTTTTCGAAATAGCTAATCAACAATTATTATTGTTGTCAACCATCTATTATAACATTTTGAAAGTTACATAAAGCGTTATTAAGACAAAATGGTTTTTGGTTAAGTAAAGCTGAACGGATTTGAAGATTAATCTATTATGGTTATGATGCTAAAATAAAAAGCTTTCAAGAAGTTTGTAAATTATTTAATGCTTTACATCCAGAGAAACAAATTAAAAAATCTACAGTTTTTCTAACAATAAAAAGATACCAACAAACATGAAATATTCGATGAAAAACCATATTTACATACGGTTTTACTATATCTTTAAAAAATTTCAGAAGAAACATTTGTTATTCTAGGATTGAAAGCACTTATTTTGGGTCAACAGTATGAGCAAAAAACTATCACAACATTTTATTTAAAAAAAATTAGTTGAGAAGTTTATAGAAAAAAACTATAAAACTGGCAACATTGTGAAAGTTATTTTTAGATGACACCATTGATAATCCCCCTATACCAACTTTCATAACGATATACTAATCCTTTACCGAAATATTTGATCGTGCCGATTCTTTTGAATGAATATCTTTTAAAATTTCCAGAAGAAAAATTTAATGTTCTAGGATTGAAAACACTTTAGTTTGGTCAGTATTATATGCGAAAAACAATCATAGTATTGTATTTAAAAAATAAAATTGAGAGCTCTATCGGAAAAACTATAAAACTGGCAACGTTGTAAATACTATTTTTAGATCCGGCACTATTGATAACCTGCCTACGGTAAATTTTATAACGATATGTTAATCCGTTATCGAGATATTTGACCCTTCCGGTTCTTTTGAATGAAAATGCGTACTTACCATATTTTTTAAAATTAGCAGACGAAAATTTTGATATTCTAGCATTAAAAACACTGGTTTGGTTAACATTATAAGTGAAAAACAATCATAGTATTGCATTTAAAAAAATAAAGTTAAAAGCTCTATCGGAAAAACTATAAAGCCGACAACGGTGTAAATATTATTTTTAGGTACGCCACCATTGATAACCTCCCAATTCCAAATTTCATAACGTTACGTTAATCTGTTACCGAGATATTTGACCTTTCCAGTTCTTTTGGGAAACCCTGTATAACGGTTAGTTATTTATCTAGATACCCATATTTTTACAAGCTCTTATTTAACTTTACATGTCTGGTTGTCTGGGTCAAATTTTGTAAGTCGGTTCTGAGCTACTTATTTTTGCCCAACCGATTTGAAATTTGGAACGCATCTCCGATGATAAAATAGTTGTATTGTTCTATTAAATATTATTTATTGAACTCAGGAAATAATTTGGGAAGTATTTTGGGCCCGATCCTTTTTATAATTTTTACTAACGACTTGAACTATGAAATTTCTGAACAAGATTCGATCTTGACAGTATATGCAGATGATACTAATCTTTTGCTTTCAGGCAAGGTCAAATCAGATCTGTCCGAAAAAACGAAAAATATCTTTTTACGTAGAAAAACATGGTTTGATAAAAACAGACTTATAGTGAATAAGGATAAAACCAACCTTATCCTTTTTAGAATAAAACTAAGCCGAATAAATAAACCAGATAATATCCATATCGATGGCAAAAATATCCTAAAATTTGAAAATAAAACTAAATTCTTAAGGGTTCAAATCAATGAATTTCTAGATTGGACAGCTTAAATAGATGTTTTAAGTAAAAAGTTGAACAGTGTTTGTTATGGTATTAAAACAACTCGAAAATATATATCTGAAAGAGCGATCAGAATCAGAAAAGCAAACTTAGAGGCTTCAGCAACATATGGCATCATCTTCTGGGGATGTAACTTAAATATTTAAAATATATTTGTTATAAAAAAGAGACTGTTAATTATTATGTTTAATTATAAGGTACGTTGTAGGAATGTGTTTAGAGGAAAAGAAGATCCTTACAATCTATGGACTGTACAAATTTGATACAATATTATTCTTTTATAAAAATACTCGTACTATCAATGTAAATTATCCTATTCACCATCTATGACTTTTTGAAAGAGGACTCTACTACAGAGGCATACAATTCTTTAATAAGTTACCAAACGAAATTAAAAACATACAAAGTGTTTAATTGTTTAAAAACAATGTGAAAGCATTGTTGATAGAACTAGAGTCATATTGTTTGAAAGACTGTATTGAGTAAGACTTTTGTTGTTGACGTCATTTCTGTTCGCGTTTATATGTTATATAATAAGTAAATATGATGAGAAACAAAGAGTTATCTAATCTAATCTAATTTTACCATATCCCTCTTGCATCTATTTTTATTTATAGAAAAACTGGAATATTCGTTTCTAAGAAATTCTATTAACAAATAGCATTCGTGCGAAAGGAGATATCCTCGACTCGGATTTTTAAAACCACTAACTCTCAAGCTATTTGCTATACAAATAACTTGCCAAGACATAAACTCTATGGGTTCACTGCCAATCAAGGGGGCCGTGGCAAAATTGTGACGTAATTTTCTCGTTAATTCTATAATATTGACGTCACATAATTCAGGAGAATTTTAAATAGAAAACGGTAAATATTAGAAGCATTTCAAGCATGTTGATAATGAATGCCTCGATGCGAAGTAGGGGTTCGGGAGACCACGAGACTAGTCTCGGTCTCGGTCTCGGTCTCGGTCTCGAAACCAGGCCGAGACCGATACTTAAAAAAGTATTTCGAGACCGAGACCGATACCGAGTCTTACCTATCGAGACTCTCGGTCTCGATCTCAAAGTGAAGTAGCAAAATAACTAATCGTAAATTATTTGTTTTGACAAAATAATTCAAAAAATATGTTTGGGGGAAATTAATTGATGCAAAAATAATTTTTCTATAATCAATTATATTACATTAGCATTGTATATATTCTTATAACAATGATACTAGTGAAATAGGTTTTTAAAAAACGATATAAATAACCATAAAAACAGAATTTTCCAAATTTAGAAATTCTAGTAGCGAAATTCCACTTCACATGTCGAAAACCGTAAATTGCTACCCTGTTCTCAAAGAGAGACACGTTGTCACAACTATACTATATAGGATTTTGATATTGTGATCTCTATATAATCGGTTTTTATGTTTAATTATTGAAAGTAACTAAAATCGAAAAATGTTTAGTTTTTTGGTTCAATAATTAATAACTAATAAACTGTAACAACTAAAAACATCGCAATATCATATTCTTATATAGTATAGATACGGTAAAGTCTCCAACAGACGAAGTAATTGTGGTGATTTTTAAAAATTTTCCGACTTAAAATAAACAAAAAAATTGTTAAAAAAAATCAGTGAAAATTTTTCTTAACATTTTCTTCTTTAATCGCTTCGATGGCTCGTTAAGTTGTTTTATAGAACAATATTTTTTGTATTGATTTTGTTGTATTTGAAAATAATGGACGATATAAAATTTTTAACTCTATGTGTATAAAAAAATAATACATATACATACAGACAAGATTTTCAATAAACAAAACACAAAGTAGAATTTGGCTTAGGATTTTAAATAGATTATCAATAAAGCTAATTCAACTATTATGCCTAAAAAATAACGAACTGTTCTAATAACAGAGTAAAAATTTAAATTTCTAATATAATTTCTAATATTTCATTATAAGCATATTTTTAGATCTTATTTCAACCTATATAATAAACCTAAAAATATTACAGAAAATTTAAAATAATTTCATTTTTCAAGTTACTTTTATACCATGAATGAATGCATAATAAGCATTTGTTTGAAGTTTCATTTAACGTGCTTCTTAGTTTTGTACTAATTAACCCTGCATGTAAAAATAAACGCTCTACTGCTACAGAGGTCGCCTGTATAGACAAAAGATCTTTTGCCATTTTGGCTAAATTTGGAAATTGTTTATTGTGTGCTTTCCACCATTCTAAAATATCTGTACCCATTGAAGCGCGCTTTAATTGCAAATATTCTATTATTTCTTCTCTCCAATTTTCGGAATCACTTTTTTTTTTCAAATAGTGATATATAATCGATGTCATAGTTATCATCGCTTGAGGAACTTGATATTATTGGTGATTCAGCAGGCACAATATAATATTAATCCCTGTACATTTTCTCAAAAAAGGCTATAGATTGATCTTTCAGGCGAAAAATTGAACAAGTAGATATTTGTTTAATAAATAAATTTAGTTTTAAAATCTACTCCACTTTTAAAATATATAGTTAATTTACCAAAGAACAAAAATAGTTGATTCTCAAGTAGTATTATGAACCATAGCCGCCTTTGTGCAAGCACAACGTTCAGACCCCTAAGAATGATCCTGGTTAAGAAAGTAAATACGCATCAAAGTAATAAAAGTTTAGTTCAAAACAGCAAAGTTTACAGAATACCTATAAGTGTTTTACGTGGCCATCGCTCATTTTCTACCTATTGAATTATAACGTGTGTCCCTAGAATGGCCAGCACGTTGCTTGCATGAGTTCGGCAGCATTATACAGTGTGTTCTTATTTTGTGTTTAATATATCTTATTCCATTTGTATATCTTTCGAAATATCAAATAATTATTATTCTGTGGACGGTTATTTAAGTAACTCTAGTGATGTGTGGCCTTTCTGTTGATGTCCAAAGAACAAGGGATATGTAATATTTATTTTGATACATCTACTATTCTCCGTATATCTTCATTTACTGATTCCATTTGTTGGCAACATCTATTCGAATTATAGATTTTTGGAATAATTTTTTATATAAATATACCTAAATTTTTTCTATTTTACTGAAATGTTTGAACATTGGGTTTTTTTACATTAAACTTTTAGGATTGGAAAAACTCTGTGTTTCAAACGTAGGCTTCCATGTTCTTTTGTCTAAATAACATCTCGGCGAACAATTATTATTTTTAAAAGTTTGTTTTTGAGACCACCGAGACTTCCGAGACCGATATTGAGACTAAGTAGGTCTCGAAGCATCGAGACCGATACCGAGACCGAGACCATAAACATTTTCCGAGACCGAGACCGAGACTGATTCAGTCTCGGTCTCGGTCTCGCGAACCCCTAATGCGAAGCATTTTTATTCAGATCATTATTGTCAGTATGTAGATGTGTATTGTGCAACTAATAAAATACTATTAAGTATTCGAGGGTATTCCACAATATTTGTAAAAAGAAGAGCCGCTGTGTCTGTTGTGGCCCTATAACACAATTAGAAAAAAATATCCAATCAGTAGGTCAAATTTGGCAGAACTTAGACATATTTAAGCAGACACCTGTGTCATAAGTTGCACCCTTTCTTTATTTCAGTTCTGGTTTCTCTAGATGGGCTTCCTATGGCTATTATATTGTTTGCGACCTTGTCTGTCGTTTCTAAAAAGTTAGGTTAAACGTCACTACTTGCTCAACTATGTGTCAGTCAAGTTCTAATTTGCATACTATTAATAAATTTCTGATATTTTCATAGTGCACTACAGGGTTATTCCGAATATTTAGCGAGCGCCTACTGCGTTTAATATACGAGATAGAAAAAAACGTTAAATACAAAAGTTGTATAAAACACATACTTGGTAAATCCTTAATGGAACACCCTGTATACTCAAACAAAAATTAATAGATCTTTTTCTTCTGAATTCAAAAATATATGGCTTGTTGACATATGGTTTAGCCGGTTTCGAATTATTTGCATTTAAAAACCTGATCGCAATTGCCATGAATAAACAAATGGCTCGAGCGCCATTATTGAAAATGTTTATTTATTTTTAATAAACAAAATGAAACCAAATAGGTAACCTTTTTTTAATAAAATAATTTATGAAAATTCACAAATGTTGAATATGACCGCCGTTATTTTCGATAAATTTTCTGTAATTTTCATTTAATTTAAATAAAGCATTACAAATATACTCCGGATGTTCTTCATTCTATGAATCTATACTCCTTTGGATCTCTTGCCTTAAATCCTATAAATTTTGACTTCTTCCTTTATATATTTCATTAGGTAGCCCCATAAAAAATTGCAGAAAAGGGTTAGGTTTGGACTATTAGGTGGCCAGTTAATGGCCCCATGAGTTCCAATCCACTCGTTAAACCGGAGAGGAAGTTCTAACAAATTTTCAATTTCATTTAAAAACTGGATGTATCTATCTCCTGTTAACGCACCCTTAAATATAACCGCCCCAATTATTCGGTTCCTAAGACTACTACACCAAACATTTAATGACATACGACGCTGATTTTTAATTTCAACATAACAGACGGGGTATGGCCCTGTCAATTTTTTGTACCAGCAAACATTTCATAAGGGTGATATACATACTTGTATAAAACAGTTTGAATCTTTTTTGCTGATTTTCCAAAGTATCTACCAGCGTTGACGGTATACACTGCTTGCGCCTGAGCAATATTATTGTTGTTTTTGTAATATAGGCGAATTATCCCAATTTTTTTCTGTATACTCTATTTTACCGAAGAGCAAAGGAGCGACAGCCACATAAAAATCTGACAGCCGAATAAATAATAATAAATAATGGCGTTCAAGTCATTTGTTTATTCATGGCTACTAGGATCATTTTTTTAAATGCAAATATTCCGAAAACGGCTAAACCAAATATCAGCATATCTTATATTTTTAAATTCAGAAAAAAAAAATATTTTTTAATTTTTGTTTCAATATACAGGCTGTTCCATTAAAGATTTACAAAGTTTGTGTTTTATACTAACTTTGCGATATTCATTTGTTTTGTTACTTAACATTTTCTGGCGATTTAGGATAAACCTTACAATTTTTATATTTAAAGTTTTTTTCTACCTCGTATATTAAAGGCAGCAGAAGCTGTATAAATATACGGAATAACTCTGAACTTCATGTCAGTAATGTTGTTAAATTTGTCTAAATGTCTTTGTAAGTCCTTTCATGACTTCCACCAATACAGGCATATATTATATTAATATCTTTATTACAACACATGTTTTATACAACTTTGAAACGGATTTTTGAAAATCATTTTATAATAAAATTTTGATAAAGGAGGCTTTCAAGTCCCTTTAACCAACGACGAATAAGCTCGACCCTTTTCTAATACATTCATAGTGCTGTAGTTTATGTACCTTCTGAACTTCCGATTAATACAAAATGTATCTCTCTATTGTTGGTTAAACGGAAATTACATAGTCTAACGTGAAAACTTAAATTAGGAAAAGGTAAGCTATTCATTTCAACAGAACAATACTTTGCGTTGATAATATATTTAAATTTGGCCTTATAAATTTGAATTCAACCCCAATTTTCCATATTAGCTTTAGTCGCCTGGATGAACATTATGCATCTGCATTGTTAGAAATATTGGTGGTTAAAAAAAAAATAGTAATTATCAATCCTACAAAGTTCGCGATGTTGTTTTAAAATATTCGAATCCACGGTAGAAAAATTATTTTTACATTAGATACGTTGTTTTTACAATGCTGCCGTGATTAGCTGAGCAGATTAATTCTTATAAAATCATATTTAGCAGATCTTGTATAGTCAAAAGCAGTGTTATCGTGCGGGTCATACGATTTATCAACGACAAACTTTTTAAGTTTGTTTTTCTTTTATTACGTATGATTATATCCTCCGCATAAAATCCGGAAGATGAATTAGATAGACCTACGATATTTTCATACGAAAAAAGAGGATAAACATATAAATACCAGCAGTCGCAAAAATCTTTGAGCGATGTCACTTCAAAGTCAGATTGACAAGTCAGTGACAAAATGAGTAATAGAAAACAATTTTCGGGACTTTTGCATCCACAAGTGAAAAAAAATGGTATTAGATCTAATAAAATATTACGAAAATGAAAATTTACCGGCCAATATCCAGGAGACAGTAGCAAAAGTTCTGGGAATCGGTGTAAGGACTGTGCAGAAAATTGTGCACGAAAAAAAGCATAATTGACTACCGAAGAAGATTAAGAAATGTACACGAAAAAAGCCAAAGACAGAAGATTTAAGTGACAATGTAAAAATAGATGTTCGTAATACAATTTACGATTTATACACATTAAAAACTAATATAACCCTTCAAGTTTTAAAAGAAGCTTTAAAAAATCGAGGCATATTGGAAATTGGACTAAAATCGTTAAAAATTAATAAAAATATTGGGTTTTCGATATAAAAAGAACTGTAATCGAATATTTTTATGCGAGTTGCCACATATAGCAAGTCAGCGTATCCAGTTTTTAAAGAAATACACGGAAAATGTTAATTCAAAATTTAGAAAAGTGGTATTTTTAGACGAGACTTGGATATTTTCTAAAGGAAGTGGCTCCAAATCTTTGCAGGACGAGTCTGTAAAAAGTGTCAAGAGAAAAAAGGGATGTGGTACGGAAAAACGGTTCATCATTTTGCATTCAGGTTTTTCAACAGGATTTCTCCCAGGTGCAAGTTTACTGTTTTCTTCAACATCCAAAAGTATGGACTACCATGATAATATGAACTGTGAACTGTTTGAAAAGTGGTTAAAAGAACAACTGATTCCAAATTTAGATTCTCCATTTTTCATCATTCTGGACAATGCATCTTATCATTCAAGAATCTTAAATAAACAACCTACTTCATCCTGGAAGAAAAGTGATATTTATGACTGGCTAATAAAACAAAAACAAAATGCTTTACCCAATATGCTGAAACTGGCTTTTAAATAAAAAAATAAACTTTTAATGGCAAAATCTATTCAAAGCCAACAATATATGCCGTAGATGAAATATTACAGGAAAATGGATACGAGGTTTTACGACTGCCGGCATACCATTGCCAGTTTAACGCAATAGAATTAATATGAGCTGGAGCAAAATCATATTACGAAAAACACGTGAATGATGGTCTTACATCAAATGAAGTGCAAATTGTTTGGCAAGATTCATTAAATTATATTAAGCCGGAGTACTGGAAGAAATCTATGGAACACACGGAGAAATTAATACGGGATTGGTGGAATCGAGAACGAGTTCTAGATGTTGAAATAGCACCAATGATCAACGCGCGATTTGAGGACGACTCAGAAGATGAGGACTTTTTAAGTGATGATGAGATTTTTTAGTCTATAATATTAAAAAGTTTATATTAGTCTTAAATAAATAAATTGCATTATGAATATCCATTTTTGCATTGTAAAGTCTTTTGCCTTTTGATTTTTTCGTGTACATTTCTTAATCTTCTTTGGAAGTAAGTTATGTTTTTTTTTGTCATGCACAAGTTTCTGTACATTCTTTATACCGATTCTCAGAGCTTTTGCCACTGGCTAATAGATATTAGTCAGTGAATTTTAATTTAAACATTTTTTTATTAGATTTGACACAATTTTTTTGCTTACTTTTTTAGTACATTTGCAATTTTGTAGGCAATAAATAAATAATTATAGAATACTTGTTCCAATTTTAAAGCTTGTTTAAAATAAGTAAATTTTTTTATTAATTATAAGACAAAACTTGATATATAAAATTCGGTAAAATCGCTTTACCAGAAACTCGGGGCTTATATATACATATATATATATATATATACATATATATATATATATATATATATATATATATATATATATATATATATATATATATATATATATATATATATATATATATATATATATATATACCGGGTGTCAACGATATCGTTTTACACGATGCCATTCAATTGCTTTTTAGGTTAGGATTTTTTTATTTGGATTAACGAAATATGGTATTAAGACACATATTTTTCATGAAAAAACAATTGAATATTACTGCCAGTTTTTCCGATATCAGAACCAAGTTAAGAATTTCAAATGGAACCCTGTATATTATTTAACATAGTTTGATAGAGCTTAGAATTACCTTTTCAATGACATATCACACGTTATATTTTTTTTCAAAATGGCGGACCAGGAAGCGCTTTTTCAAAATTCAATATGGCGGTCGTTTCCCGATACCGATGAAATTTTGTTTAACAAATTATTAAAAAATTAAAAAAAAAACCGGGTTTTCAATGGATTTTAATCAAATTTAAAATCAAATTTTTAATTTATCACAAAATGGGATAAGTTTAATTTTTTCTCTAAAATGTGAACTTTTTCTTAAATTTTCTCAAAGATTTTAAATAGGAAGCTGTATTTATTAAATATTAGTATTAAAGTATATCTTATTAGCTACACGAAACCGCATAACAAGCCGTATTTTTGCTTTTTGTTTCAGAAAAAATTGACAAAACCTTGCCGATATACATTTTTCCTAATACATAACATGAAACAAACACACACATATTATTAATCAGAAAATCCTGGAATATTTTTTATTGTTTATTGATAAGTAATTTTGTATTATTTTGACATTTTATGACTGTTGTCTTATTTTAGGAAAGCGAGAAAAAATCACAAGTAGTATTAATTTTATTTTACCGGTAGATACGGTGCAGTAACATGAAAGATGACTTAACTAAGATAAGTAGGCCTTGGAAACAATTGCATAGGGATGCCATTATAATTTTCATTAGATTTACCAGAAACGTCAAAAGTACTGTTTTGTATCGACATTTCTGATAACTTTCGTTACATTTTTACACTGAGAAGTGGTTCTAGTTAGTTTTAAAAATAAATATTATGGTTTATTCAAGAGAACATCAAATTGACATGCTCCATATTTATGGGGAATGTCGCAAAAATTCAAGGGACACACAGAGATTATACCAGGAACGCTTTCCGAATCGTGACGCTCCTTCACATGCATATTATCCTTGGCTAGTACAACATTTAAAAAATGAAAATAATGGTGGTGTCCATGCTAATGGCAATGATGGTTTCGTAGTAAGCGAAGAAGTGGAAACAAACGTTTTAGCGTACATCGAGTATGACCGTACAGCTTCCCTTCGTGAATTAGGCAAACAGTGCAATACGTTCCATGAAAGCACCAGAAAAATTTTAAAGAAACACGGGTTTAAATCGTTTAAGTATCAAATTCACCACCACCTATTTGAAAATGACTTCCAAAGACGACTTATTTATTACAATTGGTTTTTAGATAATTATAGAATAAGTCCTGTGTTTCATCATAAGATTATGTTTTCGGACGAACCAAGGTTTACTAATCTAGGGATGTTTAATAGAAATAATTTTCGTTATTGGGCAAAGGAAAATCAAAGATTAGTAAGAGAAGGTGCCTTCCAGGAACGTTTTGGAGTTAATGTTTGGTTAGGCGTTGTAGGACTAAGCGTTATTGGTCCAATATTATTCCATCAGCCTTTAACTGGCGAGATGTATTTGGACTTTCTCGAAAATGAAATTGAACATTTTATAAATAATTTGCAGAAAAATGATGATTTAGTTTACCAACAAGATGGCGCCCCTGCTCATAATTCAAGAATTGTTGCAAATTACTTGAATAAACGATTTGGTGAGAACTGGTTGGGAACCAATGGACCAATTCGATGGCCATCGAGGTCGCCTGACCTAACCCCGCTTGATTTTTCTATATGGGGTCATCTGAAAGAAAAAGTGCATGCAACTCCTGTAATATCGTTGGAAATGTTAGAAAATAGAATAAGACGAGCCGTTGAGAGTATCTCAGAACAGCATTTACGAAACCTGCTCGCGGAAAATGTTGAGATAGTTACACTATGCCAAGAACAAGGCGGATAGCGCATAGAACATTTAATTAAGTGACTTTTGTATTAATTGTGAAAGTTTGATTTTAAATTAGCATTAAACCCAATAAAAACCCCCATATTTGTTTATTATTTCTACCTATAATTCAAGAATATCTTCGGTGTTAGAAAATGGCCGCCATATTGAATTTTGAACAAAAGCTTCCTGGTCCTCCATTTCGAAAAAAAATCAACTTGTGATATGTCAATGTAAAGGGAATTCTAAGTTCTATCAAACTGTGTGAAAAAATATACAGGGTTCTTTTTAAACTTCTTGTTTTAGGTCTAGGTATTTCCGGAAAAACCGAAAGCCTACCGGTAAAATAAAATTAATACTACTTGTGAATTTTTCTCGATTTCCTAAAATAAGACAGCAAAAATCATAAAATGTCATAATAATATAAAATTGCTTATCAATAAAAAATATTCCGAAATTTACTGATTAATAATATGTGTGTGTGGGTGTGTGTGTTTCATGTTATGTATTACGAAAAATGTATATCGGCAGAGTTTCGTCAATTTTTTCTCAAACAAAAAGCAAAAATACGGTTTGTTATGCGGTTTTGTTTTTGTTTTTTGTTTTTCTCAGTGTAAAAATGTAACGAAAGTTATCAGAAATGTCGATACAAAACAGTACTTTTGACGTTTCTGGTTAAATCTAATGAAAATTATAATGGCATCCCTATGCAATTGTTTCCAAGACCTACTTATCTTAGTTAAGTCATCTTTCATGTTACTGCACCGTATCTACTGGTAAAATAAAATTAATACTACTTGTGATTTTTTCTCGCTTTCCTAAAATAAGACAACAGTCACAAAATGTCAAAATAATACAAAATTACTTATCAATAAACAATAAAAAATATTCCAGGATTTTCTGATTAATAATATGTGTGTGTTTGTTTCATGTTATGTATTAGGAAAAATGTGTATCGGCAAGGTTTTGTCAATTTTTTCTGAAACAAAAAGCAAAAATACGGCTTGTTATGCGGTTTCGAGTAGCTAATAAGATATACTTTAATACTAATATTTAATAAATACAACTTTCTATTTAAAATCTTTGAGAAAATTTAAGAAAAAGTTCACATTTTAAAGAAAAAATTAAACTTATCCCATTTTGTGATAAATTAAAAATTTGATTTTAAATTTGATTAAAATCCATTGAAAACCCGATTTTGTTTAATATTTTAATAATTTGTTAAACAAAATTTCATAGGTATCGAGAAACGACCGCCTTATTGAATTTTGAAGAAGCGCTTCCTGGTCCGCCATTTTGAAAAAAAAATATAACTTGTGACATGTCATTCAAAAGGTAATTCTAAGCTCTATCAAACTATGTAAAATAATATACAGGGTTCCATTTGAAATTCTTAACTTGGTTCTGATATCGGAAAAACTGGCAGTAATATTCAATTGTTTTTTCGTGAAAAATATGTGTCTTAATACCATATTTCGTTAACCCAAATATAAATATCCTAACCTAAAAAGCAAATGAATGGCATCGTGTAAAACGATATCGTTGACACCCGGTATATATTATATATATATATATATATATATATATATATATATATATATATATATATATATAGATATATAGCTTGAAATTTTCGCATGCATGGCCCTTAATTTTAGACTGAAATCTGAAGAAATCGGATAAGTAGTTTTTTAACTATGCCGCGAACAGACAGACTAGCGGACAGACATACCTACAGACAGATGGAATTGAGAAAACAAGTTTTCCGGCATCTAGGGACCCTTAAATGTAAAGATCTGAAAAAATCTTACGAGGGAAGTAATAAATAATTATCTTGTGTTTTTAACAAAAGTGTATAATATTTTTGCAAAATAAAATTTTTTGTTTTCACAATACAAAAAGAAACAAGTTTTCTTTGCACAGGGGTGGCCCGCATTTAAATAAATGACACTGTATAAGTGCTTAGATTTTTAAGTCAAGCGGGGCTCATAATTTTTAGTGATTGATAAAAAAATCTCACTTTCATTAAGTGGCTGTATAAACAGAACATATCCTGATTGTTCCACTGATTCGAACCGCCTTCCGACTTTATTAAGGCGCTAACAATATTAAGCGGTTATCTTAATAATTTTACGAAATATAATAAAAAAAAAACTATTTTCTTTCTCCCTGTATATTTGTAAATAGCCCATCGAGATTTAATAGCTCGATAAAAGAATCACACAACATTTTGGTATTCACTGTGTTTTCTGATTTGATTCATAATGTTGGTGACCTTTGGACCCGCACGATAAGACCGCATTCGACTATACGTTGTTTTCACAATGCTGCTGTAATTAGCGGAGCAGATTAATTCTTATAAAATCATATTTAGCAGATCTTGTAGACTATGTGTTGTTTAGTAACAAATTATTAACATATTTTAGGATTGACTACTCAGAGCCCAGGGTTTAGTTCTAGGATCTCTACTATTTTTTGTTCCTACATAGAAGACATTCCTGCATATATACCAGGCACAACGTAGAATATACTATTCGCAGACGACGCAACCGTAATAAAAAAGTCTAACTTTTAGAAGAAATTGAATCTTAGTGTCCGAGATGCGTTCAATGACATAGAAAAATGATTTGTTTCGAATAAACTCAACAAAAATGAATCAAAAACTCAAACGTTAAATATTTCTCTATAACAACTAAATAAAAATACTAAACGTGTCAAATCTCTTGTTATGTATAGATACGAAATTAACATGTAAGGAACATACAACTCAATAAAAAAGAGAATATGTTAAAACTCCTTTATGGTTTGAGATTGTGTAATTCATGTTATGCTTATGACTGCCTATTATGGATATACATATACACTCAAATCCTAACTATGCTATTCTGTGTTGGGGACACTCCTCCGAAGCTGAATTTTTTGTTCCTGTTCGTTGTGCTTTTTTCAATCAGTCTTTGTTTGCTTTTTAGATTATTTTATGTCATTAACCTTAGTTTAATTGTTTTAATAATGTAAAATTAATTAATGTAGCAATAATATTCAAGTAGCAAAGCAGCAAAGCACAAAGATTTCGTATGTCTTTTTGGGTACAACTTACTTGACATATCGACGAACTTCCCCCCCCCCCACCCATTCTGATGCGACGGCCTCAAATTTAATTTAAGAAACAGGCCCCAAACTTTGTCGGTACGCCACTGATTTCAACCCTTTAAATATATAAATAAATCTTTAAAACAATTCAATAATAATTTGCTTCTTGAAGTGACCGTCTATATTAAGCTATTTAACAATACATAATTTTTAAATAACGAATTAAAAGATTCTAAATAACTTTTTCCAATTTTCGACAAAAGCGCTATCCTTTCTCTTTTTTCTGTATAACAATAAAGACAAAGAAAAACAAAAATATGTTGTCTTTTATCACCCTCTTGATATGCAAATAAATAACGAGTAGAATGCCATAATATTGTGCGTAGTTAAGTTCTTGAGAAAATTAAATACACTAAAAAAGTTGAGTTAAAATGTTCCCCAGGGAAAAGAGTCGACTGAAGAAGTAACAAAATATATAAAAAATGAAAGATACACTTTTCGATGTAAATAGTGAATGACCAGAAACAGTAAATACTAACCTAGACTGGGAAATAATAATATTGTCTTTGAAATGTGTCCTCAAAGTGGCTAAATGTGAGGTAGATTCCTCACTACGGCAAGCGAAAGAAAAAAAAAAGAACAATTTTAAATCAGGAACTGACTATTAATCTTCCCAGAAAAAGTCAAAAATGATTAGAATCTGAAATCAATACAAGTCAGAATTGCAACGTTGCCAGTGTATGAAATAATTGTAAACTTAGCGCATCGTAAAATAAGGAAAAAGAAAAACCAAAGTTAATTTGGGGCTGTAATGTAGTAAATTTAGAACATGAAAATTTTGATAATCCTACATTCTTTTCCGCTGCAACTTGGAGAGCTTGGAGCATGTGAAATGGATACTAAACTAGAACAGATAGAGAGATATTTCTCTCAAAAAGGTAAATCTGTGGCAAATACAGGTTGCGATTACTTTGTTATTTTAAATGGAACCCGTAAACATTTTCTAAATTTTATTGCCTACACAAACTTGGTTTAAAACTGAACCAAAAATTTTAAGAACATATATGAATTCGATTTAAAAAATCAAGGCGAACCACCTTCCGCCATTATTTTTAATTCAATATGTTCATCGGTTTATATACTAACATCATTTTGAACTGTTTAATAGTGTAAACTTGTTTGGTTAACCCTTTTCTTCTATTATTTCAAATAATGTTAGTTAGTTTATTTTAACTTAGCAGGCTTTCAAACCAATCCACACTGGTGTTCAAAATAAATATTAAGCTTATTTATTTTTTTTTTATAGATTGTTGCAGCATTACTATTAATGTTGTAAAACAGTATTATATAAAAGCTTTTATAATTTTCAATAAGCATCGTCCCAAAAAGAAATAATGTTAAGACAGTAAATGTTCAGAAAATACCAATGAACAAATGAAAAAAATCGCACCTTTTGTTAAACGTGTTTGCTCGATACTACGTTAGATATAGTGGGAACATGATTTGCAGTTAAAAAGATTGTAATGATGTTATAGTCAAATATAATGGCTTAAAATTATAAATAAATAAACAATATTTTATTGCATAAGTATAAAAACCAATACAAATGGTTGGTTAGTACCGCACAGCATGTTTTAATAACCACCAGACAAGCATACAATTATATATTACAAACTAATGTCACATCCAACGTTAAGTTATAGGTTTTGCTGCGAATTAATGAAATAGTCTCTAATTTTATGTTTAAAAGTAAATAGTTCAGCCAGAAAATAGTCAGGGAAAAGGTTATACAAATGAGCGGCTAAGTAGTAAAGACATGACTTAAAAAATTCCGTGTGGTATCTGGGTATCTATATATTTAAAACACTAAGCCAGATTCTTCAGCGAGTTCGTGAGAGAGCTGTACAGCACCAAATGAGATTGATTTTTTTTTAATGATCGTCTGGTTAGCGATATCTTTCAACACTAATTTGTGTATTATTTTGTTGCGAATTTTTTCTATAAAACCAATATGTTTTTCTTCAATAACATTTCTGGATGATGCGGTGAATGCGCCCCATATTTTTATAATTCCGCTCATCGCGTCATCTAACGGAAAAGACAGAACAAGGTTTGCCGGGTCAGCTATACCATGCATAACCCCAGATTCTTAACCTCATCCATCCATTCAATAATTCTGATATTCACATTATCAAGAACCAATTCTGTACGCGAAAATATTATTGCTTGGGTTTTTCGAGGATTAATTGCAGTTGCGCACTGCCCATTGTGAAATTCTAACCAAGTCCTCGCACACTGCCAAAATACCGTTCATAACCATTTTCAGTGGTATTTCTATGTATATCTGCAGGTCATCCGCGTACATATGGCAGGAACAGTTTCTGAGAACACCATCAAAAATAAAAATAGTGAAAAGAAGTGTTTTTAAGAAAAAAATGGTCTGTTGTTTAAAAAACCATTTGAAAATTGTTAAAGTGTTCTCAAATAACTACGCAGAAGGCTGCTGTCACGTTTTTCTTTTTGTTGCTTGCGAAACGTATAGTATATTATATTTGTCATTTGTAGAGGTTGGGAAATGGGCTTCCAGTACAATGGCTGAATATTATATCGATAATTCTGTAAAAAACTAAGTGAAAACTACTTAAGTATTATCAAAAACGTTCCGCAAAAGTTTCTGGTAAGGGTCGAACATACACTGATCTTGCATTACTTTTTCATGGTCAATAAGTCCAATGCTAGCATTTGTTTACTAGAAACGTTAAACATAATATAAAAATAACCGTAAATTTTAGTAATATTATTATCACTATATATTCGCTTAGTAAATATAAAAAATGTATGACTTTTTTTAAAATAAAAACAAAGTGATAGAAATCGGGTCAGTTTGTAATTTTTTTACTTTCCGTGAGAAATTATCAGTTTCCAACATAATATTTTGTTCTCAAACTACTATCTCTAGAGTAGGACATGAAAATTTCTCAATTTGAATTATGTATTATATTTGAAAAGAAATGTTTGATTTCAATATCGCTTACCACCTCCATCGTCATCATGATGCACCAACTTCTTCAAACCGATGATAATAGAGAGCATCAGTGCCAGCGCTGACACCATAAGGGCTTTCATGGCAAGAAGACCAACACCACCGATACCAAGGGCAGCCAGAAGTTTTCCCATCATCAGTCCCATCATCATCATTCCACCGCCTCCACCACCCCCGCCACCACCTTTTCCTCCTCCGCCACCTCCGCCTCCTCCTCTGGGTTCATCTGAAATTGAAACAAGAAATGAAATGAAATAAAATTCAGAATATATTTTTATTTATAACAAAGCAAGTAACATTTTATTGAGTCACTTAAAACTAGCTGATCACCATCTAGAACAAAAATGAGATCACATTATGTTTTGCGTACGGGTTTTATTTCCATACAGACCGTTTTTGCCTGAGTAACCATAAGTATGTTTTTCCTACATCAGGAAGAAACTTTCTTCAGTATAATAATGGATTTACTCCTCAATTAAGCTATATCCGAACGCGAGACATCAACTGTGGTCTCATCAGCATAGAAGAATACTCTACCTTGGGAAATATGTTCAATAAAAATCAGTGAGGTGTTCCTATATTTTGATCAAAAAGATCAAACTTTGAACCCTTATCCCTCACCGAAAATGTCCTGTTTAAAAAAGAAATGATCCAGTCGTTCAAGTTACCTCTTATTCCAAAACTGTTTAATTTTAAAGCCACAAAATCTTTATCAACAGTGACAAAAGCGCGAGTAAGATCAAAACAGAAGGAAATTACAGTTTCTGTATTATCAATCTTATCTGTTACATATTCAATAAGGTCAGCGCAAGCGCTTTTAGTAGACAGTTCTCGACGAAAGCCATGCTGACGATCTGAAAAAATATTATATTTAACCAAAAAAGAATACATTCTGTTACAAATGAGTTTTTCTCAAATTTTAGGGAAGCAGCTCGGTAGAGAAATAGATCTACAGTTTTTACTAGACTGGGGTCTTCTTTCTTAAATATGGGTAAGACCATGGCAATTTTAAGCCATTTGGGAAACGGTCTGGATTCAATTGAAACATTAAACAGAATGGCAAAAATATTAGCTATTTGGCCAATAATTTTTCTTACTTGGAAATATATTCATTGTATCAATTCTTTGGTAACTAGTAATAGGTTCAAAAAACATTGAATTTGGGACATGCTTTTTAGTCAATCAATCAGCCGACAAGATTTTTTTAACACAGGACAGCTCATTATTTTCACAATGGAAATACCCTCCCAATAATAAAAAAAATATTCGGAAAGCCCTAATACGTAGAGTTGAACGTTTATTACTAAGCCAACGTTTCGGCACCAATTTGTGCCATCATCAGAGCTAGTAAATTCTAGCCCTGGTGATGGCACAAATTGGTGCCGAAACGTTGGCTTAGCAATAAACGTTCAACTCTATTGTCCAAGGAAGCTGTTATTGTTTCATTTCAAAGATTAGGATTAGTGGACGAA
Source organism: Kuschelorhynchus macadamiae (assembly GCA_030620095.1). Taxonomy (NCBI): domain Eukaryota; kingdom Metazoa; phylum Arthropoda; class Insecta; order Coleoptera; family Curculionidae; genus Kuschelorhynchus; species Kuschelorhynchus macadamiae. Next base: position 241,395 of record JAUTXW010002776.1, read on the forward strand.
AAACCTACCATAAAATCTAATACGTACCATTTTTTAATAGCCTAATTAGAATCTTTTATATTGGCAGGTAAACAAACAAACAAACAAACAAACAAAAGTATGCTTTATTGCCGCAGAAAAATTTTACAATTTTATGGACAAAGCAAAATATACCTAAAAATAAGACATATCAAAACATTAATCGAAAATAATTTCGACAGGTCAGTGCTTTTTTTTTTAAAATGTAAATTATCAATTTACCAAATCGTAAAACACACGTTAGAATATAACATAACATTGCAAACAGTAAATGAATCATGATAACCTTATAAAAGTAAACAAACACACATGTACGAGGTGAATAATTTCGATGACATGGAAATCAAAATTGCAACTATGCGACCTTAAACTCTATGTTATTATAGTTATACAAATAATTGTGATGTTAAACAGAAGGTATATTGAACTAGTGTAGAATGTAGTATACAAAAAGAATTAAATTGTTTTTAATCCAATACCTAACAAAAATAATTAAGTTTTAAGTGAATGTTCGACAGTTCTTTTCCCTATATAATGATTTATAAAATTCTATGCTACGAGTTAGGACATGACTCACAAAAGATTTAAGTAAACAAGCGAGTTTAGTGACAATTTAAAGAGACTTACTCACTGAAAAAAAAAATCATTAACGCTGTAAAATGGTCTCTCAATGAGGTATGCTTTGGTGTTTTTTCGAAATTGTGCAAGCATAGGGATAGATTTTAAATGTACTGGCAGATTGTTGTAAAGTTTTACGGCGTTGTAAATAATTGATTTTTTTATTAATTCTGTGGAAGGAATGGGAAGATAAATATCATGCCTAGAGTTTCTGGTAGGGTATACATGTTGTGGCCTTTCTGGGAGGGTGTTTATATGTTTTCTCAGCAAACATACCGTTTCCAAAATAAATAATGCAGGAAGTGTTAATATTTCATGTTTTTTGAAATAGTATTGGCAGTGACCTCTATTATTTAGACCAAACAAATAACGAATGGCTCTCTTTTGAAGCATAAAAATATTACGAAATTGCTCGGTGGTACAGCAGCCCCAAAAGGGAAGGCCATAGCGGAGGTGGGATTCAAATAAAGAGAAATAAGTAAGTCTGGCAGAAGGAACGTCTAGTTCTTTTGAAACTGATCGAATGGCGAAGCAGGCGGTAGAAAGTTTTTTAGTTAAGGTGTCAATATGATTAGACCATTTTAGGTTGCTATTTATATTTAAACCCAGGAATTTAACCGACTCTACGTATTCAATATTGCTGTTATGTACCTGAAGTGGTTGTAAAGTTCCCTTATAAGATAACGCCACCGTTTTATCGACGTTAAAACAAAGCATATTGGAATCGGACCAAGCCTTAATTATAACCAAGTCTTTGGAGATACTAGAGTGTAAAGACGTTGTATCAAAATCACTCCATGTTATGCTTGTGTCATCAGCAAAAAGGGAGATTCTTCCATTAATTTTAAGGTTCGTGATATCATTAATGTATAACAAAAAAAGAATAGGTCCCAAGACTGAACCAGGAGAAATGAGGGACTCCACTTGTAATCAACTTACAATTAGAATCGGAACCATTAGCCCTTACAAGTTGTTGCCTTTTTCCAAGATAAGATTTGAACCAATTTAAAGAAGTACCACGAATTGAGTGGTTCTCTGTGTATCGATAAGCAAGTGTATGTGAAAACGAGAATGTCGAGTCAAACGCGCCGAAGTTGCAAAATTTCTTCTGACAATTTGACAATTCTTTTAATATTTGTGGCGAATTTCTGGTGAAATCACAAGCCAGGCCATTTTCCGAAAATGTAAAAAAAGCCTACTTTAAATATTTTGGTGTGTTAATTGGGGATCAAGACAGGCAGTGGGCTCCCCATGTGTGCTCTGTTAGTTGTAGTGTATCATTGGTGCAGTGGATGAAGGGAAAGAGAAAAAGTATGCCTTTTGCAGTTCCAATGGTATGGCGCGAACCCACCAATCATTCTGACGACTGTTATTTTTGCCTGACAAAGACTGAAGGTTATTCCAAAAAGGGAAACACAATATAGAATATCCAAATTTGCAATCTGCCATACGACCTGTTCCTCATAATGAAAATTTGCCAGTGGCGATTGCGCCTTTAAATTGGCAAGCTATTGTTTTGGGAGATAATGGAGATAACGTATCATCAGGCAGCTCAAAAGAACAGTGCACCGATCCCACTTTTACCACAGGTCCCAGTTCCGACGAGCCACATTTGATTGTTCAAAGTGAAATAAATGATTTAGTATGTGATTTGGGGTTATCCACGTAACAGTCAGAACTTCTGGGTTCCCGTCTTAAGGAATGGAACCTCTTGGCCAAAGAAACAAAAATTACGAATTTCAGAAAAGGAAATGCGGTGTTTTCTGAATTCTACAGTATGGAAAATTCGTTATGCGCATGTACTGATATAGACAGTTTAATGCAGGAACTTGATATTGAATATTCTCCCCGTGAGTGGCGCTTATTCATAGACTCATCTAAATATAGCTTAAAAGCAGTGTTATTGCATAATGGAAATTTAAAACTTTCTATACCAGTTTCCCATTCAGTTGCAATGAAAGAAAATTATGAAAATATGCTCACGATTTTGCATAAACTACAATAGGTATAAATAGCAGATATGTGGGGACTTAAAAGTTATAGCGATTTTAGTGGGACTTCAGGGCGGATTTACAAAACATTGCTTTGTTTATGGGACAGTCGTGCAATAAATCAGAATTATGTAACAAAAATTTGGCCAGAAAAAAGCGAATTTCAACCGGGAGCTCAAAATGTTAAATTTATACCTCTTGTTGATCCCAAAAATGTCCTTTTGCCTCCTCTTCACATTAAACTTGGGTTGATGAAAAACTTTGTGAAGGCTTTGAATAAAGATGGTGATGGATTTAAATACCTAAGACAAGTCTTTCACCTGTTAAGTGATGCCAAATTAAAGGAAGGCATTTTTATTGGGCCACAAATCAGAAAATTGCTGGAGATGTAAGTTTTACGGAAAAGCTTTCCAGGTAGGAACTCAGAGCATGGAATTGATTTGTTAATGTAATAAGAGGATTTTTAGGCAGCAATATGGATAAAAATTATGAACAATTAGTTAATGAACTCTTAGATGCCTATAAAGCGCTTGGTGCCAGAATGTCATTAAAAATTCATTTCCTCCATTCCCATCTGTCATTTTTTCCTAAAAATGTGGGAGCTGTTAGTGACGAGCGGGGTGAAAGGTTTCACCAAGACATCAGTACAATGGAAATTCGGTACCAAGGACGATGGGATCCAGCCGTGATGGGTGACTACTGTTGGTTTTTGAAGAGAGAAGATAGGACACCTCATAAACGGAAAAAATAAAGTTTAATTAGTATTTTAAGTTAATATTTTTCGCGTTTGCTTTTCTCTTAGATGTATGGTATGTTTAATGGGCAAAAACTGTAAACACAGTCAATAAACAGGGTTAAGAATTTTCTGAAATCATTTTTTCTATAGATATTAAGTATCGTAACATTCGATATGGTTCTACAAATCTAACAAGAAAAGTTGTAGCACGTAGAGCTACAACTTTCTATTTGTCATTTTCGTATTTGGATAAGTCTATTCTATTAGATTATGCTATTCTGATTTGTATTACAACAAAAAAATTGTTTTTGTCGGCCAGATTAATTATGGGAAAAGTTAACATCAAAATGATTGTTAAGTTTTTCCTCTATGGCCAAGGAGAGATAACTTCCGAAGATCGAAGAAATTTCCGGATTTTTTGTTAGTTTATTATAATATTGTTTAGAGATTTGTTTTATTTTTTTGGTACTATCCTTGCCTTGAATATCGTTAACAACATTCCATGACATTTTTATTTTATTCGTGGAATTGGCGATTAAGGTATCATAATATAATAATAATTGTTTTCCAAGCTGAATTGTATGTATCTAGCGGAGGTCAATAGTTTATATTCGTTATATAACTTTGCTTTAATTTTTAGTAAAAACCGGTACGTTTTTAAATAATCTGTATGTTCTTATAAGCTTTGAGGTTTTATTAAAATACAAGGAAAATGAAAAAAACATAATTGGCGATATATTAGGTAACCCTACTTTTTAACTTTATTTACTTAACACGTTTTCAATGCTTACCTTACAAGTTAGCAATCAGTACTGCTAGGCTCGGATTAGCACGAAGCTGGTTAACAAAGTCACTGTTAAAAGCATAATAGAAGTATAACGGTGTCTGTAGGCTCAAGTTAAGAATAGTTTTTTATACACAAAGGGACAGGTTTATTTTTTAAAATATCGACAATAAATCAGGGACTTGTAACTCACTACACTAATTGATCTCATTTAAATGTGAGTAAAGAAAATATATAGTCAAGATTGAACCTATGGTCAGCCACATACAACTTATTAATACTTTAGACACGGGTTATGTCACGATTCATTCGCAAGAACTGCTGATCAAGCGGACCCGATGCCTTCGTATTATTACGCCTTAGCAGAGTCCGGCAGTCATTTAGAAGCTTCCATTTTTATCGTTTATATTTTGTACATTTAATATAGACTTTTTGTCAAATAAAGCTTTTTAAAATGGGATACCGTCGGTCGTGTTAGTTAACTCACGGCTTGAACGTTTCGCACATGTTGAGAAATGACAGTCGATTTACACCGACGCACAGTAGTTCGCTCTCTTGTAAAGTTTTGGCCAAAACTCAGTATATCGAAAACCTTTATTTTAGTGAATATGTTTAAAATATGTTAAAATATATATTTTAAAATCATAACGGTGTTATTTAAAAAATGTCCTACGTAAGATCATACACTTTAGAGCACCTAATTATAAGCGTTTTACATACAAAAATCGACCAAAACTTTCAACAATTTAATATAAAAAACGAATTAAAGTACCCGTTTAAGCGTTTTTAAAATAATTTTAAATGGTCAAATTTATGCTGAGGCTATACTTCACATATTCTCTTCTTAAATAATATCGGTTTTTATCAATAATTTAAAAATAAATAACACTAATCATTTTTGCGATTTGCATTTTTGCAGTAATTTTTATCTATACAGCCAAATCAGAGTCATCCAAGCTGATCCAAGTTAAGCTAAAAGTAAGCCTCACAATGTCCTTTTAAGGAATATTGCCAAATTAGCTGCTACTATCTGCTATTCAGTTAGTAATAATAATATAGGTTGGATTTGGAATCATGGTTTGTTTACTTTTCACGCGTCGCGTCATTCTTAGTTGTTATGGTGTCAGTTCAGTTATAACTGAAGAGTTAACATTAAAAATGCAAGTAAAAAGAAAAATATTGTGCGATATTTTAATAGAAAACAACGGAAATGAAACTTTTGTTTTTAATTACCTACAAGAAAAATATCATTTTTCTGGTAATAGTGAAAAGTTAGCGTTTGACGGTTTAAGGCGCCATTTTTTGCCGCAATTTCGTGAAAAATGGAAATTGGCAAGTCGCAATAGAACTTTTTTTTATAAAAAATGTGCTTCGTGGTTGGAAGGTTCATTGACGCTGTTCAAAGGAAAAGGAGGGAGGCCAATTAAGACTCTAGAAAACTGTTCCGGTCGCTCAAAACGAAGAAAAGTGTCCTCTTTAAGTAAACATACCATCTTATCTGCCGCTGAATTACAGCATCTTTTAGTATTATTGTTAAATTCATCAGGTAAAAAACACGAAGCTCAATTAATTAGTGACATTTTGGAAAACGGTGCAAAAATTATAAAAAAATCACATGTGATGACATTCCGGATTTGTTTACAAAAGAAGAAGCCTTAGCGTTAATAACCGATACAAAACTTTCTAAATATCAATATGATCATTTGCGAAATCAGTGTAAGCTTAAGAACTATCATATTTTTCCTCGATATGCTTGTATTTTAGAAGCGAAAAAGCAATGTTATCCTACCAAAGAAAAAACTGTTATATCTGAGAGTGGCGTAGATGTGGAACTACAGTCTTTGTTAGACCATACTGTTAGACGACTGCTATTAGTTCCAGATATAAAAAGTAATATACTGGCAACACCACCAGAGACATCAAGGTTAGTACTAAAATCAAAATGGGGATGCGATGGTTCATCTGGTCAAAGTATCTACAAACAAAATTTTTCGAATCCCAATTTAACTGACGAGTCTGTTTTTATGTCATCCCTCGTTCCAATCCAACTAAATGACGTTTTAGATTCCACAACTTTTTTTTGGAAAAATGAGCGACCATCATCCACAAATTACTGTCGACCAATTTCGTTTCATTTTGCTAAAGAAACAAAATCGTATGTTACTGATTTTGTTAATTCCATAAATGACCAAATATCTAAATTGTCAGATACTAAAATTGAATTTCCTGGTAAAACGGTATACGTTAAGCATGATTTGTTTTTAACAATGATTGATGGAAAGGTGTGTCAGATTCTAACAGGCACATCATCTTCAGCGTGCTGTAATATATGCGGGGCAAATCCTTCCGAGATGAACAGTATACAAATTATTCAACAGCGACAAGTAAATCAAGATGCATATAAATACGGATTGTCACCTCTTCATGCTTTAATACGGTTTATGGAATGTGTGCTTCATGTTTCTTACCGTTTGGAATTTATGAAATGGACGGCCAAATCATCGAATGAAAAAGAACTTCTAAAATCCAGAAAATCAAAAATTCAATGTTAACTCAAAGAAAAACTTGGAATAATTGTTGATGTGCCAAAACAAGATAGTGGCACATCAAATGATGGCAATACAGCAAGACGATTTTTTAAAAATTTTGAACAGGTGTCAGAAATAACTGGATTTAACAAAGAAATACTTAGACGTTTTGCAGTTATTTTACAAGTTATTAATAGCCGATGCGATATTAATGAGACAAAATTTGAAAACTATTGCTATGAGACGGCCAACATTTTCATTCAGCATTATTATTGGTATTATATGCCATCATCATTGCATAAAGTTTTAATTCACGGGGGTCAAATTATAAAGTCCATCAGTCTTTCAATAGGCCAGTTAAGTGAGGAAGCAGCAGAATCTAGAAATAAGGATTTTAAAAGATTTAGGCAGTCTCATTCTCGAAAGTGTTCTCGCGTTTCAACAAATGAAGATGTAATACATGCGTTACTTATTTCTTCTGACCCATTAATTACAAACTTGAGGTATAAATGGCAGATCAAAAATAATGAAACAGAACTGTAAAGCGATTCTATAGACCTCTTAAATTAATATCAATGTTATTCTACACTTCAACTTTCTTTTTACTTGATAGCTTAGGAACTATACAGGGTGTTTTCAAAGTTAAGTCATTTATTTTAACAGCATACAGAGCTTGCCAAAAGAAATTGATTTGCCAAAAATCACCTACATAAAAGTTCCATAGTAAAGTACAGTGTGCTCAAATTTGATTGCCAAGTGGAAATCTTTTTTATTTTCAATTTTTCAGCAACAACTTATTCTTGATAAAAGTTGGTGATTGAAAAAGGAAAGCTTTTGACAATATTGAACCTGACTGTACCCTTTGGGATATGCCAATGCAATTGACAATTTTTATTTGTATGGCTAAATAGGCCTCTAATCACTATCTACAAATAAAATTACCAAATTTCAAAAAAGTTGGTTCAAAAATTCTAACATAAAAAAAAATTAAACTAATTTTGAACACCCTGTATTTTGAAAACTGAGCGACCGACGAAAAAATGTTATTCTTTATTATTGTCTTAAAACTAAGTAAGCATTCATCCCTTTTATTTTGTAAAAAATGTTAGGAAATACCCTATTTTAGGTCGCATATTATTAGCTTATTGTTAGATTCTTTTTGGGTGCTCCTGTATATTGCCAATTGTAATAAAAACTTGTATATTATCAAAATATAATTAGACATGCTTAAAAAATAGAAACTGATACATTATTTTTGACAGATATAATAAAATATAGGTTTTGGCCACATGTGTCCATAAGGGCGAACCAGTGTGCGACGTCGTGTAGATGGGTTGGTTCATTACCCTGGTTTATAAAGGTTTCGTTGGAGAGGTTCTGTAATAAACCAGCACGCAGATTTATATGCATACCTTTAATCTTTTTTATTTATCAATATATATACTAACTTATATATTTTTAAAATAAAATCCTTTAGATGTTTAACTTTTTGTTTAATTGGAGGTGTTTAAATTTTAAAAGTGGTACAACGTACTATTTTATCAGTAACCTATTTAAGTTACATATTTTTTACATTCCAAACAATAATAATACTCAGCATTACGAATCTAAAATGCCCATATCGTTGAGTGATGCCACTCAGAACAGGACTATCTTAAAAATAGAACACATGGCTTATCACCAAAGTCCAACAGAGCCATGAAAATCGTGAGTCTAATGAAATCCCTTTACTAAAAGTGACAAAGTTACGTCCGTTTTTTTTTCACGTAGATGGCGTAGCTCTCACTTGGTTATTTAATAATTTTTTTCTACAAGCGTGCGGAAAACTTCACTTTTCCGCACTCATTTTAGTTTGGAAAGAGCTACTTTTTCGCACTAGTTCGGAAAAAATCTACTTTTCCATACTAGTGCGGAAAAGTAAATAACCCAATTTTTTTGAAATATACCTATTGATTTTAAATATTTAAAAATATATTGGTACGCTGATAGTTAGCCAAATTATTTAAGAACATAAATTTGGGTCCGGTAAACTATCCTGACAGACGATTTTTGCATATTTTATTTTTTTTTCCAGAAAGTACCCATTTGCAATATTACATTTCAAAAATAAAAATTGCGGGATATGCAAAAGTTTTCCTAAAAAAAAATAATTAAAAGTCACACTCGGTCACAATTTGATAGCTTTAAAACGAAAAATTTAGCAATGTTGCCAGATTTTAGATTCACCAATTTGTTAAAGGAAATGAAATGACTAATTGAAAATTATTTGGACAACAGAATTGTAATTATTTATTGTTATTATTATAGTTTTAATGAAGGTTTTATTGACGAACCTGGGCTAACCTAACGTTAGCGGAACTATTCACCTAACAATATAATTTTTACAGAAACATCCCCCTTTTAGTTTTACGTGTATTATAACCTATAGGTATTTCTTTAATTATGAATATGGCAACGTCGCACATCAAATTAAAAACAAGCATGGCGATGGGACCAGTCGGAAAGATGTTTGAAATCAAAATTACCTTGGATTTGTATAATAATTACATCTTGAAGTAAATTTTGAGTGCTGCTGAGAGTGTTCCACACATTTTCTCAATTTGAACTGTTAGAATGGTGTTTAAAAACAAAAATAAACGAGATTTAAGAGTGTCAACATAGTTTACCGAAACCCATAAATTTGCTAGAATCGTGCTATAATTTTCAACAAAGTAGTAAAAAATATGTAAAAATGTGTTTTAAAACATTGTTTAATGGACTGCGCGCTTGTAGAAAAAATAGTGTACTTTAAACGTGTGCAAAGTAACTTTTCCGCAACTTCAATTGCGTGTAGAAAAGTAGCACTTTCCGCACTTGTTAGGTAAACTACTGTGTCTTTTTTATTTGTAGCATTGACTGAAGAATTGCTATAAATTGATACAAATACCAAAGAGTTATCTTGGGAAACTATATTAACTTTGCTCTTATTACTAGAAGATAAGCAGAATGTCTTAAAACATGCAAAAAACTTTTTGGGGTGATTTCTTGTCGAAAATAAAAGGTAGTTTGTTAACGATTAGGGAGGTATCGCGGTCCAAAGCTGGCGGAAAACGTGTTATTTTTTTTTTAAACGAAAAGCGAAAAAAGCTATTAAAATGAAAGTTTTGCATATAAAAATTTGGGGAAGTCATTCTTTACTAAATTTATAATAAAACCAATTTGAAAATGCAAAAATAAAAGAATTATTGAATATTTTTTCAGGTTTTTTTTAGGAAAACCTTTCTGCCAAAAAATGATTGTTATAAAATTTTCTATAAAAAGTCATATTATAAATATAGTTTACTAATAAACATTTTTAAAGCTAGCGTATCCTATATTAATACAAAACCTCGGAACTAAATTTACTATTATAAAACTTGAAACATGACGCGGCTATATTTTTATAGTATGTGTTGAAAATGCAAAAATAAAATGTGAATTTTTTAAGTGTTCTATCATGCATTGAGATTGTGTAAACTAATTCTTTCAGATATCATCAGATACAGTTACAACATCTGGGAATCGAGGAGGCAAAGTTTGAGGCCTACCTCTTGCTAAAAAAAATAATCGGACATTTGAAATGTTGGGGACTAAAGTAAAAATGTCTAATTCGTCACCAGTTGATCTCAAAGTTTGAAAATTTGACGCAATAAAATGTTCATAAACATTTGTTCTCCAAACGTTGACGGAAACATAATATTAATATCTAAATTCTGTTATTGAATACGGATTGTCTTCAGACCTTACATGCTTGTTGTTCAAGTTTATAACTAAATCTTTTGAGAAATTAGCTTTGTCCGAAACTAAATTTTTTTAACAAAAAACAGGATTATCGGTATTCATCCGGTGAAACCATTAACAAAAGTAAAATTCGGTTCTAAATCTCTCTGTAAGAGAGTCTATCCTTGGTAAGGAAGTTTGTGTGATATAACTGTTGTTTTTTTAAATCCTCCACACACTTGATGCATCAGTATATAATTAATTTTCCTGGTACTTATCAGGTTGTCAAAAATATCTGCAACTTGTAAAAGATAAAATCAATTCTCCAGATTAATGTAGCTTTTGATGTAGCTGTGATGAGGAGAATTGCGAATATGAATACGCTTGTAACAAATATATTTTGCTGTTCAGTTCCTTCTACTGTTAGAAGGATTTCCGTATTGAAAAACTCGGTTTTACTTGTATTTCAAATTCCTACGTTTAGTGAATATTTATTTATTCTACACGGTCTCTGTTACCACTACAGCAACATATGGACATTTAAAATACATTCAATTATATATTTGTGCTACGTAGAATTTTTAGATTGCTTAGATATTTTTCACATATGTTCAACTGTTTTCGAGATAATCACATTTGATAATTAAAAATTTCGGATTTTGGGACCAAAGTGAAACTGGGACGCAGATATTTTGAGCGGACTGTAAGATTTTTCCTGTTGTCTTTCTATAGGTATATTAAAAACAGCATTCATACGCAAAAATAAATTAAATGGAAAAATACTTTTTAAAAAAGCTTTTATTTATATATTTTTGAAAAGCAAAAAAAAAACTTTCATAAGCTCAGTACATTTAAACAATTGAATATTTTCTTAAAAGCTTGAGGCATGAGACGTCATCATACTTAAAATAAAGACTTTTTAGCATTATTTTTTACGCACCCTGTATAAGACATTTATAATTGGATACCATAATATTGTATTATCATAGAGTTTATGTATGTATACTAAATCTCAGTCAATTCCGATAACGGGAACTACTTCATAATTTGGCCCAAACATACTAACTAAATAACATACAAATTAGACTTCACTAACTGCAATTTACCACCCAATATTCTTCTTTTGCAAAGCTAACTATATCGAAGATTGACAACAATAGCGCTACAGTTTCCGAAAAATTAGTAAATCTCGATGAGAGAAAAGGTCCAGGGTCAGATGAACTTCCACCACTATTTTTCAAAATTTCAGTCCAACATTAGCAGCCCCTCTCAGTTACCTATTTCAACTGTCAATAAATCTTGGACAGTTCCCCAACATTTGTAAAATGGCATTTGTAACTCCCATATTTAAAAGTGGTGATCGATCTGATATAAAAAACTATCGTCCAGGATCTGGGCTTGACTGTATATTATTGATACTTGAGTTTATAGTAGTGAATAACTTAATTACGAACCTTGAACATATTATATCTGCACGACAGCATGGATTTCTTTCTTCCTGACAGCAACGATTGACTCAGGGGCGCAAGTTGACTCAATTTATTTTGATTTTCAAAAAGCTTTTGATCATGTTGGCCATAAAATTTTAGTAAATAAGCTTGAAGCCTATGGTATTATAAACCCACTTTTAACATGGCTTTCTAGTTACCTCAATTACCGCGTTCAGTTAGTTAAATTCAACGGAAATCTATCCAGGAAGTTTATGGTCACCTCTGGTGTACCTCACGGCTCTTGTTTGGGACCAATGCTGTTTCTTATACTTGCCAATGACTTGCAAAGAACTCAAATATTGTGAATCTTTTTCTATGCGCAGATGACCTAAAGATTTTTAGGAAACTTGATAATGTTGGGGTCAGCATGTTTCTACAATAGCAGATAACCAAATTAAGCCACTGGTGTAAGTCAAATGGTATGCAACTAAATGCATCCAAATGTAAAGTTATGTCGTTTACTACGAAAAAATATCAATATTACAATCCCGCTTAATTTCAGATTTCTATCTCCCTAGAGTAGACATAATCGAAGATCTTAGTGTTCTCTTTAATACTGAACTGAGATTAACAAACCATTTAAACTTTATTTTGGGGAAATCTTTTAGAATGCTTGCTTTTACAATGAGACGATGGATTTTAAAAATACAAAAGTTTTGAAAATGCTCTACTAGTCATTAGTGAGGAGTCACTTGGAGTAGTGCTGCTTAATATGGTCCCTATTTTATACGATCTATATTAAGCGGATTGAGCGTGTCCAAATAAAATTGATTATAAACATCAGTTGAATTACCAGCAGCGTTTACACACACTCAGCATTACGAGCTTGGAAATGCGTAGGATCTTTTTGATATTCACTTCACACTGTCATGATCTTCGTCCGCTTCTGAATTGGCATGTGCTTTCTTACAACAATCGCGTTTTTAATATGTTCTCAATTAATAGAAGTAGAAATGATGTTGACAAGAACAGTATTGCAAACCGAATAATGCGATATTTTAATACTTGCATTCCAAATGATTTTAATATACAGAGTATTTCTTTTATCTTTAAAACAAAAATTATGATATTATTACCTAACTTCATAAATAGAGCACTACCAAATCTCCGATCTTTGTCTGATGATCACTAATTTTTATTGCCAAGATCTGTAGAACTTTTAGGCGCCTCTGGGGACAGTTCTGGTTTTTTGATATATATATGTATATATATATATATATATATATATATATATATATATACATATATATATATATATATATATATATATATATATATATATATATATATATATATATATATATATATATATATATATATATATATATATATATATATATATATATATATTTATATATATGTTTCTCGTATATTATTATTGTCCTTATTGTTCTATTCGCTATTTGTATATTGACTTGTTTCAGTACCAATAAAATATTTCCCATTTAGGGAAGTAGAAAAAGTGATTTGAACATTTTTTTAAACTCTAGATTATCTGGACTCTATTTATCAAAAAGAAATATTTTGTAGCAATTCAATAAGAATTAAATATCTGGAACTGTTAAGAATTCTGGATTTTGATCTGTTTGATTTGTCAAAGCCTAACCATGAAATTTATATCAAGGCAACTTCACCGAAAATAGTATATCAACAGACTTTCTAGAACAAAACCCTTGAGGTTTAAGTAAACTAAACATGCAGATTTCCTCGAAAATATAACGAACCTGATGTCATTGCGCTAAAAATGTTTACGTATTTTCCAGCGCTGTATTGGCAGCTTTTTCTAAAAATCTAATTTCCCTATAGGATTCCAATCCAATCGAAATTTGGTTAACTATAAATAATTGATGATATTTACAGGACGACCTTGATTCAATCGCTATTTGGCATACAAACAGTGGCATAACAAACTTACAAGGGGCCCGGCTATGAAGTTATTTTGTTTTAAACAATTTAAAAAACATCGCTGGAAACAATTTCTACAATAGGGAGGGAGAAGCAAAATGATGTGACTAATCTGTTTTCACTTCTAACCCCAAGGCACCCCAAGTAAATAATCACAACCCCCTACTTGTGAAACTTTATCTTAAAGCTCTTAAAAAAGTGCTTTTCAGTGGCACCCTACACGCTAACATTTTATATAATAATTGTCAGCCTTTCAAAAAAAGAAACACTGAAATGTGTAAAAATTTAATTTTTCGCTATTAATTTAAGAGAAATTTTTATTACTAGTCTAGCATCTTGAGACTCTTAAACATTTTAGACTTGTGTTATTTTTAGTTTATTCGTTGCTATGAAATTTTTAATTGAAAAAATTTGACAAAAAAATGGTGTTTTAAATATCCGGTTTTGGGAGGTTTTTATTGCTACTTTTACTTTAGGAAGTGAAACTTTACTGTTATTAGAATTGTTATTTTACGAACATTTGATTTTAATACGTTGTAAACGAAAAGCAGCATTTTGCATCTGCAATAATGGTGAACAGCATAGCTGAACCTGTGGAAATGATTTTTATGTATGGTTCCCAAAATCATTGTACGTTAAAAACAGCTCGAGTATTAACCAGAGGGATCCAGATAAAAATCTAAATCACGCGTACAGGGTGGCCATTTTATGGTGATACAGTATCTTATCTAGAAAACGGTAACAGTTACGACAAAAAGTTAAATACAAAAGTGATTTGGATTCAAATAAATTTTTATTTTATTTCACTTTTGTTTATACAGGGTGTTTCGTTTTGACGTGACACATGTCAACTTTCTTAATTTAAATGGGACATCCTATATATTATTACATGTTTCGATTTTACTGTTAATTTGCAAACGTTTTTATAATAACATCTATATTTGAATTCTTTATCGTTTTTGAGCAAATCGAGTTTTGAAAAACATATTTTTTTAAAGAAAATGTTTTACCTATAAAACTTTAATGGAACTGACTAATATCCTAAACATACATTACTAAGGGTTCAATTCAACGAGTTTCCATGTTGGTCTTACCAATTAATATACAGGGTGTTAAAAATGGAGAGCAAAACAAACAGAACTTTAAATGTAAAAATCTCCTGTTTTTCAAATGGAACACCCTGTATATTTTTATTTCATCTGATTCAGCGTTCAATTACCTATCATTACTTATATACATATGTCTTATACCTAAAATGAACAGTTTCGATTTTATTAGCCGTTTTCTGATTTATCCCGGAATTTTGCCAGTAAATGAGATCAGAAACTAAAAAAATCAAGATAGGCTTAGGAAATAACCTAATGCAATTGTTCACTTAAGTTGACATTTGCTCTGTTTGTCGTTTTTGTCAAATTTTTGCTGCGAAATTTGTTAAAAAATGGCTTTATACAGTTTAGATGAATGTTTGAAACTATACAACTGTTTCATAAAAAATAATAAAAGTCCAGGGTTAGCCCTTAGAGAATATTCGAGGGAATATCCTAATAATCGAGTTCCCTCCAGGACTATATTTTTTCGAATAGTGCGTGATTTGGAAAATGGTGTCCTTAAAAACTGTAAGAAAAATCGTCCCAATTTTGTCCTCACTGAACAAAAACAACTGAAGATTTTACTTTATTTCGAGGAAGATGATGAAAGATCCCAAAGAGATGCTGACAGAGACATTGCAGGTGTCAGTAGAGGAAGTATTCAAAAAACACTGCAGGTGAATGGTTATCATCCTTATAAATTTCTTCCAAATTAATTATTATCACAATTAGACTTTATTGAAAGATTCACTTTTTGTTGTGATATTATGGACCGGCAGTTCGAAAATGTGTTTTTTTCAAAAGTGCTTTGGACTGATGAGTCTTCATTTAATAGGGCGGGTATTTTTAATCGGAAAAACACTCATTACTGGTCGCAAACTAATAAACATCTAATAGAAGCAATTAAAAAACAAGGTCGTCAAACCGTAAATGTGTGGTGCGGAATTATTTGCGACCGTATTATCGGATCAATATTTTTTTACAGGTCGTTAAATGGCGAAAGATACTTGGAGCTGCTTAGGAATGAAATCATGCCCCTTATCAACGACTTGCCAGCAAATATTCGAGAAAATATCATTTTTCAGCAGGATAGCGCCCCTTACCACACGGTTGCACCGGTAGAAAATTTCCTTAATCAACATTTTCTATTGTGGATAGGAAGACATAGTTTAATATCCTGGCCACACGAAGCCCTGATTTAAGCCCTTTAGACTTCTTTTTGTGGGGTGCACTAAAAAATAAAGTTTATAAAAATAGAGATCAATAATTTTAATGCGTCTAATTCGGTAAAGAGCACTATTCGAAAAATGGAGGCTATTTACACTTCATGTATCGAAATGGACGGTGGCCATACTGAAAATTTTTTATAATCCGTTTTAAACATGTTTAATACTCAGTTAGTTATTAGTTATACCGTGTGGCACAAGATATTTTTTTTGTCTCAAAGTTATTTTCGTAAACATTAAATAATAAGAACATAAATTACATAATATTTCACTTTTATTTGTATTTTCTAACGTTATTTATAGTCGCTATCTGTGTTAAGGAAATGAGAATAAGGCGTAGTTTACAACATTTTTATTTTAGCTCACTTCATCTGTTTACTTATATTAAAAAAAAATAGTCAAATCAGAAAACGGCTAATAAAATCGAAACTTCATTTTAGGTATAGAACGTATATACAGGGTGTTTCAGAATAACATGCTAATAATAAAGAGGGTGATTCTTGGGCTCATTTTAGGAAAAAAAGTTCATATGAACGTATGTCCTAAGCTGTCCTAGCTCTTAAAAAAGTGCTTTAAAAGTGCTTAATAATTGTCAGCCTTTCAAAAAAAGAAACACTGAAATGTGTAAAAACTTAATCTTTCGCTATTAATTTAAGAGAAATTTTTATTACTAGTCTAGCATCTTGAGACTCTTAAACATTTTAGACTTGTGTTATTTTTAGTTTATTCGTTGCTATGAAATTTTTACTTGAGAAAAATTGACAAAAAAATGGTGTCTTAAATATCCGGTTTTGAGATGTTTTTATTGCTTCTTTTACTTTAAGAAACTTTACTGTTATTAGAATTGTTATTTTATGAACATTTGACTTTTGATACGTTGTAAACGAAAAGCAGCATTTTGCATCTGCAATAATGGTGAACAGCATAGCTGAACCTGTGGAAATGATTTTTATGTATGGTTCCCAAAATCATTGTACGTTAAAAACAGCTCGAGTATTAACCAGAGGGATCCAGATAAAAATCTAAATCACGCGTACAGGGTGGCCATTTTATGGTGATACAGTATCTTATCTAGAAAACGGTAACAGTTACGACAAAAAGTTAAATACAAAAGTGGTTTGGATTCAAATAAATTTTTATTTTATTTCACTTTTGTTTATACAGGGTGTTTCGTTTTGACGTGACACATGTCAACTTTCTTAATTTAAATGGGACATCCTATATATTATTACATGTTTCGATTTTACTGTTAATTTGCTGTTTAATTTGCGTTTTTATAATAACATCTATATTTGAATTCTTTATCGTTTTTGAGCAAATCGAGTTTTGAAAAACATATTTTTTTAAAGAAAATTTTGTACCTATAAAACTTTAATGGAACTGACTAATATCCTAAACATACATTACTAAGGGTTCAATTCAACGAGTTTCCATGTTGGTCTTACCAATTAGTATACAGGGTGTTAAAAATAGAGAACAATACAAACAGAACTTTAAATGTAAAAATCTCCTGTTTTTCAAATGGAACACCCTGTATATTTTTATTTCATCTGATTCAGCGTTCAATTACCTATCATTACTTATATACATATGTCTTATACCTAAAATGAACAGTTTCGATTTTATTAGCCGTTTTCTGATTTATCCCGGAATTTTGCCAGTAAATGAAATCAAAAACTAAAAAAATATATATCAAGATAGGATTAGGAAATAACCTAATGCAATTGTTCACTTAAGTTGACATTTGCTCTGTTTGTCGTTTTTGACAAATTTTTGCTGCGAAATTTGTTAAAAAATGGCTTTATACAGTTTAGATGAACGTTTGAAACTATACAACTGTTTCATAAAAAATAATAAAAGTCCAGGGTTAGCCCTTAGAGAATATTCGAGGGAATATCCTAATAATCGAGTTCCCTCCAGGACTATATTTTTTCGAATAGTGCGTGATTTGGAAAATGGTGTCCTTAAAAACTGTAAGAAAAATCGTCCCAATTTTGTCCTCACTGAACAAAAACAACTGAAGATTTTACTTTATTTCGAATTGCGGAATTATTTGCGACCGTATTATCGGATCAATATTTTTTGACAGGTCGTTAAATGGCGAAAGATACTTGGAGCTGCTTAGGAATGAAATCATGCCCCTTATCAACGACTTGCCAGCAAGTATTCGAGAAAATATCATTTTTCAGCAGGATAGCGCCCCTTACCACACGGTTGCGCCGGTAGTAAATTTCCTTAATCAACATTTTCTATTGTGGATAGGAAGACATGGTTTAATATCCTGGCCACACGAAGCCCTGATTTAAGCCCTTTAGACTTCTTTTTGTGGGGTGCCCTAAAAAATAAAGTTTATAAAAATAGAGGTCAATAATTTTAATGCGTCTAATTCGGTAGAGAACACTATTCGAAAAATGGAGGCTATTTACACTTCATGTATCGAAATGGACGGTGGCCATACTGAATTTTTTTATAATCCGTTTTAAACATGTTTAATACTCAGTTAGTTATTAGTTATACCGTGTGGCACAAGATATTTTTTTTGTCTCAAAGTTATTTTCGTAAACATTAAATAATAAGAACATAAATTACATAATATTTCACTTTTATTTGTATTTTCTAACGTTATTTATAGTCGCTATCTGTGTTAAGGAAATGAGAATAAGGCGTAGTTTACAACATTTTTATTTTAGCTCACTTCATCTGTTTACTTATATTAAAAAAAATAGTCAAGTCAGAAAACGGCTAATAAAATCGAAACTGTTCATTTTAGGTATAGAACGTATATACAGGGTGTTTCAGAATAACATGCTAATAATAAAGAGGGTGATTCTTGGGCTCATTTTAGGAAAAAAAGTTCATATGAACGTATGTCCTAAACGCCTAAACTTTTGAGATACAGGGTGTCAAAGTTTTAAAAAATAAATACTTTTTTTACAATAAGTTTGTCACTACTGTAGATATCTTTATGAAATTTGGGTCATGTATTTTAGGAATTAATACGCATTTTTTGATGCATCAAGAATTCAATTATTCTGACCAGTGCCGTCCATGCGGGTTTTGCTTTGCATATTTTTTGGGAAAAAAATAGTACGCCACTGGTTTTTCTTGAAATAAAAATTATTTTTGAAATCTTCATTCAGTTCTGAACCAATTTGCTCTCTTGGTATTTTTTCGTCAGATGCATAGTTTCCGCTTAAAAAAATAAAATAGATTTTACTGCAAAGTCAAAAGCTTCGGAGTAAACAATCTGCAAGCTCAGATTATCTTTGTTTAAATTAATGTTTGTGATACAAATTAATAAGGTATTTTTGAGAAATTTGTTACACACTTTCCATGTACTCATCAAAACGCATTTTCTGGTGTACAACACATTTTTTTTATTTTGAAATTAAATTAAAGAGAAAATTAACTTAGAAGTAAAGCAAAATAAATTAAATGAGATGTTGGAAATGTCCACCTCCAGCATAAATGCATGCATCTGCTCTCTTTCTCATGGACTCACGAACTCTTTGGAAAATGTCGGGTGTATTTCGAATAGTTTCGCAACAAACTATTATGCGATTCCTCAGCTCTTCTACAGTGTGAATAGGTGTGCTGTAGACCAATGTTTTTAGATGACCCCACAAGAAATAATCCAAACTATTAAGGTCCGGGGACCTGGGTGGCCATGCTTGTGGTCCTCCGCGACCTATCCACCGATTGTTATAGTTTTGGTTCAGATATTCGCGCGCCAGTGCACTAAAATGCGCTGGCGCCCCGTCGTGCATAAACCATAGACGATTTCTTACTAAAATAGGAACATCCTCCATCAAAGCTGGTAATTCTTCTTCAAGGAACTTTCTGTAATTTTGCCCATTCAACCTCTCATGAAGAAAATACGGACCAATCAAATAGTCACCGCATATTCCAGCCCACACATTAACGGAAAACTGTTCCTGGTGGCGAGACTCTGATATAGCATGTGGGTTTTCTTCCGCCCAAAAATGATTGTTGTGGAAGTTTTGAATGGCATTTCTGGAAAAATTGGCTTCATCGGTGAATAAAATTTCGTTGTCAAACAAGGGATTTTCATGCACCTTCTGAAGAAACCATTGACAAAAGTTCATCCGTAATGGAAAGTCATGGGGAAGTAGAGCTTGAACCCGTTGGATATGGTAGGGATACAATAGAAAGTCGTGAAGTACTCGCCACACAAGAACATGAGTGATATTCAAATTATTCGCAATTTTTCTAGTGCTTAATCCGGGATCTTCCTCAATTCAAACTTCCTTTTTCGCACAACCTTATATGAAGTTTTGAAAATGTTCTGGCATCCGGAACATTTCTATTGGGAAAACGTTCTTCATACAACCGCTTCGCTTGTAGTGCGTTACCGTCAGCTAGGCCATACATGTAATGCATGTCTGCTAACTCGGAATTGGTATAATGAAACACTTTTCGTTACAAAAAATCCAAATAAAATGAATTAATTAGACAACTGTCAAAATTATTTATGTTTATAAAACAAATGCCACAAGCATGGCGACCGACCGGCCCCGGCCGACCCGGACCTCAATAGGTTATCATATCTTGTGAGGTGATCTTAAAACATTGAATAACAGCACACCAATTCATAATGACTTTGCAGTAAAATCTATTTTATTTTTTTGAGCGGAAACTATGCATCTGACGAAAAAATACCAAGAGAGCAAATTTGTTCAGAAATGAATGAAGATTTCAAAAATATGCAAAGCAAAACCCGCATGGACGGCACTGGTCAGAATAATTGAAT
Source organism: Kuschelorhynchus macadamiae (assembly GCA_030620095.1). Lineage (NCBI taxonomy): Eukaryota > Metazoa > Arthropoda > Insecta > Coleoptera > Curculionidae > Kuschelorhynchus > Kuschelorhynchus macadamiae. Next base: position 262,288 of record JAUTXW010002776.1, read on the forward strand.
TCTTGATGCATCAAAAAATGCGTATTAATTCCTAAAATACATGACCCAAATTTCATAAAGATATCTACAGTAGTGACAAACTTATTGTAAAAAAAGTATTTATTTTTTAAAACTTTGACACCCTGTATCTCAAAAGTTTAGGCGTTTAGGACATACGTTCATATGAACTTTTTTTCCTAAAATGAGCCCAAGAATCACCCTCTTTATTATTAGCATGTTATTCTGAAACACCCTGTATATATGAGTAATAACAAGTAATTGAACGCTGAATCAGATAAAATAAAAATATACAGGGTGTTATATTTGAAAAACAGGAGATTTTTACATTTAAAATTCTGTTTGTTTTGCTCCCCATTTTTAACACCCTGTATATTAATTGGTAAGACCAGCATGGAAAGTCGTTGAATTGAACCCTTAGTAATGTATGTTTAGGATATTAGTCCGTTCCATTAAAGTTTTATTGGTAAAACATTTTTTTAAAAAAATATGTTTTTAAAAAAAAATTCTTCAATTTACTCAAAAACGATAAAGAATTGAAATATAGATGTTATTATAAAAACTTTCGCAAATTAACAGTAGAATCGAAATATGTAATAATATATAGGGTATCCCATTTAAATTAGGAAAGTTGACATGTGTCACGTCAAAACGAAACACCCTGTATAAGCAAAAGTGAAATAAAATAAAAATCTAGTTGAATCCAAACAACTTTTATATTTAACTTTTTGTCGTAACTATTACCGTTTTCTAGATAAGGTAACGTATCACCATAAAATGGCCGCCCTGTACATTCGCCAACTAGTGGCAAAATTTCAAGAAACTGGTTCTGTCACAAATAAAAAAAATCGGTAATTTTCTTTATCCGGAACTTCCCTCGTTATGAATTATTACTTTTATTGGGAAAAGTGAAATGTGATCCAAGTTAGTTCAGTACATAGTCACAGTATATATGTGTTACATATACTGTCTCTTCATTCTTATTGGGCGCCATTTTGTTCCATCATATTGGATTTCTACCAATATGTTTACCATTTCCTTTCAACCGATGCCACACATGACTTTTGGGCATAATTTAAAATAAATTCTAAAAAAATAAAATTATCCCATATTCACATTTAAATTTTCTGTAAAATTTAAAATCAATTGAACAAGATTTTTTTACGTTGACTTTTTAAAAAATTTATTTGGCCGTTATTTTGTTTCGCCATCTTAAATTGAAACCCATATTATCAGTCTTTATCTACTCCGTTGGTCTGCACATATCCCAGATATTAAGTTTCCGAATGGTTTTCATTAACAATCTTCTTGTTGTTATGTTAGAGTGGTCTATTAGCTGAGGATACGATCCAGTAAAAAAACCAAAGGCCATATTTCGCCAATTTACTATTGCATCCTCAGGACACATAGATTTTATATCCTGCATGAAACCCATATTAGTCTTTACCTACTCCATTGGCCCGCAGATATTTCCTAACCCCAAATAATACATCTCTCTATCATAACAAGAAAATCGTTAACGAAAACCATTTAGAAACTCAATATCTGAGAAATATCTGCGAACCAACGGATTAGGTAAAGCCTAATAATATGGGTATCATGCAGGATATAAAATTTATGTGTCCTTAAAGTTGTGAAATGTCGATAATTTAAAAAAGATATTTTTTTTTTACTGGATCCTAACCCTAAATAAGACACCACCCTAACATAAAAACAAGAGGATCGTTAACGAAAACCATTTGGAAACCTAATATCTGCGGTTCAACGTAGTAGGTAAAGACTGAAAATAAGTGTTTCATGCAGGATATAGACTCTATATATGTATCCTGAGGATGCAACAATAAAGTTTCGAAACGTCGGCAATTTAAAAAAGTTTTTTGTTTTTTTTTACTGGATCCTAATCCCAAATAATACACCACTTTAACATAAAAACAAGAGGATCGGTAACGAAAACATTAAGAAACTTAATATTGGGAAATATCTGCGGACAAACGGATAAGATGGGTTTCATGCTGGATATAGAATCTACATACGTGTCCTGAAGATGCCACAACAAAGTTGCAAAACGTCGACTATTTAAAAACAGTTTTTTGCTTTTTTACTAAATCCTAACCCCAAATAATACACCAAACAATAACAACAAAAGGGCTGTTAATGAAAACCATTTAGAAAGTTAATATCTGGCTAATATATGCTGAACAACGAAGTAAAAGTACTGATAATATGAGTTTCATGCAGGATATAAGATCTATATATATATATATATATATATATATATATATATATATATATATATATATATATACAATGTGTCCCAAATTTGGCTTACATGCATTGCTATCTCGTAAACCGCTATAGCTACAGGGTGGGTTAAATTAGGAAAGTTTTAGAGAATTTTATTACAAATTTGATGACGTTTTGAAGTTTAGGATATCTTTTGTGGTTTTCAAGATAATTGGGAAAAATCAAAATGGTGCATTTTCAACTTTTGCCCGTAGCTTCTAAACGACTCGTATTATGGTTTTATGGTTTATACATTATTAGGGCACTTTTATTAGAGGAACATTATGCAGGTAAAACGAAGTTTCTAGCTTCAATTGTTTTTGAGATATTGGCATCAACTTTTTATTTTCTTACCGACGCCATATTGGATTATTGTATTTTTGGAAAGATCTTTTTAAGAGCTTTCCAATGATGTATAACAAGGTAAGATTATTATTTTTCTTGAGCTCTAAAAACCAAAATAATTGTTTTTTTTTAAGTAGGCTTTGATTACGCATGGCGGCCATAATGAAACAAAAGAATGCCGCATGTCAACAATCATTTTGTGTTCCTGAATAGTACTTGTTATCATTTTCTCATTGTGCCGAGTTTTACAAAGTTTATTTGAGTTTCTTATACTACTTATAATGGAGGGTAATTATTCCAACGAAGAGAATTTGGATATGATAGAACTTTATTTTAAAGCAAATAGAAATACACAAGCAGCTGCGCGTTCATACGAAGAACAATTTCCAGACCGACATCAACCAAGCTAAAGGCATTTCAGATTTCTAATTGTTAACCTTTTAGCCTACGGGTCTTTTTTGAAACCGAAACCAAAGACCTATTCAATAGATAATGAAGCAAGAAACGCAGCTATAATAGAAAGTGTCAGGGACAACCCAACAACCTCAGTAAGAAAGATTGAAGAACAAACGGCAATTCCCAAATCAACCGTCCAACGAGTCTTGAAAAAACTTCACTTTCATCCCTATAAACCTACTATTGTACAGGGTCTTCAGGTAAATGATTTTGCTAGAAGAATCACGTTTAGTGAATGGTTCATCCACAAATGCCAGCAAATACCCAACTTTCATTCTAAAGTACTTTGGACAGATGAAACACGATTTACAAACTGTGGAATTTTCAATAAATATAATACTCATTACTGGGGCACCGAGAATCCTCATAATTTAGAAGAAAGACGTTTACAAACAAAATTTGGGTTCAATGTGTGGTGTGGCATTATAGGTAATTCCAAACAATGCACTTCTGCTTTAAATCACTCATAACAATTTGTATTTTAGATAACCGTTTGGGCCGTTCATTTTCCAAGAAAATTTATCAGGTAAAAGATATTTGCAACTATTACGGGAACAAATTATTCCAGAAGTTATAAATTCTGTTCCCCCAAACGACCTGCAAAATATTTGGTTCCAACAAGATGGCTGTCCGGCTCACGGTACCAGAGAGGTGATGGCGGTCCTCAGAAATACTTTCGGGGAAAATATTATCGCTAATAATGGCCCTGTTGCTTGGCCGGCAAGGTCACCGGATATTACTCCTCCCAATTTTTATTTATGGGGATACGAAAAAAATGATGTCTACGAATTTTCTCCGCCAGAAAGTCTCAGAGAGCTAGAAGACAGAGTCCGAGATGTTTTTGCTAATATTAACAGGAACACCTTAAGAAGGGTTACACGGAAGGTATTGGAGAAATGTCAAAAATGTGTGGAAAATGGAGGGAGGCTGTGGTGTAACTTATATTTTTTTTATGTGTTAATTTAAATTTAGTTTAGGTATTTTCAATAGTGTGATAGTTACATTTTAGTCACTAGGTATTCACTGTTAGTATAATATCTTAGTTGAAAATCTGAAACATCGATGGTTGAATTAATATTTTTACCCATAAGCTAACAAGTTTACAATTAGAAATCTGAAATGCCTTTGGCTTGGTTGATGTCGGTCTGGAAATTGTTCTTCGTATGAACGCGCAGCTGCTTGTGTATTTCTATTTGCTTTAAAATAAAGTTCTATCATATCCAAATTCTCTTCGTTGGAATAATTACCCTCCATTTTAAGTAGTATAAGAAACTCAAATAAACTTTGTAAAAACTCGGCACAATGAGAAAATGATAACAAGTACTATTCAGGAACACAAAATGATTGTTGACATGCGGCATTCTTTTGTTTCATTATGGTCGCCATGCGTAATCAAAGCCTACTTAAAAAAAAACAATTATTTTGGTTTTTAGAGCTCAAGAAAAATAATAATCTTACCTTGTTATACATCATTGGAAAGCTCTTAAAAAGATCTTTCCAAAAATACAATAATCCAATATGGCGTCGGTAAGAAAATAAAAAGTTGATGCCAAATTGATGACAAATTTGTCGAAAATTAACTTTCTTATTCTTTCCATTTAAACAGAACTAATTACCAGGCAACTGAGATAGACTTTGCTGGTTTAATTAAGTATTGAGGGATCGAACTTTGAGTTTTATAGTCAATAAATGTTTTTTCTTTTAGGCAACAACATATTTTAAGTACTTAAAGGACTTTCGTAAGAAATGACGATCAAGGAATTCCTTAAAGAAAGGAACTGAGCTTTTTTTTTCTTTAATAAATATCGAAAACTGAAACAAAAAAAAATATTTGATTTAAAGATAAATGGAGTGTACGAAAACAGACATTTGTTTCCCAAAAGCGAAACAAATATTTATTTAAAAAATTTCAAAAATTTGGCATTTAGTTGGCAATGGCAATAAATTAACACAGAGTTAACCAAATAGATCTATTATTTAACACAAATAAAAGTTTGCTAATTCTAATACATATGGTATTTTATTTAATAATACCTAAAATAATAAATAAAGCTTTGTTTTAATTGAGGTTAAACCATTTTACTCTGGATTCATTAATCAATCATTTTAAAAGGACTTATTTTTTTCTATAATATAATTCGTCTCTTATTAAATCTCTTGTGTTCGCATTTTTGTCAAGCCGTGTATGTCATTGGTTTATATGCAGCAAAAAATATACAGGGTACTATACAAACAACTTTCAAAATAATTTCACGTACGAACGTGAATTAACTATCTCATATGTTTTTTTCACATCCTATGTCCTAAAAACTGGCCGTAGGAATGAGTTGGTGGTTTTAACATATAATTAAGAGCCTAACAGGTAACTTATATTAAGATTGGCAAAACGCTAAAATTAATTCCCTATTGTAGTGTGCTGGGTCCTTTATTTTATATTAGGTCGATCAATATTATATTCAATTAATTAGGATTCAAAAGACGTCAACAGGCGGTAGTAAAAGAAACCTTAAATTTAGTTATATTTTTATCCGTACTATATAATAATGTCAGAGGAATCAGTTGTATAGATGTTTCTTCTCTTTTTGCTATACTTATTTAGGAATCGCCCTATATATAGGCATTTTGTTTTGTCCTGGCGGAAAATATATAGGCTGTTCCATATAAAACAAAAATCGAAACTTGCGCGTTTGTTTTTTTTTGTCTAAGTCTAAAATATACAACGTGCAACGAAAGTAAGGAAACGGCAAAATATCGCAGATTCCGCTTACCTGAATTTAATGAAAATATGTGCACTTAGCTGTGAAATTATGCCGGATTCAATGGCATTCTGTTATAGAAGGAAAATTATTTTTTTTAATGGAACACCCTATATTATACTACTTCTTTAAACTCAGCGTAGAATTCTCGATACTTTTAATTAAGAGCACTCTTTATGAAAGTGAACAGTTTTTGCGAAAATAAGGGTCTAATAACCATTATTTAATTTATTAACTTTTACTAAAATACAAAAATGGATCGTCTAACTGAAACCCAGAGTATTAAAATTTTAATTATTCTAGGTTATGGGGATAGAATGCGAAACCTGCAAAATGTTTGTAACTTTTTTAATGACAAATATCCGAACAGAAACCAATTACTAAATCTACCGTAAGTAAAATTGACAAAAAATTTCGGAACTGGAAAGATAAAAGATGCTGTACATTCTGTCAGACCTAAAAGCGCAACAGATGGTGACAATACATACAAAGTAAGTGGTGCAAGAACTCTCTGAGGATGATCACGATCGGCGCTTGGAATTTTGTGAAATCATGATGAGACGTTGCAATACCCTAAATTTTGTCAAACAAACTATTTTTTCTGACGAAGCAATTTTTTTTTTGAATGGAAAAGTTAACAGCCATAATTGTCGATATTAGACAAGGGAAATTCACATTGGATACGTGAAAATCATACCCAATTACCACAAAAGAGAAATGTTTGGTGTGGTATAAAGTGTGCAAAAATAATCGGTCCCTTCTTCATGGAAGACACATTAACTGGAGAAAGATATTTGAGTCTTTTAAGGACTGAAATTGTCGCAGCTATTGCAGAACTATTTCCGAATAACCGTAAGTTCCTTACTTCACCTACTGTATTTAAACTTGATTTTTTTAAGTTATGGTGCGCCAAATGATGAAATATGGTCTCAGCAGGTTGGTGCTCCACCGCATTTTGCTCGGAATGTTCGGGAATATTTAGACATTGTTTTTTTCTTTTGAAGATGGATTGGACGTAGGGGTACCACCTCGGTCTCCTGAACTTGACGCCCATCAACTACATTTTGTGGGGACACTTTAAAAATGTGGTATACCAAGCTTAACCTAATGACCTCGAGGATTTAAAGGAGCAAATAGAAACGAATGTTCATTTTAATGTATTAAATGTTTTCCCATAGTATTTGGCCTACTGTCAGGAAGTAAATGGATAACATTTTAAACACGTTACTTAATTTCATTAATTTATTGTTTGTTGTATTAGGTATTTCTTTTTTGTATTGTATTGTTTCCATTATTTTTTACAAGCTGGTTTTAAAGTTGAGACGCTGTTTTCTCTTGGTAGTGTTTTGGTAGCAAGATAAGGAATTATTGTGCTTTCTGATTTACCAGAACGTACAGCATCTTTTACCTTTCCAGTTTCAAGAATTTTTTTTAAATTTTACTTACGGTATTTTAATGATATGTAGTACATTAAACTATGGATATTAGACCCTTATTTTCACAAAAACTTTCATAAAAGTGCTCCTAATAAAAAGTATTGAGAATTTTTACGCAAAAATAGTATAATACAGGGTGTTCCATTCAAGAGAAATAAATTCTCCTTTTATAATAGAAAAACGGTAAACTTGGCAGCAATTTCATACCTGACTGTACAGATTTTTATTAAATTGAGGTAATTTACGACGGCGGAACAAAATAGTGTCCTGATACAATATTAAAAAAAATATTACTTAAAAACTACTTATCCAATTTACCACAAATTTTGGCCAAAAATCAAGTGTGATATATATAAAACTTATATTCAAAATATAATGGCGGACTAGTTAAATGTTTAAACAATCGGTAAAATTCCACTTCCTAGATTAAAATCCTTACTTTTATGGACGAAAACAATGAATGTTATAGTTGATTTTTTTATAGGTTATGTAAATAAATAAAATAATAAAAAATCAAAAATTTTAAAAATGTTATTGAAGCAGTGGTTTTATTTAAGTAGGTATGGTAAGTGTGATAAGTATGTACAGGGTGTTCCAGCGAGGACTGAACAGGGACCTATTTTCGACCTTCCTTGTATTTTGGAAAAATTCAAAATAGCCAATCGATGTATTTTTTCTTGTAGAATCCAAAAATATCATCGAAAAAATATTTGAACCAGAAACAAAAGAGTTACGCTATGCATCAGGTGTTTTTTAAATGGAATGTATCGTTTTTTATACGATTTTTGGAAAGAGTGATTTTTTTTATGTCCGTTCTGATTAAAAGATTTGATTTTGCGATAGCTGTTTATATTACATTTTAATGTTTTACAAACTAAAATTTTAGCTTCACCTGTTTAAAATATACGATAGGTTGGTATAGGTGATCAAGGTAAAATGACGTTTGAATGCTTTGTCAATAAAAATTGACATTATTTTAATTATTGTCGAAGTCTTCACCTAAAAAATATATATTTGACTCTGATCGAAATGAAATACTCTTTGGACGAGAGACTACAGATTGTTATGCTATTTTACAAGTGCCAAGACAATGCAAGAGAAGCAAGAAGAAGATTTATTGCAAATTTTCATAGAAATATATCCATCCATACAATTCTAAGGATAAAAAACTTATTTGAGGAAAATAAAACTTTACATGATAGAAAAAGTGATATACAAAGAAAAAGAAATCGAGACCAGGCCATTATAAATTATTTTCAAGTTAATCCAACCAAATCTATTTCGGATGCAGTTCGGGAAATTCAGGGGACTCTGAAAATTCATAAATTTAGGCCTTTTCGTATCCTTCCACTTCAGCACCTAACACCGGCACAAAAAGAACTTCGCTTCTAATTTGTTTCTCAAATGGTAATTCGGCAAGAAAACGAAGACCCTGATTTATTCAAAAATATTGCGTGGACCGACGAAGCTACTTTCACAACATCGGGAGTATTCAACAGACATAATAGTCACCACTGGGCCGTTGAAAATCCAAAAAAGTTCCAGACTATCAAATTTCAAGGGAGGAATTCTATTCATGTTTGGTGTGGGATAAAAAACAATAAAATTTTGGGACCAATATTTTTTAACGGGACTTTAAATGGGCACAGATATTATAGTTTTTTAGAAAACGAAATTGAAAATTTTTTGGAAGACTTACCATTGGCAGAATATCAGAATTTAATTTGGCAACATGATGGGGCGCCTCCTCATGCTGTGAATGATGTGGTTCAATTTTTAAATCGGCGCCATAACGAATGGATAGGGCGAAATGGAACATATGCTTGGCCGCCCAATAGCCCCGACCTCTCAGTTTTGGATACATTTCTTTGGGGCCATTTGAAGAACGTCCTATACAGACAACGAAACGAAAATATTCAAGAGATCATGGGAAAAATTGTCGATGAAATAAACCGCCTTAACCAGGAAAATCATATTGTAACAGCAAGTTTAGAAAGGCTACAAAGGGGTTATCGATGTTGTTTCGAGAAAAACGGCGGTCACATTGAAAACTTATGTTATTAGTAGTTTTATTTTATTATTTAATAATTATTTTTTATTGAATTTCTTTTTCTATCATGTAAAGTTTTATTTTCCTCAAATAGGTTTTTTATCCTTAGAATTGTATTGATGGATATATTTCTATGAAAATTTGCAATAAATCTTCTTCTTGCTTCTCTTGCATTTTCTTGGCACTTGTAAAATAGCATAACAATCTGTAGTCTCTCGTCCAAAGAGTATTTCATTTCAATCAGAGTCAAATATATATTTTTAAGGTGAAGATTTCGACAATAATTAAAATAATGTCAATTTTTATTGACAAAGCATTCAAACGTCATTTTACCTTGATCACTTATACCAACCTATCGTATATTTTAAACAGGTGAAGCTAAAATTTTAGTTTGTAAAACATTAAAATGTAATATAAACAGCTATCGCAAAATCAAATCTTTTAATCAGAACGGACATAAAAAAATCACTCTTTCCAAAAATTGTATAAAAAACGATACATTCCATTTAAAAAACACCTGATGCATAGCGTAACTCTTTTGTTTCTGGTTCAAATATTTTTTCGATGACATTTTTGGATTCTACAAGAAAAAATACATCGATTCGCTATTTTGAATTTTTCCAAAATACAAGGAAGGTCGAAAATAGGTCCCTGTTCAGTCCTCGCTGGAACACCCTGTACGTATGTATGCTAGATCTAGACAAAAAAATGCTGTGGAGATGAAAAATGTATATTTGTTTTAATCTGAATGATTGTTTTATATGAAAATATAAGAGATTTATTGCCAAAAATTCTTATTTGCCCATTGCATAACTATTCAAGAGGACGGTGACTTTCGGCTTGACAAATACAAAGAAAAGTGACAAGTACTGATATAATCCCTTGCGAGGGAAGTTCCGGGTAAAAACCAATTTTCCGATTCTTTTTATATTCTTTTCGATATGAATTATGAAAACCGAATGAAAATAAAAAATAAAAAAGTGTAGGGATACCTCATTAGTTAGCCTGATAACATTTCGGATATTTTTGCAGAAATAACTTTAACTCAAGACTAGTCAAACTAAATGTATGTTATACACGTGAAAATGAAAAAAACCATTTTAATAACAATGAAAGTGGTAACAATATATAGCCAAATCAACACGTAACCTCTCAGTTTTTTAAGGAATTTTGTAATTTAAAAAATGTTCTTTTCAATTTTTAAGCCAATTTTGAACCATTTCCACTGGACCTATGACTTTAAAAATTTAATACTGTAATTAAATTATTTTGACGACTTTGACTTTGATTCTAAAAAATTCATATTGAATGGAAGGATAACTTTCACTTGACCTATAACTTTAAAATTTTGTTGAAATGTATTTCAATGAGAATACAATAATATAGCGTCTTTGATATTGCTAGTGGGCTTTAATCTATTTCCTTTTGAGAGATTATTTACTATAAGAAATAAATAATTTTCAATTCATTGACTGTCCAATAACATACGCCATATGTCTAGTATACATTATTTCTTTCATAAAGGACCACGAATATTTCTAATGGGAAATGGCTTTTAGGCATTGTTTTTTGAAATTTGATTTGTTATATTTTTCCACCTGTTGATCAAAAGCTCCCATGACCACAACTTAATCCTACTTAATAAGTGTTTAAATCTAACTTATTTCAATGATTCCTTGAAATATTTTTGATGAGAAGCTAATGTAGGTACTAGTAAAAATAAACCTATACAGGGTATTCCAGAATGTGGTCATTTTGTTTTTATCTTCGACAGTACTTAAAACGCTAAAATTTCAGTCTTTATTAAAGGCTCTAATATTCCAAAACCAACATTCAGATTTTGCTGAATTTGTGATGTTAAACAAAATTAAATGAAAATTAAAATTAAATTATTGTATCTAACATTTTTGTAAATAGCTAACATTACAGTTAATGTTGGGATATTTAAATAGCCAGTAAAATTAATACATTTTGATTATCACTGCAATATTTTCAACACATACAGTTTTAATAATATAATTACAAATAACATGAAAATCGGCAAATTTCCTTTACGCGGAACCTACCTTGTTATGAATCTTTCCTTTTATTAGGCATAATAATCTAATTTAATTCGGCTAGTAATTTAGTAAAAAAATCACGCTTGGAGATTTTTTTCTATACCTAATAAAAGGAGAGATTCATAACGAGTAAAGTTTCAGGTAAAAGAAGTTTTAGCCTAATATCTAGAATATAAGATTTTATCCATATCCGGTAGGTAGGTAAAAAGGTAATAAAAGTAGTCAGACTCAAGGTATATATCGTATTATTGCACTACCATCAGACCTATATGTATATTAAATTTAAAAAAGGTAGGTAAGTGCTTGGTATAGAATTAATTTCAAAATGTAGACAAAAATGCTTCTAAGAAGGAATTATGCATTTAAAAAAAATTCCCGAACATTTGGAGACGATCCATTGTGAATGGTATTAACATATTTCAAAACTGGTTATTTATGTATCAAAGGTATCATAAGAGTCTTAATTATCGAGGGCAAAGTTTCTGGCCCGAGGGACAGTAATTGCCTGAGGTACACAGATATTTTTTTTTCTGACTGAACATTTTGTTTATTTTCAAAACGGAATAAAAATGTAATGTTATAACTACTAAGTTTCTTAGCTCCTGCATATAGAAAAAAAAATGACAGTGACAAACATCATCACGAAATTTCTAGAAAATTCCTAATAAACAAACGGAAAATTTGCGAATCTTCTAGAATAAGAGAAGTTACATAGGTACGTTTTGATTTTTATTTCATAAATGGCTTTTTTCTTAATATATTGTGTTTCATTGTTACTTGTAAGTGAAGGAGGGAATTAATGGAAATCCTTAATTCCCTCTACTTTTTAATACTATCCCAAGGGTGACAACATAAACTAATAACATCCTGGTCAAAAATAAAATACTTTAAAATAGCCTAGGGGCGATATTTTTACTTTGAAATTATTTTATAAAAGTAGGATTTGAAGTAAAAATTTTTGATGCTTTTTTTTAGGTGTTTCATTTGCAAAACCTATAAAACATCCAGTTTAAATATAAACATTAATTGAAACTCTTATTAAAGGGCCTGAAATTAACAACATTCTATCATCCGTTGTCATCAAGACCTGATTAAAAAATTAGTTAAATATTATTTTTTGGAATTCAGGAAAAAATGGATTGTTCTTCAAAACATCGAAGATTGCTTTTTAAAAAAACATTAAACGTTCTTAGCAACATCTATTTTAATACCCTGCACTAGAATTAAAGCATCTGATGACCCAGGAAGATCAAAATCAGAGTTTGATGCTCTTAGTTACCCGGAAAAATACAGGAAAACCCAAGCAGTTACGAATGAATTACTCTTTGCCACTGAAATGAAACTAACTTCGTTGAAGCCCGCTGCAGTTAAGCTGTGGAGCCAAGCAAACTGTTCATCCAATCAAGACCTTAAAAAGACCTTAAAGACTTAAGGAAACAGGTGAATCACAACGCTATAAAATCAACTTTTCTAAAAGCGTGCGGAAAAATTCACTTTTCCGCACTAATTTTTAGTGCGGAAAAGTAAATAACCCCATTTTTTAAAAATATACTTACTAAATATTATCGGCATATCGCCGAGAAGAACTAACAAAAATGTCATTGGATCATATTGAAGACAAAGGAAGTATTTTATTAATAAATATTCCAGACACAAAAAATTACAGTTCTTGAAGCTTTGTACTATCTGATGAAGCCAAAAGCGGAGAATATTTAAAATTAGTCAGAAAATATGCAATTTTAAGAAATCCAGAAACCCCACACAGGCGTTTTTTTTGTAAACTACAAGAAAGGAGCTTGCAAAGTACAATGCGTCAGAATAAACACCTTTGAAAAAATGCCATCAAATATTGCAGGTTATCTTAAGCTCCCAAATCCTGAACTATATACAGTATACAGTTTCCGACATTCAGCCGCCTCAATGCTTGCAGATTTCGGAGAAGGAATAACAAATCAAACGCCTCGGAGGTTGGAAATCTTCAACCGTGGCAGAAGGTTATTTAGAAAGCTCAACAAGTCTTCAAAAGAATCTATCCAATAAAGTATTGGACTTCAATGCCATTCCTTTCACTAGTCACCAACTTTCACCAGTGCAGTCTACCAAATCGACCTATTCCAACCAAAAAGTTACCCCCTCGGCGACGGTTGCAACAATAAGTACTCGTGAAAGAGAACTGGAAAATCCAATTTCCTTGGAAAAAAATCTAGGCTTTGCAATTAATTTACAAAATGCTAAAAACTGCACGTTCACTATTCAGGTTGTTAATAATAATTAATTTGTGATTATGTATTTGATATAATTAAACAATTCTTTTCAACTTTTGGGTTTTTCCGCACCCTTGTAGAAAAAATAGTGTACCTTACACGTGCGTAAAGTTAGTTTTCCGCACGCGATTGATGAGTAAACTTCATTCAATTGAGTGCGGTAAAGTAGCACTTTCCGCACTTATTAGTTAAACTACTATTTTTTAATTTTAAAGTATACATTCACTTCTTAACGTTTTTTAAAACTGAAAATATAATTAAAAAATTAAACCAGTCATTAGGGGTTTTCAAGTAACTCTGGTCGACCGTGCGATGTAAATATGAAGAGAACTTTTGCCAAGATGATCACTAGTACTTCAATTTTTTTTATAATTATTTAACGGATAAAGAATTCCAAACTTTGTGGATATTCTTTTTCTAATGTTTAGAATGTTTTCGTGCTATTTCAAAAAAATATGCAAGTTCCCTATTGTAAAACATAGTTTTATCAAAATCTAGATTTTTCTAATTTTTACAGCACTGCTTTTCATTTAAGAAAAATGTTTTACTAAATGGCTTGTTAAAAGTAAATAGGGAAATTTTTTAAAATATTATTTTTTAATTATTAAAGTCAGGAGCATGCTTAGACATTAGGTTTTTAATAAGTTCGTATAATTTTTTTCTCTTTCTTGTATGTAAGTATTTTTTAATACAGCATAATAAGGGATTTTTTTTAGGATAATTTTTTTCCGTTACCACAGTAATATATTTTTTTAATCTGATTTATACCTGTTATATGAATATGAAAGAGAGAGAGAATTTTTTTAGTATAAAGGCGTAATATATTTTTATAGGTCATTTAGCGCCTGTACATATGAATATGAAAGTAACTTTACTACATAAATTTCTCATCCACCGATTGATTTTTTTCTTTAGCTCATCTTTCAGACTTTTTGGCCTTCTTTTTTCCTATTTTAGTTGAGGCAAGGAAGAACTTATATTGTTTTCTACTGGTAGGCCTATATTTCCTTCCTAGCTTTATATTTTAAAGTTGAAGTACTTACTTTCATTTTCCTTACTTTCCACCTCATCCATAGCCGTCTTAAATGCTCTTCCGAATCCTTCTCCAGGCATGAGCTCCGGTAGCCGTATTCTAACTTCATGACTATCCAGATAAGTCTCAACTGCTCCGAGCAAGGTGCTGTCATCTCCATAGGATCTTGCGTCATTCTCACTCCTTGTACTGATAATATGCACTCCGTCACCAAGTTTCACATCGTCAGGTTGCGAGTTTATATATTGCCGCAAAATTTTCGAAAATATCGTTATGCCATGTGGCCCTTCGGCCCTTGCCGATGTTACAATTAAAAATATAACACCTGTTAACACCAAGAACTTCATGTTCTTGCAGTGACACCGACTAAAATGTGGTAAGTGCACCTCTAATCCTCTACTTATATGGCATGAAGTGCAAAAAATTTAAAAGCAAGTTTTCTTGATAGAAATTTAGTGGAGCATAAAAATCTGGGGAAATAATAACAAATAAGTAATTAGATCGAGATTGTCTGCAGCATCTCATTTGACCTGGTTTGGAGGCGAATAGACAGGATCGAAAACTGATGCATTTATATTTACAAGGTGGACAGCTTAGAAGCGGTTTTATTGCTTTTGAAGTATATACCAATAAATATCGATCGTAAACAATTTAACATTTTTTTAACTTTTTACTTCCCTCGTAAAAGGGAAATGTTGTTTGTAATCGTAAAAAAAAATCAGCCTCCCACGATTTCACAGATCTTCACCTTTTAGGGTCTCTATATGCCAAAAAACATGTTTTCTCAATTCCGTTTGTCTGTCGGTCTTCGGTCTGTCTGTCTGTCTGTGCGCGACATAGCTAAAAAACTACTTACCCGATTGACTTCAAATTTTGAGGGTCATTTTGGGATGACCAGGTAATATTTTGGTAAAATTTCAATATGGTGAAACAAAAGGAAGACTTAGTAAAATGTTAAAAAAAATATTATTAAAATCAACTTATCCAATTTACCTTAAATTTTCCACAAACATCAAGTATTACACAGGAATCAACTAGTAAAATTTTGGTAGGTGTCCGAGATGCGAATAAAGATGAACTGGCGAAATTGTGATAAAAATTCAAGATGAAGGAACAAAATGGCGGACAAATAAAATGTTTGTAATCGAGGCATAACTAAAAATGTAATTACCCAAATTTTGGCCAAAGGTCAAATGGGGATGACTTGATAACATTTTTGTAAAAATCCAATATGGCGAAACAAAATAACGGTCTGGTGAAATGTTAAAAAAAATTATTACTGAAAACTACTTTTACAAACAACTCAATTTACCTTGAAGCATTTGAATCTAGTGTTACAGAAGAATAAACTGGTAACATTTTCATACGAATCCGAAAAGGCCAAGCAACATGGTGCCAATAAAATATTTAATAAATCAGCCTAAAAACTACTTATTAAATTGATTTCAAGTTTGGGCAAGAATTAATTGCGACTTAGAGATAAACTGGCAAAAGTGTAGTACGAATTCAAGATAGAGGAACAAAATGGCGGGCAAATTTTAAAAAAAACAACGTAAAAATCTCTATTATTCATTTGACGTCAGTTTACACAAAAATTATATGTGATAATATAGGGATAAACTGGGACATTTTGATACGAATTCAATATGACGGAGCAAAATGGCGGTGTAATATTTTCTTATATCATGGTTCTTGGGATTAGACCGTGTCGAAATGGATTCATTTTCCAACGTTTCACCTTCGACTGCACAAGTCATCTTCAAAGATTTTTACTTCAATGAGACATAGGTAGGAACTGGAATGGCGCCTGATAAAAATGTTTAAAAAGAGAGTATATATGTGTTATTAAATGACTATGCACTGAAATAAATTGGGTCATACTTCACTATTCCCAATAAAAAGAAGGACCTATTACAAAGGACGGAAGAAGGAAGAAATGTACCTTTGTTATTTTATAATGATATTCTTTATATTATGTATCAAGACATTCTAATTAAGGAGGGAAATTCCAATAATTTGCGAGAGAGATACATTTCTTCCTTAATTAGTTCAATCTCTCTCGCAAACTAATGGCATTTCCGCCTTATTTAGCTTCATTTCTCTCGCACTGCGTTTGAATCAATGCATCGCAAAGGCCAGTCATTAATCTGTTATGTCTATGATTTTAACCATTTACCCGGAATTTTCCTCCTAGTAAATCCTTCCATTTATTAGGGGAGTAAGACGTAACATAATTTGTATAAGTACAGGACTTTCATTTATATTTTGGAACCTAGTTACAGCTTTAACTATAGAAAATACAAAAAGCATTAAATACAGAGATATATATGATTTTCCTTGTATTATCTTTTGAGAATATCAAAAATGTCTAAATATTATTCAAAAGTAGAGAAAACTAAATTACATATATTCTTTAAATTTATTTAAATTGGTCTTCTCATACCAATTATTAATATATAAATTTAAATACCTTAAATATTAAAAGGCAACCGAGAAAATTAACTAAAACCCTACCATAAGACGCAATGCGTTAGAGAGAGCTAAAAGAGAGGGCTCAAAAAAGACAAAGAAACGTTACTGGAATCGACAGTAGTATATATTATGACAACCAACTATTATCTGAACTTAAATTGGAGCAGGTTCTAGAAATTTTACAAGGATATCTCCAATGACTTCCTTTGATATCCCATGGATATTATTATACAATCAATATCAAAATTTATTCCGAGGCATAATAAGCTCATAGAAAGACTATGTTACGGTAAGCAAAAATAAGCCATAAATTAAACATATATTTAAACATTTATTTTAAAAAATCAATCCAAAAAAACTTAAAACCAATTAAAGTTTTGGAAGTGTAAGTTCCCAATGATATTGCTGAAAAAAATGATGAGAAGAAAATTCATATGACAACGTGTGGGGGTAAAACATTATACAGCTGTTCACGTCCACAAGAATCAATTGTAGGGCATGTTGGTGTTGGCGGATTTGAATTTCATTACTAAGTAGTACTGAAAGAAGCATTAGATGATGGATCCAAGTTAGAACTTCGCATTGTAGCTGTACTACCAATAGAAAGAATTACATTTGTTTCAGGTGGTTTAAATTTTAGCTATATGCGCCCATTGTTGGATTAAATAATATGTTATTAATATTAATCTGGGCGATAGCAATTCCCAAATCACTTTTAGCACATTTACGTAACTTATTTCCAACGTTCTCTCCATAAACTGCATAATTGCCATGCTTTGAAACACTCTCTGTAAGCGTTTTGATATACTCATATGTCTAGGTGGGATACAGTTACATCATTAAAGTCAAAATTTCCTTTCCTTGTAGATGTCTACAACCAGAGAAGAATGGGAAAGAACTGCGTGTGATTTCTCTAACATATGGATTTTTTCTTATTGTATTGGCAGTATCGATGGTAAAAACGGACATAGTTGCTCCTGAGCACAGTGGAAGTATGTACTTCAACTATAAAGGAACCTATAGCATTGTATTTTTTGGGGTTAGCGATGCAAATTATAATATCATATATAAATCAAATTTCTGACGGTGGTGTATTTAAACATAAGTCACTGTATGAAAAGATGCAAACAGAAACACTATAGTTATTACAAGTAGAACCTTCACTAATAAGAGCAAAATAGCTCTCCAATTTTTTTTTGTTGCAGATGACGCAATTGCGTTATCAATTATCATTATGAAGCCGTATCCGGGAAGAAACCTGGTAGTTCATCCCCAGAACGTATATATAATTACCGGCTCAGCTGGGCAAGGAGAATAATTGGAAAATGTTTTTAGTATAATGGGTGCAAAATTTTGGATTGTATTTAAGACCATTGCTCTATATTCTAACATGTCTATTTGCAAAAATTTCTGAGCAAAAATCCAGCTTACAAAATTTATGCTCGCCACCTGGTACGTTCGACTTTAATGAAGAGTTTCGTGATTATTTTACGTCTGCTGATGGTGCCGTTTCGTGGCAATATTCGCATTTTTAAGTAAATGTAACACCATATTTGTTTGCCAAATTTTCAACGAAATTTTTCCCCTTTTTTTATATTTTTTTTTAGGTTTTCTGATAGCCTTAAAAGATAATAGAAGAAAAATCCTACAACTTCTGTATTTAAATATTTTATATCTTTAGTTAAAGATGTAACTAAGTGTCAAAATATAAATGAAAGCCCTGTACAATAACTACGAGTCGAACTAAACTGTGTCATGCTTTATTTTTCTTAACAAAAAAAATTTAAACCTCCTCAAATCATCGATGTTTCACACATTATACTTTACTGACGCGGGGATGCCTAGATTACATCACCAGTACAATTTTTTTTAATACGGTCCTGTTTTCTAAATAACGTTTTTTTGATAACCCAAATTAATTTAAAGCTAATTAAAACAAAAATATAAATTATGGACTTTGGTGTTTTTAAAGCATATCCATCGATTTCTTTATAATTGTCCAGGTTTGACAGCCATATGTCTTGACGGAGAGTATACACTGATCGAAAAACGGGGTCGGAGTTTTATTGGGATCTTCTTATTCGTCATTATGTTCTTCAATTTACCGAATACTAACTATGCTGATCGTTTTCATTTGTTTATCTTTTGTGTATGATTGTCTTTTCCCAGTGATGTTATATGACCTAAATAAACATAGTTTCATAAATTTTCTATTACCTAATTTCTTATATTTATATAAGGGTGTTCTTTACACATTAATTTAATTTTCCCCTAGAATTATTTGGAGTCCGATTTTAGCTGCCTGTTCTTCAAATTCTAGTAACATTTCTCTAAGATATCAAAACTATATCATTTGCGTATCTCAGATGGTTCAGTCTTTGCCTACTTGTTGATAATCTCTTATCCTGCCATTGAAGCTTCTTAACAATATCTTTGAGTACCAGTGTGAATAGTTTTGGCGATAGGTTACCTTATACCTCTATTCTAATCGGTTCTGTTGTTTTGTTGTTAGTTCTATGGTGGAAGTGACATTTTTTTTCGTATGTATATTTAAGTATTTCAGTGTAACGTTGGCATTGGAGAGCGAATTTACTATTGCTCCGTGTTCAACGGTATCAAACGCCTTTTTAAAATCAACGAATGCCATGCAGAGGTCCAAGTTGTATTTTATTGATTTTTCTATAAATAATGAACTCTGTTTATATTCCATAGTCAAGGAATGTTTTGAAACTTAACCGCTAATGTTTTTACTAGACTTTAGTTGGCGAAAAACTTCGGACACGGAAAACAAAAGGAGAAATGAAATTTTTTGGTTCATCTAATTTTATTGAGGGGAATAGTTGCAAGTAAATAACAAAATACACAACTTTCTACTAATTTATATTTAATTTTTGAAGGTTGATGAGAGCCTTTTTAATATTTTATTTGAATGAAATAGATAAAGTGATAATGTTGATTTGGAGAACTTTAATCCACTCTAATGGCTAATAGGTCATATACAACTCATGTGAATCAAAAGCTTAGACTGGTGACAATCAAAGAAGGCTAGAACTTTATTATTGGCTTAGAAACAAATTTACTAACGTTGATTATTTTTAAAATAAAGTTATATGAACAAATAATTGCAATTTTTCGACAAATGTTTAGAAGACATAACGAACACTACTGATTTGTTGAAAAGGAAACCGAAAGGTTAGAATTTAAGGAAGGGATTCAACTGGCGAAATGAATTGCGTCAAACCTTAAAGAGATTTGGGAAGGTCAAGGGCAATTTAAAAGAGACGTTGCTGTAACCAGGGACGTATTTCATAAAATTAGATTGATGATGCATCCTTAAACACACCACAACAGGACCTCTATATCATTGATGATCGCCAACGTTTTAGGTGATAACACACTTGACGGAAAGAAAAAAAGAACCAGTATGTATATATATATATATATATATATATATATATATATATATATATATATATATATATATATATATATATATATATATATATATATATATATATATATATATATATATATATATATATATATATATATATATATATATATATATATATATTGATAAACATGAAAACTTGAGTTTTTCGGTCCTTTTGTATGAAACGCAAAATATTTACTAATGTTTAACTTGTTGCATTCAACATCAGACACATCATACACTATAATAAGACCCCTATATCATTGATGAACATTTTTGGTGAGTACACATTTAATGGAAAAAAAAAGATCAGCAAATAGCGACTACTGATGGATGCGATTATTCCTGCAAAGTTTCTTGTAAGAATATAGGTGCAAGATAGGTTTAGCATGTCTTTAGTAGGTGTAGGATAGATACAACCACACGTTAGTCTAGAGATTAGCTCTAAATATAGTAAAGCTCTAAGTAGGATGATTGATATTGCGGTGTAGGAGGAAGATGGTTTTGTTGCACTATAGCAGGAATCCTCGAGACGCTAGTTTGCAAAAATCAGGAAAATTGTGTATATATTTCCCTATTTTCATTACGTTGAACTAAAATAGAAACCAATTTTGGACTAAAATTGTTTTTAGGGGACTAATAATAAAAGTCCCCATTAACATTTAACAAATAGACACAAAACTTAATTATTTGTAAAAAAATGTCGTAAAATGTACGTTTGAATATATTGTGACTGTTAAAAATGAGTATGATAATTAATTTTCATATTTCTAATTTATTTAATAATTATTTCAATTTGCTAAGAGGTCTTTACTACAATATCATGTAGCACCAGTGGCGGCTCTGTGTTTTAAAGAAAAATGGCTACACAAATCGCACCATAGGGAAAGCTACTAATGTACAGGGTTCCCGAACAACGAACAACAAAAATTATGAACTGGGAAAGCAACAAGTAGTCTTACCGTATGTAAAAGGCACAACAGACAGAATTGGAGGAATTCTTGGAAAACACAACATACAAACAATACACATGCCACAAATAACTATAGGTAAACTACTTGGAAACCCAAAAGATAAAATCAAACTGTAAAACCACGGAGTATACCACATTCCGTGCCAGGACTGTGAAAAGTTGTACGTTGGGCAGACTAATATGCGAATATCAGCAAGAGTGGAAGAGCATAAACTCAGCATCAGAAACAAACAAACAACCTCAGCTTTATTCCTACATCATCAGGAAACCGGCCATAAAATAGATTTCGATGGGTGTAGAAAGATTGCCAATATAGAATATTATAAGACCAGAATAATCCGAGAAGCCATAGAAATTGAAAAACAAGGTGATTTGAATAAAATGGACGAATCATTAGACCCACTAACATTATGGAAGACAATAATAGACAAATCTAAAATCGCAAAAACTCAAGCGCAATTAACGCAACAACAACAGCACCATCCGGAAAACATAAATAACGACCAACGACCGCGCAGGTATAACCTTCGGCCCCGGGTGGGGGTATAAAAGGAAGCGCCGCAGTCACCAACACCTCAGTCTCTATTCGGACGTGAGAAACAAAGCTTCGAAAATGCTAAATGTGATTTTGGCGAAACGTCAGCAAAACTGTTCTTTTCAGAATGACAGTAGTGAACGGATGTACACCCGGAATGAAAACGCATTATATATATATATATATATATATATATATATATATATATATATATATATACACCTAATATCCTAATTATTATATTTTACAATCACAAGGAGTCATCTGATGAAAAAATCATAGACACGAAACAATAAAATGCCCTTATTTCATCGCAATCGCATATCCGGTCGTCACACAAATTGTACATATTTTTACTAGAATAACCGTTTCCTTTTTTGTTTTTGTCTTTACTGGTCTGTCGAATATTAAGTTCCGGCAAAGGTCGACAACTGGCCTTAAATTGAAGACGTTACTCAAAGTTTAGCTCACTGGCGGCTTTTGAAGTCTTTAAGTTCTGAACCACTGTGGCTACCATTCTTTAAAACATAATTTTTTTCAATTAATTTAAACTACAAAATCAACAAACAAGTCTTGAAAATAAAACAATTTCTATAAAAATACGCAATCGTAAGCGCAACCTATCACACGATTCACATTAAACGCATCAACTGACCAAAATTTGCCAACGTCAGCAGTATATTACCTATGCGCCCCTATGCGAATTCGATCGGGACCACTCGGGAATAACTCGCCTCCGTTTATAACCACGAGGTAATTGCGGGCCGTCAGCCTCGTGATCCAACGAAACGAAACGAAACTTCCGGTGATCCCTGCGCGAGGCATCGATAGTGCGAGTGCCGAGGAGTCAAGTGAACGTTCAACGAGTTTACACGCTTAGAATAATAGAAGAGATTTCCAAATTTAAAAGAAATTAAAAAAATATAAATTGTTTATTATTTTTTGTTTGGAAATATTTATTGGGGGGTTATTGATCATATGACCTAATGGAGGAGCCGCCACTGTGTAGCACTAGTAAAAGTTTTCCAAAAAAATAGAGCTTATATTTGCTGGGTTAAAGGATATTCCCTTAATGATGAAGCGACAACGAAGCTGACAAATCGAACTGATACGCCAACAGTCTAAACATTTTTATCTATTGTCAGCTAGAACAGCTATATAATTGCTGATATACTAGTGGACCTCACCTTTACAATACTAGGCTAAGTGATAATATGAGGTTAACATACTATGATAGCTTTCACGGCTGAGATCAATTGAGGAAATTCCTTGGTTTTATGCTCCATCGTCAGTGCAAAAGACTCGTTATCTTATAAAATAGATAAATGTCTAGCTAATATTTTAAAACCCTTTATAGCAAATTTTAATTCTTGTATTAAAATATCCAAATATTTCCTAGAAAAATTTGAAGATTTCGCATTAAATCTCGGCGATATTTTAGTCAGATTTGAAGCCTGTATACAAATGTACCTGTTGACCATAATTTCTGACATATTTAAAAACAATTAAACAGTCTAAATTGTTTTGATAAGACAATGCTTAAAATCTACATACTTCATTTGTAAGCTACTTTTTGTGAGTAAATTTTGGGCACCATCTTCGGACCACCTCTATCTTCTGTGTTAGGAAACAATTTTATGGAAATATTCGAGAAAACTGCTTTAATATCTGGTCTTTTACAATCTAAATGTTGATTTAAAAATTAACCGTATTTTCAATGTATTTAAACCAACAACATTCTAATATAAAGTTTACTAGGAAAATGAGTCCAGTGGTGTCATTCCCTTCCTTGTTGTGTTAGTACAAAGGAAAGAAAACGGCATCTTAGGTCATTTTGTTTACAAGAAACTGATACCTACGAATACATATTTAAAATTTAGTTCTCACCATCATCTACCTCAGAAACAATCGGTTATCAATTCAGTAGTATTAAAGCTTTTTCAATGTGTTATGCAAATTCAATTCCGAAGGAAACAGAAAAACTGAATGAAATCAGACGGCTATGGCGCTGAAGATATTGGGTGCTCGATTAAGTAATACATTAATCATAGACCTTAATCAGTATTTGGTACTCAACCATCGAGTAGGGCAGATTTACCTCTTACACAAGGTATTACAGATAAAATTACAAGAAATCTGCGGAGATCTAACATTCGCACAAATTTTAATATACGTAAAAATATTGGCCAATGCTTAATTTAATCTTAATATGTTTTAATTATTGTCCTTTTTTGTGTTTTGTTTTCCTCTTTATGTTTTCATCTATTTTGACATTTGTGGCCTGGTTGTTAATACCGCTATCTAGTGTATCGTCTCCTTTTGTGTAATAATGACTGTATTTTTTTTATCTTTACACAATAAATGTTTTTTGAATTTGAATTTGTCCTTGAACTCCAGCACTCATTAGAACTCATGATTAAAGTAAAAAATACCTAGGTTCTCACATCAGTCTCAGGATAATAAAAACGGATAATTTGAGAAACTATTGAATTGAAGCTCATTTAGTGTTTTTAATCTATGCAATGAAGATCGCTGAAGATGCCTCTTGCAATCGCAGGTGAAACGTCGGAAAGTATATTCTAGGAGAGTACTAGCCCACCAGCGTAAGGGCAGTTCTGCTAAGTAATATGTGGCAATATCATCACGTTTTTCATAAAAATAGGCTTGTCGATAGCCTACTCTGATAGATGCTCCCAGAAAGTATGTTCATACGGTTTAACGGGGCTTAGTTTCTGTGGGTCGATGTAGACACTCTCCCCTTATTACAGAAAACGTAATAAGGAAAAAGGGACGTTAGGACTTTTAATACAAAAAGATATATATCATGAGAGAAAGTGATTTGCCGATACACTCTGTAAGACGGATGGCCAAAAGAAACTGAAATAAAAGTGCGTACTTTTCCGCCCAGACCAGTTTAATATGGAGCGAGAATCGGTCAAGAGAACAGGACGGATATCTTGCTTTTGGTCCGTTTGTATATCTTTTTGCGTAAAAGAGAAACGTCCACTAAGTTCAGTACGTCAGATGCAACCTTGAAACGTTCACGGACGTTTGCTCATTAGCGTAGAAAGAAAATTAGTTTAGCTCTAATCGGATAATTAACGAAGGAGAAATTTTTCACCATCATTTTTCAACACTTTAATTTATCTTGAAATTAGAATTCTTTAGCCGTATTATTTACAAGAAGTGTTGTTACGTTTTGATCAAGCTGGTTTTTGGTTTGTGATTGAAAACAGGTGTCTTAAAATGTTTGAAACTATACAGGTATATCTAAATAAAAGTGACCAGTCCTTATAATTTCTTTGTTTATAAAGATGGACGAAAATGTGAAATATCAAAGTTTTGTGGATTTATATAGACCTTTCATTTTCTACTTCAACTTTTAGAAATATCAAAAAATATTATATACAGACAGAAGTTTTATGGTTTTCTCTGAGCCACCACGATTTGCTAAAAAAATGACTATCGGAAAGTAAAAAACTGAGCAGAAAATGGTACTTTGTTAGTTTAAATGGAGCACCCTGTATAATATAATTTTATTAAATGTACGTCTCCTTGTAATATTAATATACCAGGTTTGACACCTTTATCTTTAAAGACAACCGAAAAAATGCGAGAAACACTGCTATCAGAGACGATGTATTCCTGCTGAGGTCAATTAGAACTTGGAATGTTATCTCTTTTTCCAACACACTCACCCTCTCGGATTTTTGCAGATCTTTGGGGTGTTATGGTTCCTGAACCCCGAAAAACACGATATCCCATTTTTGTCAGTTTGACGGTCTGTCGTTTTGTCTCTCCGCGGCATAGCTCAAAAACTACTTATCCGATTGACTTAAAAATTTAGTCAAAACGCAAGGGCCATATGGGAATTAAATGGTTTCATTTTGGTAAGAATCCAATATGGCGGAACAAAATGGCGTCATCACAAATTTAAAAAAATCGGTAAATTTCTTTTACCAGGACATTCCCCCGTTATGAATATTTCCTTTTATTGGGAATAGTAAAATGGGACCCAATTTAGTTCAGTCAGTCATTACTGTCTTTAGAAACATGTTTATTGGGCGCCATTTTGTTCCATCATATTAGATTCCTTCCAATGTTTTACCAGTTCCTACCTACGCCACACCTGATTCTTGGGTATAATGTAAAATAAATTCAGTAAGTAGATTTTACATTATTTTACATTGACAAACACCGCCATTTTGTTACGTCATGTTAAATTCGTACCAGTTTATCTTTATATCACATTTAATTTTTCTGCAAAATTTAAAGTCAATTGAATACGATTTTTCATGGTAATTTTTAAAAATTTTATTTGGCCGACATTTTGTTTCGCTATCTTGAGTTGGTCCCACAGCTTTAACAGTTTATCTCTATATCACACTTAAAGCTTGCACAAAATTTGAAATTAATCTAATACCTAAGTAGTTTCTCCAGACTGATTTTTTAAATATTTTATTAGGCCGCCATTTTGTTTTGCTGTCTTATATTCATACGAAAATATTACCGATTCATTCCTATGGAACATTTGTTTTTTTTGTGCAAAATTTGAGATAAATTTGATAATTCGTTTTTTTACTAATAATTTTTTTTAGCGTTGAACGTAAAGATCTGAAAAATCTCGGAGGGTTAAGAGAGACGTAAAAAACATTAATAAGAAAATACTTATGGGATAAACTTCAAAATTTGTGCAAAAATGAACTGTGACATTGACTGGTAAAATTTTTTTATATACCCATAATAGCGGAACTAATTCGAGGCCTAATTCTGCACCAAAAAGCTGCTTTTACAATTGACTTGACAGTTTCACAAAAATTAGGTGTTAAACAGAGATAGAGTGTTAAATTTTTAGTCCGAATCCTATATGGCAGAAGAAAATGGCGGCTTAGTAAAATGGAAAAATATTCGGTAAAATTCCAATTCCTGGAATAAAACATTATTTTTACTGAGGAAAATAATAAAGGACATAACTTATTTTGTGTAAACTCTGTAAATATTGTCATGAAAAAGAAACAATTAAATAAATAATAATAATACAAACAAACAAAAGTATGCTTTATTGTCGCAGGGAAATTGTTACAATTTAATGGACCAAGCGAAATTTACCTTAAAACAAAACAATGAAAAAATGAAATATTAATCGAAAAAAAAATCATATTTTTCGATAGGTCAATGCAAATACATAAATTTTAACTATAACATTCGTTATACTCGTAACATTGCCGTAAAGGGGTTAATGAATCCAGGTGACCTAACAAAAGGAAATAAACAATACATAAGGTAAATAAATGACATTAAAATTAAATACGCTATTTTGATTTACAGCAAA
Source organism: Kuschelorhynchus macadamiae (assembly GCA_030620095.1). Lineage (NCBI taxonomy): Eukaryota > Metazoa > Arthropoda > Insecta > Coleoptera > Curculionidae > Kuschelorhynchus > Kuschelorhynchus macadamiae. The sequence continues at coordinate 289,713 of JAUTXW010002776.1, forward strand.
ATAATTTGAAGAAAAAGATGACATTAAAATTAAAAACATTTTATTATCAGACAGTTCATTCCTTATAAAATATTTTCAAATATTTTGTTATCAAAAAGATTTTACAAAAAACAGCAAAAAATAAGTTAAAATCTTTCAAGTACGCTTTGGTTTTTTGTTCGGAAGAGTGAAGAAAAAGTGTTTTACTGTAAATAATTGATTTTTTTATTAACTGGAAGGAAATGTAGTAATTAAAGTGTATTTAAAAAAATTATAACTTTAATCTAATATGTAACAAAAATATTTTATGTTTCAAATACTATGCAGCAACATGACATCCAAAAAGATTTAAGGTGTGAATTTGCTTAGATCATTTTAGCTTGTTATTTATATTCAAACTAGGAACCGATTCAACGTATTTAATATTGCTATTAAGTAGTTGAAGTGGTTGTAAAGTTCCCTTAGAAGATAAGGCCACCGTTTTATCCATATTGAAGCAAAGCAAATTGGAATCGGTCCAAGCCTTAATCATAACAAGGTCGTTGGAAATATTAGAATGTAAAGACGTTGTATCAAAATCCCTCCATGTTATTATTGTGTCGTCAGAAAAGAAAGAGATTTTTCCATTCATTTTTAGGTTGGTGATATCATTAAAATATAACAAAAAAAGGAATAGGTCCAAAACCGAACCTTGAGGGACCCCACTTGTAATCAATTTACAATCAGAAGCAGAACCATTTCCCCTTACAAATTGTTGCCTATTCCCGAGATAAGATTTAAACAAATTTAAAAAAATACCATGGATTCTATAAACATTCCGCTTGCTTATCAAAATTTTATGACTAATACAGTCAAAGGCTTTTGCATAGTCACAAAAAACTGAGACGGTGGGCTGATTGTTATTGAGGGATAAGTAGACGTCGTTAAGCAACGAGAACATGGCGTCACTGGTGCACTTGTTGGGTAACAATCCAAACTGATCCGGGGATATTATCTGATGTTTAAGGAGAAATGGCATGATTCTTCAGTAACTTTTCAATGATTTTTGATAGCACTGGTAGTAGAGCAATTGGGCGATAATTGCAAGAATCAGTTTCTTTCGCCCCCTTTATGAAGAGGAATAATTATAGCTGTTTGAAGGCATTCAGGGAATATACCCTTTATAAGGGATTCATTTATTCGTGCCCAAATGGCCTCTATGACTGGGAGTGGCAGGTTTAGGAATATTTTAATTGATAGGCCATCACTGCTACATGAAGATTTGCTTGTGATGGTATTAATGTCTTTCAATAGTTCTATGCTGCTGGCCTTAAGAAAAGGCTATCAGCGACATTTTTCAATTGAGGCAGAAATGAAAGAGGGTCCAAACTTGGCGAGATACGTTTTTTGACTTTGTTAGACGTTTTTGACAGTATTTTTTTTGCTGGATTGTTTAGTTTAATATAGATCCTCCTATAATTAGAGATATAGTCGAGAATAAGAATGGTGTCGGTGAATTTTTTTATATGTAAGGGAGAACGCACATTTTTAGTAGAAATGCGTAGTCCTTTCTTGCTTTACGGTTTATGACGCTTAGGTTTAATAGTCTTAAGCGGCAATGGACCCAATAACACGGAAAGGGCCCCATCAGAGCTCAATTCTTTTGATATGTAAATATCTGGGGAGTGTATATTCCCCTCTGTTTAGAGAGGGTGCACAAATGCCATTTAAAAATGATAATAATAATAATGATAATAAATTGAATAAATGGATTTTTAAAAGTTAATACCAAATAATATGCATATAATTATTATTAATAACAATCTTGTACAAGGGAACTTGCGGGTAAAGGCGGATTCACCGACTTTCTCACTTTCCAATTGTCTTTAGTTAATTTTTTTAACAAATCGTGGCGATTTAGAGAAAACTTTTGTAAAACTTTTGTATATACAATTTTTTGATGTTTTTAAAAGTTTAGCTTGTATGAGGTTTGTAGGTTAGTCGTTTTTTAAATATTTTAATTTAAAATTTATTTCACAGACAGCTTGCAAACAAGATACCTGTTATCTTTTTTAATTTTAGGTATTTAAATCCAAAATAATGTGGTAGAGAGGTACGTTATACAAAGCTAAGTCTAGAAGTTTTTTTTCGTAGCTTACAAAAATTAGATAAAAACCATACCATCCAATTTAAACTAAGTGAAGTAAATTCTAAAAAATTATTGGCGTTTAAAGATTTTTTTTGTAAAACCACTTTCTAACGGGGGATAACCGCGGGGATAATTGGGGATAACAGGGGATAACTTGCAGTTTGGTTTTCCAACCGAAAGCCCCTTCAGCCATAGCCGAAATGGTTAATTTACAAATAAAATGGTGCCTAAAGTCTAGACTCTAGACTATGCTAATAAATTTATTTTTTTTTGGCAACTATTTTTAAAGTTTTGCCCAAAAATGAAGATAATATCATTATTATCTCAATTATTGACAAATATGTATTTATCTAAACAAATCATTGTCTTTCCTAAGCCTATTTATTACCAGGAAAAGATGTTAAAGTCCAAGTAGGCTATAATTTAAAAATTAAATTGTGACAATTTTGAAGCAAATTACATCTTTACTTTTCAATTTATAAATGTTATTTGTTCGGGCCTTAAAACAGCAAGGTAGTATATAGTTAATAGTATACTCGTTGTAGTATAGGGAATTCCTCTGAAATCACGCCACTGGGTCATTTAATATTAGAATGTTTTACGAATGAATGAAAACGTACTACCGATAAGTAAACGTATCTTGCGGTTTAGTAAATTTCTATTTAGTGTTTTTCGTTACGTCTAAAGTGAAACCATTGTTAACTTTCATTAGATAAAATTAGTTTTGATACCAACAAAATGAATAGCCCATCCAAACGAGATAAATTGACCGTATAACTTATACAGGATGCATAATATAATTAACTTAATATTGAAGTTGTCAAATCATAAAACATATTTCAACTACATATACAAAAATACAATAAATACAAGATACAGCTTGATAGAGGGTGTTTTGGAAGAGATTTGAGATCTTTCTCAAGTGTAAACAGATAAATAAAAACTTAAATAGTTTGTAATATAAATATTTGTTTTAAACTTTGGATGTGGAGAAATATTTTTTAAAAATAATTTTTTTGGATAACTAATGTAGTAGCTGCTAAATAAAAAATATATTTAGATACGTTTGTAGTTTATTAAAAAGACATGATTTTATAAAAATGGCAGGTGAGTTTTCTAAAGGGCCAGTCAAATTAAATGTCTTATGAAACGAGTATTTTGTCCTATTTTGTGCACTATATTTTAATATTATAATATATTACCTTTAAAAAACATATGTGGCGACTGAATGTCTCCCACATTTGTCTGCCAAAGTTAAAATTTGCGCATATCACACTGTATATATTTGTTTTTCTTTTCATTGTTACTGCATAACATACTGTACATATTTATTTTATTTTACATTTACTTTTTTAATCTAGGCTAATTATCTATTGTTATTGAGAAATGTAACAATTTGTAGGTACTTAGTTTTCTGTACATAATTGTGGAAATTTCCATCAGCATTTAGAGTCTAATTTAGTTTTAAGGTTCTTGTATGCTATCCGTTAATTTTTATTTTTACAACACTTCTTTGTACGATAGGAAAATACCGAAACGACCCTTCTTAGTAAAGCTTTCTCCAAATTCCCATTTTACTATCTGTAATGAATGTTTTTCTTTTGACCATGGGAAAGTCTATGAAGATAAAAAAAAACCCTTTTGCCAACGAATAGGACCAATCAAAGCGAGGAATTTTGGCACAGGAGGTGGAACTTTATGTTTCTTGAGATTTGTATTAATATTAGAAGAGGACTCTGTTTTTGGACTTGCAAGAAGTCGGATGTGAATTTTGTTGTTCTAGTTCAATAGATTTATTTTATTTCGTTTTAGCAGTGTTTCAATAAACTCTCACAGTTCATATCAAAAAGGAATATATAGCTAATCAAGCACACACGTACGTTCCTAAAGTGGTGACCCCGACTTGATTTGTTTTGTGAGAGCAAGTAGTGTAATTAGTGCTTCAGTGTTTTAGTGATAAATTGAACAATCAACGTAAGTACCTAGTATTACAGTGAACTTTTTATCATTCCTTTTGTGATAGGTTGTGTTTTAGTCAATACAACAGTCCCTAAGCTATCGTGAGTTTATTTGTAACAAATATTTCGCGGTATACCATACCTAACTCTGCGGCAGAAACCAACAGTGCCATCCCTATCGCGAACGCTGTCGCGATAAATTCCGCGCCGCGACTTCCAGACTTTGACCCGTCGGATCCAGAATTTTGGTTTGTAATCGTAGAGGCTTGCTTTAATAGATCAAAAATCACAAACACCGAGCAAAAATATTTGGACATTCTCGCGAAACTTTCGCCGCGATATATCAGCGAAGTGCGCGACATTGTGACGAAACCATTAGATTCTAATTCCTATTCCGATCTAAAAGAACAACTCATTAAGTGGTTAAGTGCGAGCCAAGAACAGAAGACCAGGCAACTGCTAGAAAACGAAGCTATGGGTGACGAAAAACCTTCCCAATTCCTTCGAAGACTGCAGGCATTAGCAGGATCAGTAGTCCCGGAGACATTAGTGAGGAGTATTTGGGTAAGACGCTTACCAGCCAATCTACAACCTATACTAGCTATGCAATCACGTCAAACACTAAGTGAAACTGCGGACTTGGCTGACAATATATTTACTGCTCTGCCTGTGAGCCCTTCCGTAGCGGCAGTCACCCCTAAGCATTCGCAAGAATACCAGATTCTCCATTCCCTCATGCAACAACTATCACAGCAAATTTCAGAAATCAAGGGAGAGCTAGCTAGGTCAAGCAGGACGTGCATGCTTCAAGAGGAATGCGAAATTCCCGTACGCATTTTCGATCCCGATCCCAGTCGCGGCATCGCATCTACACCTAGGGAAGTGCGCCCAGTCGGATTATGCTGGTACCACTGGCGCTACAAGCAGGAAGCCCAGAAATGCATTATGCCCTGTTCATGGAACCAGGGAAACCAACCGGGCAGTCACTGATGGCGGCAAATGACACCTGCCTTAATAAATCACCCCGCCTATTTATCTACGATCGTGAAACCGGACTTCGATTTCTCATCGACACCGGTGCCGATCTAAGCGTAATCCCGAGACTCCGAGTGGATGGTGCTCATACCAAATCAACCTACGCACTTTCAGCTGCCAATGGTTTGTCTATAACCACATACGGAATAGTAGCGCGTACCCTCAACCTAGGACTCCGAGATTTTCCATGGAGATTCATCATAGCTGACGTATCTCAACCTATCCTAGGAGCAGACTTCCTCGCACACTATGGACTGCTCCCGGATCTGCAGCAAGGCAAACTCTTGAACTCCACAACACAACTGGTATCACGTGGTGAGGTTTTGGAATGGACCGCTCCGACCTTCAAAGTAATTAATGGTGCTTCCCCTTTCCATGTGCTTCTGGAAAGGTTCCCGGGAATCACCAAACCAAACGGTGCTCCCAAACACATTAAACACAAAACTCAGCATCATATTATTACGCCTGGTCTGCCTGTGGCACAGAAACCACGTCGCCTAGCTCTGGACAAACTAAAAACAGCAAGGAAGGAATTCGACACCATGGTGAAACTCGGACTTGCCAGGCCATCTAAAAGTCCTTGGTCCTCGCCGTTGCACCTAGTACCAAAAAACAACGGCGAATGGAGGCCCTGTGGGGATTATAGAGCTCTGAATAGCAGAACCTGTCCTGACCAATATGGCGTCCGCCATATCCAGGATTTCGCACAAGAGCTCCAAGGAAAATCGATTTTTTCAACCATCGACTTAATCCGTGCGTTCAACCAAATCCCAGTAGCTGAGGAGGATATCGCGAAAACAGCCATCACCACAGCATTCGGATTGTTCGAATTTCCATTTATGACGTTTGGACTTCGAAACGCAGCACAAACTTTTCAGCGTTTCATGGATGAAGTTACTCGAGGGTTGGACTATTGTTATGTGTACCTAGAGGACATTCTTGTTGCCTCAACGACGCCCGAAGAACACTTCCGCCACATGGAAACACTGTTTCAGCGGCTTCAGCAATACGGCATCGTCATTAACCCAAGTAAATGTGTTTTTGGCTAGTCCCAAATCAAATTCCTAGGATATTGCGTCTTAACGCAGGCACCCAACCATTGCCAGAAAAGGTTGAAACTATTATGGCCTACCCAAAACCTGAAACGGCCAAGCAACTTCGTCGCTTCCTGGGTATTGTGAATTTCTACCGGAGATTCATATCCAAAGCAGCCGAGATTCAAGCATCACCGAACGCACTCCTCAAGAAAAAAATCAAAGGAAGATTCCCGTTACACTGGACCACAGAAGGTCTAGCCTCGTTCGAAGCCAGCAAGAAAGCACTACCCCAGGCTACCTTGTTGTCGCACCCAAATGTCAACGCACCCCTTGCTGCCATTGGCGCTGCTTTGCAGCAGTGGCTAAATGATCAGTGGCAACCACTTAGCTTTTTCTCCAAGAAGCTCAGTCTTACAGAGTGCAAATATGGCGCTTATGACCGTGAGCTACTGGCCGCATACCTATCCGTCAAATATTTCAGACACATGGTGGAGGCAAGAAACTTTAGTATTTTCACGGACCATAAACCACTGATATATGCATTTTGTCATAAGAAAAGCCAAGTATCACCTCGACAGTTCCGGTACCTGGATTTTATCGGTCAATTCACGACAGACTTTCGGCATATAGCAGGGAGCGATAATGTGATTACAGATGTCTTATCTAGGATTAATGAAGTTTATAAGTCAATCGACTACGACGCTCTAGCAACATCCCAGAACGCTATGTTTGGGCATCTATGAAGAGTGACTGCAGGAAGTGGGCCCAATCCTGTCCTGAATGCCAGCGTTCGAAGGTCTCGCGTCATGTCATTAGTCCAGTCGGAACGTTTGCACCGCCTTCTAGCCGTTTTGAGTATGTTCACCTTAACATAGTGATAATGCCGTTATCTGAGGGATACAGATATTGTCTGACCATGATAGACAAATTTTCCAGGTGGCCTGAAGTAATACCACTGAAAGATCAGGAAGCAACCACCATTGCACGAGCCTTTTATGACAACTGGGTGTGCAGGTTTGGCGTTCCACTACGAGTCACCACCGATCAGGGCCGGCAATTTGAGTCTTGCCTGTTCAAGCAAATTATTTGTCTAATGGGCACCAATCATATTCGTACAACGGCATACCACCCCGCAGCTAATGGCATGATCGAAAGGTTTCATCGCCAACTCAGGGCTTCCCTTCGATGTCATAAGTCCCGCTGGACCGAGAGCCTACCCACAGTTTTGTTCGGTATCCGAATGGCTTGGAAAGAGGACCTCGACGCTACAGCTGCAGAGATGATATACTGCCAACCCATTCGCCTGCCGAGTTCTTAGCGTCCTGCTCACTGAATATCCAAGATGATGGCTCCAGCAACTTCGCCACTGAACTAAGTACACATTTTCTTGAGCTACGCCCCACCAATGGATCTAACCACGATGCAAAGAGAAAAACGTTTATTTTTAAAGATCTTCAAACAGCCACTCATGTTTTTGTTCGCCATGACGCTCAGAAGAAGCCTCTGCAACATCCTTACGATGGCCCGTACCGCGTCGTTAGCCGAGAGATTAAGGCGTTCGTCGTTGACATAAGGGGACGCCACGTCACCGTCAGTATCGATCGACTCAAGCCAGCGTCTATCTTGAACAAGGACCCAGAGGACATGCCACTGTCACAAGATATGGAGACGGAATACGTCATTCACCCAGCAGGAATCCCTAGAAACGATCAAGTCACTCTGCAACCCGCAGAAATTACCAGAACCAGATGTGTCTCGCAACGAGAAGAAGAAGCACACCAGCCACCAGATGGGAACCATGCTCCTGCATCAGAACCCATCAGTAGGTCACCAGAGAGACAGACCAGATCGGGCAGACATGTCCAGTTTCCCAACCGCTTTCAGGCTGGATTATCGTGAATCTCAATCACTGGCAGGGGGGTGTTGTGGCGACTGAATGCCTCCCACATTTGTCTGCCAAAGTTAAAATTTGCGCATATCACACTGTATATATTTGTTTTTCTTTTCATCGTTACTGCATAACATACTGTACATATTTATTTTATATTACATTTACTTTTTTAATCTAGGCTAATTATCTATTGCTATTGAGAAATGTAACAATTTGTAGGTACTTAGTTTTCTGTACATAATTGTGGGAATTTCCATCGGCTAAGTCTAATTTAGTTTTAAGGTTCTTGTATGCTATCCGTTAATTTTTATTTTTACAACACTTCTTTGTACGATTTTAAAATATGCTGTTGCACGTTCGATAGTAGGAACAATCACCGATAGTAAACTGTTTATTGGATTTAGGGTTTATGATAGGAAAATACCGAAACAAGCCTTCTTAGTAAAGCTTTCTCCAAATTCCCATTTTACTATCTGTAATGAATGTTTTTATTTTGACCAAGGGAAAGTTTACGAAGATAGAAAAAAACCACTTTTGCCAACGAATAGGACCAATCAAAGCGAGGAATTTTGGCACAGGAGGTGGAACTTTATGTTTCTTGAGATTTGTATTAATATTAGAGGAGGACTCGGTTTTTGGACTTGCAAGAAGTCGGATGTGAATTTTGTTGTTCTAGTTCAATAGACTTATTTTATTTCGTTTTAACAGTGTTTCAATAAACTCTCACAGTTCATATAAAAAAGGAATGTATTGGATATATAGCTAATCAAGCACACACATACCTTCCTAAAGTATACGTTCCTAAACATATTTACCAACATTCTAATCTTATAGCGCGGCGTCCATATTGGTAAATTTATAATTTTACTGTTAGATCGGGATGATCTGGTATTGGCAAAACAAAATGGCGGCCTAGTGAAATGATAAATACATTATCACTAAAAAACTACTTATTTAATTTATCCCAAATTTTGTACAATAACGAGTATTATGTAGGAATCAACTGGTACAATTCTGGTACGAATCCAAGATGTCGAAACTTAATGGACTGATTTCAAATTGTGTGCTATAACTAATTGTGGTATAGAAATGAACTAGTATAATTGTGGTACTAATTCAAGATGGGGAAACAAAATGGCGGCCAAATAAAATTTTTGTAATCGTGAAAAAATCACCCTCTCAGGTTTTACATATCTTCACGTTTTTGCACCCCTAGCTGCCAAAAATATGTTTTATCAATTCCGTCAGTCCGTCTATCGGTTTGTGTCTCTGTCTGTCAGTTCGCGCGGCATAGCTTAAAAACTACTTTTCAGATTGACTTAAAATTTTCGTCGAAAATTAAGGGTCATATAGGGACGACCTGGTAATATTTTGGTAAAAATCCAATGTCAGAACATGTGAGCCGTAAAAAAATTATTACTAAAAAAACAAATTATAAAATTTACCTAAAATTTTCCACAAAAACGAACTGTTACATAGGAATGAACTGGTAACATTATGGTGTGAATATTATAAGATAGCAAAACAAAATGGCGTCCTAATAAAATATTGAAAAAATGAGCCTGAAATACTACTTATTAGATTAATTTCAAGTTTTGTGCATAATATAGAGATAAACTGGAAAAGTTGTGGTACCAATTCAAGATGGTAGAACAGATGGCGGCCAAATTTTTTTTTTTTTAATCTCATTCAGTTGACTTTAAATTTTGCAGAAATATTAAATGTGATATGGGGATAAACTGGTACGAATTCAAAATGACGTAACTATATGGCAGTATGTGTCAATGTAAAAACTTCTTATTGAACTTATTACTTCCCTCGTAAAAAGGAAGTTTATGGGTCCCTAGCTGCCGGAAAACTTGTTGTCTGTCTGTCGACCTGTTCGCGGCATAGCTAAAAAACTACTTAGCGTGTTGGCTTTACATTTGGGTCTAAAATTAAGGGTCATATGAGGATGACCTGTCAACATTTTGGTAAAAATCCAATATGGCGAAACAAAATGGCGTGAAATGTTAAAAAAAAATTACTAAAAAACTATCCTAAAATTTTGCGCAAAAATCAAAGAATCAACCTGTAAAAGACAGCAAAACAAAATGGCGGCCTAATAAATTATTTTAAAATATCGGCTGAGAAACGACTTATTAATTTGATTTTACATTTTGGGCATCCATTAAATATGATATAGAGCTAAACTTGTGAAATTGTGGTACGAATCCTAGACTGTTTAAAAAAACTTAATATCTTGCAGCAAAACTGAATGCAATACAGGGATTAACTGGTACGAATTCGAAATGCCGATACAAAATGGCGGTCTTAAAATATCAGTGTAAAAAAAATTAATTTATTTTAAATTGTGCCCAAAAAGATATGTGTGGCATAGTTAGAAGCGGGTAAAATATTGGTACCACGGTTCCCATATGTGGAGAAATAAGATGGTGCGCAATAAAAATGTTTGAAAAGACAGTATACTAAATGACTATGTGCGACACTTTCCTAACGAAAGGACAGATTCATAACGAGGGAAGTTAAAATAAATTTGCCGATTTTTTTATGTATGTATGACTAGTTCACGATGGTTTGATTAATTTGGATGAAATTTTCAAGGAATATTCGGATATTGTGGTCTCATCGCAAGCATTTTGAAAAATGGTAGAATGGCGCCATTTTGAACAATTTATGCCAAGAGTCTCCAACCTTTTTTAGGGCAAGGGCCAAAAATCCACATTACTTTACCACCATATCAATAAAATAAAAAACATATATATTCAAATTTGAAATAACCTTTATTGGTTAAAAAGTTCAATCAATCAATGCGATTTTTGACATAGTTTATTTTTGACAAGTGTGCCGATATTTGGTTTTATTTTTGTAGTTGCAACCCCCAAACCTTCTTTCAGATGTGCGTCTGTAACTCTCGACCTTGTTTTAGACTTAATACGAGAAAACAGCTGCTCGCACACATATGTGCTCCCAAACAGAGACATCATTTTCGGGGCATATTTTCGGATTTCAGGAAACAAGTTTTGATCGACATATTTTGAATAGAAATCAAGAAGACCCATGTCGAACTTGTCTTTCAGTTCCGAATTACACTGCAAATCAATAAGCTCCAACTGACAATTTTCTGGCATGTCTTCAGCGGGTACACTGAATGGTCGGGCAAAGAGATTGATGTAATTTTCATTACCTCTGAAGTCAGAAAACCTCGATTGGAACTCTTTTGTGAGTAAATCTAATGCTGCGACATATTTATCCAAATCAGTACATTCGCAACTCTTCAGTTTCGGAAAGCGCGTAAATTCTTTTTTCAATAACTGAATTTTCTATAAATCCACTTTAAACTCGAATACTCGTACCTTCACAGTGTCAAGTAGGATGTTGAGACAGGATAGTATACGAACTTCGATGCACGTTCTTTTAGTGAATTTTCAATGCCTGCCGCTAACTCTTCGATTCTTCTGGTGACAGTAACACCGGACAAACAAACATTAGAAAAAAGTTGTTTTTGAGAGGAGCACAATACTTCAGCGGCGATCCCTATACATTCCTTGATAAATTCACCATCAGCAAAATATTTTGATTTCAAAGCTACTTTTTGGGATATAATGTATATAACCGTCACGCTTGCTTCATCCTCAATGCTCTGCTTTTGAAAACTATTTTGCTGTTGTTGAAGCTGACTTTTTAGAGCTCTCACTTTATCTTGCCGTAATTGTCCTTTAAATGTCTCAAAGTTCGTGGCATGCTTTGTACCGTAATGTCTTTTTAAGTTGTATTCTTTCGAGGCTAAAAGGCATTCTTTACATACCAAACAGACGGGTTTTTTATTAACACTAACGAACAAGTACAACTTAGTCCACTTTTCTTGAAATATGCGCGTTTCTTCACTAATTTTTCGTTTTTTACCCGAAGTAAAAGCCATTTTTAACGTCAAGGTAGAAGAAACGAGTTTAATTCTCCGATAAAAATGTGCACGACAAAACTAAACTTGCGCGACTGCACGCCACAATACAGTGTCCGCCTTACACATATCAAAACACACTATACTCAACTCACTATAATCGCTTATCGCACAGGTAGCAACTTCACTGCTAGTTGGCACTCTTTCGCTTGTAGCGCTTCGTCCGCTCTTGGAATGGAATTATAACTGGCCGCGCGCAGAAGGGCTAAATGACCCGAGGCCCCACCACCACCCGGTTCCCTACCTAGGAAACCGCCTCTCTGTGATAGGTACTTACGGTTTAACGAGCCTAGGGCCTTAATAAACCATAAGTCTTCTCTATCCTAGGTGTGTCAGCTCGTACACATCCGGATGTGTTTACTTACATCGCACCTCTCCTATATGCTTCGCGGACATATCTCTAAAACGGAAAAGGCATTGTTATCACTATATGTGTGGTGTGTGGTCGCGGGGTCTACGGTGGTAGACCCTGTGCGCCCGCCGCTCCTCCACTGGGTTGTAGTCCACCAGTCTTCGGAATTCTTCGTTTCGATGCGCCACTGCCCGCTGGATGCCTTTCATGGCTTTGGTCCTGATTGCGTCTGTCCCGGTGTATCTGGGCGTTCCTGACGTACCATGAGGCGTCGACTGCCATTCTCAGATACTTGTTCTCTGTTGATGCTAACTTGTTTATGTAGGTGGGCGCTGCATACGCCCACGCTACTGCTCCGTCATATGTCAGTTGTGATCTTGCGATCATCTTTATCATTGTCAGCTTTGTTCGAAGAGCCCTAGGGCTCTTTCGGTTCATAAGAGGGTATAGTCCAGCTATAGTCCTGCTGGTCTTTATTCGTGTCTGTTCAATATGGGGCTTCCATGTTAGCCCCTTATCCACAGTCAGCCCTAGATATTTGACCGTGTTTCTCCACGGTATGTCTGTTTCTTCTATGTTTATCGCCCCTGGGTGCGTCATGCTCCTCTTTTGGAAGAGGATGGCCTGGCTTTTTGGTGCGTTTATTTTGATCTTCCAGGTGATACATCAGTCACTTATCAGATCTATCTCTTCCTGCAATCTCCTGCATATTATTCCTGGATGTCTATGCTTGGCCGCTATAGCGCTGTCGTCAGCGTATAGGGCTAGAGAAGTGGTGTGTGTCTTTGGGATGTCATGTGTATACACGTTATATAAGTCCGGTCCTAACACAGATCCTTGGGGCACACCCGCTTCTAGTCTCCTTTGTGTCGATCTCAAGTTTTTAATTCTGACACTTGCCGTTCTATCTTTAAGATAGTGGGCTATTAGTTTGCAAGTCTTAGTTGCAAATCCAACATCTTGCATTTTGTATACAAGTCCCCTATGCCATACTCTATCGAAAGCTCTGGCTACGTCAAGGAAGACCGTGCTAGTAGCCTCTTTTAGGTTGAAACCGCTGATCACAGTTTCAACCATTCTTAGGGCTTGTAGTTCAGTAAAATGTCCGCTTCTGAATCCAAATTGTTCATTTGGGATTATGTCTAGGGCTGCTGTTTCATCTTTGATCCTGGTGATCAAGGTTGTGAGTTTGCTGAGTGCGGGCAGCAGGCTTGTCGGTTTGTAATTTTGGAGGAAAGTTCGGTCTTTCCCTGTTTTACCAATCATTACTACTTCCGCATGCTTCCACCTGTTGGGGAAGTGGTCCAGTCTCATAACCGCGTTTGTTTTGCTGGTTAGTGCAGCAATTCCCTTTCTAGGAAGTTGCTTTAACATCTGATTGGCCAACTGGCCGCTGCCGTGTGATGTCGGCTTTATATAGGCCGAGCGCATCAACTTTGAATCTCTCGAAATTTCGAGCAGCTACGAGACTGGACTAGTAGGTCTCTCTAGTAGTGATAATTTCTAGAATTATTAGAAAGATTCAATAGACATGCAACGCTATCTAGTGGCCTTGTGGGTAATCGTGATAGCGAGTTCACAAAGTGAATCTCTTCTAACTAGGTGGGCCTAGCGTCCTTGGAGTGTATTTTGCGGGCGCGACGCGACACAATATTTCTTATGAGGTTGCAAGAAATTTAAAGGCGCCGTAGTTTGGGGACCCTTGGTTTATGAGATGCAACATTGAACAATATATGCGTTCACTAGTACGTTCACCATTCTGTCAGGAAGGAAAAATATATATGTTACTATTATATATTGTATAATAAGACATGTTATTATACAATGATGTTACATAGGATGCAGTGGACCCAGTTGCTATTTGGCAAACCCGACTTTTACAATAAAACTCGTATAAATAGAACTAACAAGGATGAAATAAAAAAAATTATTAAAAAATAAAACCGACATAAAAAATGCACTAAAAAGTGAAAAATGATATTTTATTATATCTTGAAATTTTTAGTCTATGAACTTGGCACCAAATTTATTGCTAATCACTTAATCAATATTTATATTTCCTCATCATCTACGCGCACGAAGTCGCGACAAAAACTAGCTATAAAATAAAAATAGAAAAGACCCGAGATTTTCCATACTGTGTAACCCTTTTAGAAATACTTAATTCCACGTGAGTAATATTTTTGCCACTATGGCAATGTTAAAATACGGAATAATGATATTAAAATACGGCAGCCTAAACAGACTAAAACTTAAATATACCAATGTTGATTTTTTGCATTATACGCAACAAGTAGTATTTAGCTTTTGTGGCTCGTATTGATATAACTTTTATTTTAATAAGCTGAAATATATTCCAGGTATGAAATTATGGCATATTTGCTCCGCTTTGACTTTTTAAGCGAATATATATATTTACATTGATAAACGAACAATATTTTTTGCAACATGGGAAAAATATGAACATGTAAAAAATATATATACGATATACAGCGTGTCACAAAAGTAAGAAAACAGGTATGAAATTATGGCGAGTTTCGCTTGCACCCATGTTTACCGGTTTTCTGTTATAAAAGGAAATTTTTTTTTAATGGAACAATCTATATTATATCACTTTTTTAAAATGTGTGTAAAATTCTGAATACATTTTATTAAGAGCATTTTTAATGAAAGCCAACAGTTTTCGCGAAAACAAGGGTCTAATATCCATAATTTAGGAAGGAAAAAGGAGCAACAAGGAAATTTTTGGACATTGATTGGAGTCGGCTCAGTAATCACAGTTTTGACGATTAACTTCACCAGAATGTATTAGCTTTCATAGCTTTCATTAAAATACCTGCACACAAAAGGTTACCTGATATGTTTGACAATGTCAGTTTTGTTGATTTACAAAAATGGATCATTTAACTAAAACCTAAAGAATTGAAATTTTAATTATACTGGGTTATGAGGATAGAATGCTACACCTGCAAAATGTTTATAACATTTTTAATGACAAATATCCTAAAATTTAAAATCCAAATAACAAAAAATATCGAATATGAAACTGCAAAGGTAAAAGAAGCTGTACGTACGTTCTGGCAGACCTAAAAGTGCAATAGATGGTGATAAAGCTCTGAATGTTTTAATCATTATAGAAGAAAATCCGCAACTTTCTAACAGAACATTAGGAAAATCCATAGAAAATACCTTTGGTGTAAGAACTCTCTGAGGATGATTACAATAGGTGCGAAAGTAAGTATTGGAAATGTACCACCAATCTCCATACAGTGATACAGATTATCTTCAAAGCGGTGTCGAACATTCTACAGCACTTGCGGTGTCACTTCTCGACATACATTCGCCATTCGCCCTCGCAAGTCTTCCAGTGTAATTGGTAGAGCACAATAAAATTTTCTACAAAAAGAAAGTCAAAGGACTTAAATAAGGTGAACGAGGAGGCCAGCGAGTTGCACCCCTTCGTCCTATCCACTAGGAAACGTTTTGTTTAAATAATCAAGCATAATCCCAGAGAAATGTTGAGGGACTTCGTCCAGTTGAATTATTATTTCTTCTTCAATATATGCAGAGTTGTGCTTTATCATTTTGAAGCAAATTTAAATGCATGCCACCCGTCCAATTTCTAGGAAGGAAAAATGACCAACAAGGAAATTTTTGGACATTGATTGGAGTCGGCTCAGTAACCACAGTTTTGACGATTAACTTCACCAGAATTGTAAGAAACGATCAAACTTGTAGTTTTTTAATATTGGCTGAAAACTTGCACGAGTGATGCCCAGTGCAACAGTTAATTGTCTTGTATTCTGCATATTATCCATTGCAACTTGGCTCAACATTGCTACCTCTACCCCTTCAGTTCCTACCGAATATTCAACTTGCCTTTTCTTATTTTGAACAAAACCAGTTTCCTGAAATTTTTCAACTATTTTACGTTCAATATTACCAGACACGTGTTTATCAGCATGCTGCTGATTAAATACGACTGCGGCTCTCTTCAACAACACCGAAATAACATATTAAGCTGGCCTAGGCTGGCAGCTGGTTTTTTGCAGTTTTAGCATTCAAAAAGATATATACATTTAAAATCTTTGGAAGGCTTTTGGTTCAAAAGTCGTAAACTGAGCCTTAAGTATTTGTAAGCATGCGGACATATTGTTCGAATAATTGAAGCTTAAATCATAGTATTATTTGTATAACGATATCTTACTTTGTTTATTGTATGTAAGTTTAGTTGTTCAGATAAAAAACTTAAAGCAGTTTTATTTTTAAAACTGTCTTTCCCGAGGACTTCCTTCTTATCTGACATGTTCGACACTAAGCAATCTAAAAAGTTCGAAATATGATTGAAATTTTTATCGCTTTTTCCAGTTTCATTGTTTTGTAAATGTTTGTCATTTTAAATAACAAATCTTTGACGTCATTTATATTATTATAAACAAAAGATGTCTTCAAATTAGGTTCTTGATTAGATCTAATGTCATTTTGGAGTATTTGTATTTCGCAGACAAAAATGTCTGTACCTTTCAATCAGAATACAGAATATGTAATAATTACAGATCCTGGAGAATATTCCAATTTAAACAGTGTAACTTTTTGTAGATTACTAATTTTAAACCAGTACTTGGGTAACTGAAACGAATCAAAAACAAGAAAAAACTAGTATAGGAATTTTTTTTTGAAAAGTCTTAAACTCAGTTTAGATTTCTTTAATTGCTTTTGAAAAATTTCGATTCTCCATTTCCTGCAATTTTTCAGTACGACTTCTGCGCAATTTTACAGTTCTGGATAAATAGAAAGGACAGCTTAGGAATTGTGTAGGTATGGCAACTTGTTTTAATCTACGAATTTTCAGACTTAATTACAGTATCGCCGGTTTCTGAATACGTTACTGTAGACCAATTTATTATATATTGTTTAGCAAAATGTAACTCACAGACCTTGCTGAATTTGGATGAGGTAAAATTTTCTCTGTGAATAGCCGCTACCCATTTATTAGACATAACTGGATCCTTAGGAAAACAAAAGAGTATATTTTCGGTCCATTTTTATAATTGCCCCGACATTCCGACACACAACAGGAATACGACATTATCACTATCTTATCCGTAAAAAACCTCGTTTTCGATCAAGCGCAATGAATAACCTCGCTGTACTAACGTACTGAAAAATTGCGGCTCTGACGTCACAGTACCAGGTTATTTCGATGTTGTTGCTCTGTTTCCACATTCGTTATTTTTAAAATAAAGTTTAATCATTTCCACTCTCTCAGGAATAGCATACACCATGTAGTAATTGAAATAGTTAACTTTTAAGAATTCTAAAAATAAGAGTGGCAAGACTGCCCGCTAGCAATTAATGGTCCTGTCTTGTGGATTCAAATTTTTGGCGAGCAAAAACACGATAATTTTTTACTCACAAAAAAACTACGAACAAGCCCAAATGACAGTCTATACTCTATCGCGATGGTATATCATTGTTGTATTCCTATGCCAGTCGGCGTGAATTCGTGTAAGCTTGCCAGAAAGAGTACAAAACCACATGTAGCGTGGATAAACGAGGCGCTAGAAAAAGCGACGGCATTTCCGTAAAGATCAAAAGACTGGCCCAACTTATAGCATTCTGTACACTTTGCACAAATAATCTGCATGAATGTGAAAGACAAGAAACAGTAAAATTTTGAAATTTTACTTTGGTTTATATAAAATAAATTTAATTTCAGCATTCTTCGACAAAGAATTGACCGAATTTCAAAAACCAAGCGCCAGTGTATTGGGAATCAAAAACCCATTCCAGTAAGGTATCACTTGCCTCCCTCTTATTTGATAAATTTTAGAGGATGATACCTCCGTTTAAGGTCGTGAAGTTTGCCCAGCTAGCACTAAAGTAGCTACAACTGTTTCCACTACTACTCTTTAAGAGTTTTTACGTATTTATTACTGATAATCCTACTATAGATCAACAAATACTTTGGGTTACACGTTTTTAAGTATTATATATGTATTTGTTACTGCGAATAATACTTTATAGTCATTTTTCATGTAAAGTAATTATATAATAACTACTGCCAAGCAACCACTTAAGAAATTGACGCCAATGTCGTCATTTCTTTTCCGTGACATAATTGTAATTATTAATCTAATCGGTTCACTAAATTACAACTTTTATGTATTAGTACCTTCTTGAACTTTGCAGAGACTACTCCATTACATTCAAATATACTCCTATAACGTATTACTATAAAGTAAAACTTGAGGTTCCGGAAATAGGGGGCGCTGGTACGAGATTCAGTCGCTGATTTTATAAGGACAGTGGCAACAATAGAGTAACCAATTTTTGATTGGTTCGGCCATATTGCTGCTAAAATCGCTTTATTTATTTTTAGCCTACGTGGGTTTCTTATAAGTTTTGTTGTTTTAGTATCTCATTTTATTGGTTTTTGTGATTATTAAAATGTATATTGATTCAAACAAGAAGTTTTCCGCCATTGGCCATATAGAGAAATGTATTTAAGCCTGGTTCACCTGTTTTTTGCTTGTAATTATAAAGTGTTTTTGATGAATGTGTAAATAACTATGACCGTAAGTGTTTTAAGTTTAAGTTTACTCCAGGAAAAGTTATTAAATATTTTGGTTTTATTTTGCTGTAAAAGACATTATTGATTCATGTCTTAGTGTATGTTTTACTTCGTGCTGCACCTCAATTTGAGGCAGATGCTCTCTAAGATTATCATAAAAGAAACTTTATTTTGTAGACCTTCTTCAGTACATATTTAAACAGTAAAGAAATGCAGCCAACCTGAAAGCAAAAATCCAATAGAACGTCATTGTTTATTTTCATCTAACCTATAAATATTTAGCTATGATGTTTGTTTTTGTGAGTAAAAAGATTAAAAATGCATACAAATGAAACATTACGTTACAAAAAGAATTACTCTTTATAATAAGATATTTAATGATAGTTGCTATTTAAACCAAAGTCCAAAATTACATTTTTGAGATTTAAATTGGCCCATATATTTGACTAAAATGTATTGAAAATTAACAAATTTAAAAGGCGCTTAATTTTTTTAAGATTATCATTAGCTTATTCATCAGAGAAATTGCCTGCGTTTTAATTTTAGGTCTTTAGCATAGCCAGAAAACTAAGTGAAATACATGTATCCTACCTCAAATACCAATAACGTATTCTATACGGTCTACACCATATACCTGTTTTGCTTGTATTAAAACGAACCATACATATTTTTAAAACGGATTAAATAAAGACAGAAATAAGAAAGTGACGAATAGGGTAAATTATTACTTATCGGCTACTTAAATGGAACTACACAAGAAACACAGAATTTCAGAGTGATTGGATAAAAAGAATCTCCAAATTACTTTACAGAAAAATCCATCCTGAATCCTTCTTTTATTTGTTTACAAAAGAGAAAGAACACAATTTATATGAATTACTTAATTACTATTTGCTGAACTAAAAATTCCTAATAAAAGGAAACGTTCATAGCAAGGGAATTTCCGGTGTCTTAGAGTCATTAATTATCAAATTACAACAATATTTCGTTTAACACAACTGCACTCCAAAACTAAGGACAAAAGGTTTTAGCTCTCCAAATATATGATCCTCAACGTATGCCACTAGAACCCCGCTTTTCAGCTAAGCTTAGACAATTCAACGAATAGAGGCCAATTACCGAGATCATGTTTGCGTCCAAATATTTCAAACAAATATTAACTTCCGAAGAGCATCCCAATTGCCAATTAATGCCCTTTCTAAAACAGTATAAACAGAGGAAACAACACAACAATGTTGCGATTACGGCTGTTCATCTGATTAATAATTAATTAAAAAACAGTGTTAGCGTAATATCTGAAGACCTCAATTAACCTATTTATTTATTGAGAGCTATACTCTGTAAAATTTTGATCCTTAATCACTGATTTATGGAAAGCAATTCGATAATTTTAAAATCTGCTATATTGTCCTAGTTGTGATACTGCTAGCATTCATGTATTCATTTTTGCTAATTTCTTTTATAGCAGTCGGGAGAAAAACATAAGTACGACGGGGACGGGCAACTCTGGGCGCTGTGCGAAGCCAATGGCATCATATTATGCTACCCGGAAATCTTTCGCTGGATCTCAACTATACGGAATGCAATACAAGTTGAGATTAATTTAGAGAGTAATTTATTTTACGTTGGATGGATTGTCTATTTAAAGTCTTATCTGTCTTTTAAATTATCGTATACAATCCGTTCCAAACGACTTTGCTGTCAATAAAAGCAAAATATTATTAACATAATTCAAGGTTAGTTGAAACGCAGGTGGGGCGCCAGCACACGACACTATACCTGTTAGGAATTTTCTGAACAACAGATATGATGCATGGATCGGAAGAAATGATCCTATAGGATAGCCTGCGTATAGTCCAGACCTTATGCTCTTGATCTATTTTGCTGGGGATACTGTAAAATAGAATATATTGCAACAGGCTAGAAACTATCAACATTATTGGACAAAGATTAAGAGAAGAAATATTATTATTAAATAGATATATGAAATTGACGAGCGGCATCTATTACCACCTTTCAGGATTTTCTGTAAAATAAAATATAATAATTGTTTATTAGTATAACTTGTATTGATAATTCCTTCCACGCTTCAAAGATAGCAGGTTATCTAACTCTTCTTCTGCATTACGAACAGCTGATCTTTTCTTCCTTTCTAAAGTATTCCTTTATTAAAATTATTTTAAAATAGATATCACTGTTGATTTGGTTGGAGTTTGCCGGTAATGAGCGCGAGCTTTCTTAGCGCTTTTATGATTTGAATAACACATTCGAATTATATCTCTTGTTTCTTCGGCAAAGCAGCCCATTCTAAACCAAAATAATAATAGGAGCATATGTCGTTAACTGAATATTTCAATTTTGACATTAAAATTAGTTTGCACGGCAATATAGCACGTTAACGGATATATTAGAGGTAAGGTAACATAAAAAAAAACGTCATTACAATTTTTTTTTGGAAATGTTTTAAGTAAACATGGGCGAACTATATATTTTTCATATCAGAAAAGTCGCCTCCATGAAAAAATTGGAAAATATAAGGGGTGTTCCATAATTAGCGTAATAACTGAAGACCTCAATTAACCTATTTATTTATTGAGAGCTATACCTACTCTGTAAAATTTTGATCCTTAATCACTGATTTATGGAAAGCAATTCGATAATTTTAAAATCTGCTATATTATCCTAGTTGTGATACTGCTAGCATTCATGTATTCATTTTTGCTAATTTTTTTTTATAGCAGTCAAGAGAAAAACTTAAGTACGACGGGAACTGGCAACTCTGGGCGCTGTGCGAAGTCAATGGCGTCAGCTCGGATATTATGCTACCCGGAAATCTTCGCTGGATCTCAACTATACGGAATACAAAGTTGAGATTTCTTTAGAGAGTAATTTATTTTGGATGGATTGCCTATTTAAAGTCTTATCTGTCTTTTGAATTATCGTATACAATCCGTTCCAAACGACTTTGCTGTCAATAAAAGCAAAATATTATTAACATAATTCAAGGTTAGTTGAAATGCAGGTGGAGCGCCAGCACACGACACTATACCAGTCAGAAATTTTCTCAACAACAGATATGATGTATGGATCGGAAGAAATGATCCTATAGGATAGCCTGCGTATAGTCCAGACCTTATGCTCTTGATCTATTTTGTGGGGATACTGTAAAATAAAATATATTGCAAAAGGCTAGAAACTATCAACATTATTGGACAAAGATTAAGAGAAGAAATATTATTATTAAATAGATATATGAAATTGACGAGCGGCATCTATTACCACCTTTCAGGATTTTCTGTAAAATAAAATATAATAATTGTTTATTAGTATAACTTTTATTGATAATTCCTTCTACGTTTCAAAGATAGCAGGTCATCTAAGTCTTCTTCTGCATTACGAACAGCTGATCTTTTCTTCCTTTCTAAAGTATTCCTTTATTCAAATTATTTTAAAATAGATATTACTGTTGATTTGGTTGGAGTTTGCCGGTAATGAGCGCGAGCTTTCTTAGCGCTATTATGATTTGAATAACACATTCGAATTATATCTCTTGGTTCTTCGGCAAAGTAGCCCATTCTAAATCAAAATGATTATAGGAGCATATGTCGTTAACTGAATATTTCAATTTTGTCATTAAAATTAGTTTGCACGACAATATAGTACGTTAACGGATATATTAGAGGTAAGGTAACATTAAAAAAAAACGTTATTACAATTTTTTTTGGAAATGTTTTAAGTAAACTTGGGCGAACTATATATTTTTCATATCAGAAAAGTCGCCTCCATGAAAAAATTGGAAAATATAAGGGGTGTTCCATTAAAAAAAACTGAGTTTGTCATGAAATATTAAGGTTATTTATGATCGTCTATTTTGTTACATATTCTGATTTTCCGCATACAATAAAACGACTTTTAATTTCTCAAGCACGGTTTGACCAACTGGGATGAAATTTTAAATAGTATTCGGGGTGGTACCGGAGTAGTACCATAGCAAGCATCTTAAAGATTTCCGGGATAAATTTAAAATGCTTTAATATATTGCCATGAACTTTGTTATAAGAAACCAATAAAATAATTTCGCTTGCATCCTGAGGGGCTATTTTAAACATCTAGAAGCCTAAATTTTAATCAAAAATCAAGAATTAGAAAATAAAAAAATGAGCATTTTAATTTTAAATGGAACACCCTGTATAACAAAATTTCATATGCAATGGGCCCGGTAGCCACTTGTTTATTTCATTAGGGACGTCCAAAATTTTAACCTAGGTTTAAGCCTCGAAACTTTAATGCTGAAATTTAAAATAAAACATTGTTTCGATAGAGTTAAAAAGGATGAAATAAAATTATAAAAAAATAAAACCGACTTTAAAAAAGCACTAGAAAGTAAAAAATAATACTTTATTCTATTTTGAAATTTTGACTTCTGCATGTCTTTAATAAAAACACATTATACTCGTTCTATACAGTGTGTCCCAGATTCGCTTCTCTATACAGGGATCTCGGCTCCTATTATACCTACAGCAAAGGTTAAATGGGGAAAGTTTTAGAAGAATCTTATTGCATTCGATATCCGGCTTCAGATTTACGATCGATCAATTGTTTTTGGAAATATCGGGGAAAAACCGAAAATGGCGGATTTCGTTTTTGGCCAGTATATCCAGACCGATAACTTTGACAGCTGCCAAAATGTGACATTATTCGGACACATTTTTAAGACAAATAAGATGGCGTATACGACACGTTTTCATTGTTTTTTGTTAACTCGCAACCTGCCTCAACTTTAATTTTTCTTATGGCCGCCATATTGGATTTTTCGATTTTTGGAAAGAGCCTAAAATTTCCAGTCTAGTATCTCACAAGTGCATTAAAGATTTTAGTGTCATCGAAATATTACACTTCGTAAAGTTTCAGTTTTTTCTAAGAAGGCCATGATTTAAAGTAATGTTAGCTCTTAATGCTTTTCTAAGGAGGCCATGATTTATCTGTAATAAAATTGAATTTTGACTTTGACGTTAGATAGTTAAATAGTTGAAAGTATCAAAGCTGTGTTTTAATAAGTAGTAGGTACGCTTTTATCTCAATAAAATCATAAATCTAACACATAAATTTTCAAAACCTATAGAAAATGGCCGGCATTCCGTATTCAAATGAACAAAAGGTTGACATGTTAGCTCTGTACTTTCAATCATACAGAAACGCCGGCGTTAACCCAGCAAGGTATTTGGAGATGTACCCCGAACGACGGCAGCCTTATAAAACCCAATTCAGGAAAATCGTAGTTAATTTAATTAACTATGGTGCCTTCGAACAACCTAGAAGCGTATACAATAATAACAATTAAAATCGAGACAGAAATATTTTACAAGCTATCAACAAAAACCGTACAGTAACAGTACAGAGAGTTTTAAAAAAGAATCAGTACCATCCATACAAATCCATAACAAGGACTTAAGGAAACTGATTTTCCAAGACGACTACAGTTCTGTGAGTGGTATACTAGGAGATGTAATGACAATCCTGATTTTGTAAATCATATCTTGTGGTCCGATGAGAGCAGGTTCACGAATTGTGGAGTCTTTAATAGGCACAACCGTCATCATTTGGCTGTGCAAACTCCATACGAAGTGGCAGAGAGACATCTACAGATCAGATTTGGAAGTAACGTTTGGTGTGGTTTTGTATTGTAGTTTCGAAGAACCTATAAAAATAGAATTGGTTTCTGTATTAACACTTTATGTAAATTTTCTGCAGATTTAGCTAATTCTCTAAAATTATTTTGATTGTCTGAATTTAATGATTTGTTATTACCCGGGAAGCCTAGTTTTTGCGTTATAAAAAAAATACCAGATTAATCAAATGTCATCAATCATCAAATTATATCAAATTATTTTTCGATTTTCATTATGATTTATAGAAAGGCGTTCAGCTGTATTTCCGAATAATTTAAATTTTAAAGCGCAAGGGGTTCCTTCTTTTGATATTTTATGTTTTATTAAGGCACGGTCTACTTCTTTAAGATTATTATATACTGAAATAAATTGATTTAGTATTTCCGAAATTAATATGCAATACCAACAAAATAATTTATTACGGCTATTACTTCCCGCTAACCAAATATGTTTTTCTTTTTCATAATAAACCTGAATACGTTTCAACTGTATACAAGCTCATTCATTACGGGATGTTTCGATAATTATTTTTGGAAAGAAAATATCCACTTTTTAATAAAGATAATTTTCCCTTTATAATTTATAGTTTCTAGTACCACCCGGCCGACCCTGCCGCCCTTGGTTGCTGGGCACCTATTTATAAATTATTAATCATTTCAGGAAATCGACTTATTGGACCATTTTTGTTTGACTACAACCTAAACGGGCAGAGGTACCTAGAGCTTTTGCGAAACCAGGTTGTACCAGCCTTACGAGCTATTCTAACGGAAGATGAATTAAGAAGAACTTGGTTTCAACAAGATGGATGTCCGGCTCACAATACCATTCAAGTCAAGAACGTCTTAAGAGAGCAGTTTGACGAAAGAATAATTTTTTTAAATGGTCCAATATCTTGGCCTCCTAGATCCCCTGACCTGTCGTCCTTGGATTTCTACCTCTGGGGTCACACGAACAATGAAATCTATGAATTTGATCCCCCCGTGACCATAGAAATCCTGAGACAAAGAGTTCTGGAGACATTTAGAAATATTAACCGAAATACACTTACCAGGGTTGTACGAAAAAAAGTCACCAATTGTCAAAAATGTCTCAATGCAAATGTACGTCATTTTGCAGATTTGTAAATTAATGTTACCCACTTACAAAGTAGTTAAAGCTCATTTAGATTTTTTAAGTCGTTATTTACGTTCATGTTGTATTGAAAATTCCATGCGTTCAATACATTACTTACTTATTAATGTAATCTTGTGACAAATAAATTATGGCCTCCTTTAAAAACATAGAAACCTAATTTACAAAGTGAGATATTTTGATGACACTAAAATCTTTAATGCACTTGTGGGATATCACTAAACTGGAAATTTTAGGCTCTTCCCAAAAATCGAAAAATCCAATATGGCGGTCATAAGAAAAATGAAAATTGAAGCGGGTTGCGAGTTAACAAAAAACAATGAAGACGTGTCGTATACGCTATCTTATTTGTCTTAAAAATGTGTCCGAATGATGTCACATTTTGTCACCTGTCAAATTTACCGTTCTGGATATGCTGGCGAAAATCGAAATCCGCCCTTTTCGGTTTTTCGCCGATATTTCTCAAACTTATTGATCGATCGTAAATCTGAAGCCAGATATCGAATGCAATAAGTTTCCTCTAAAACTTTCTCCATTTAACCTTTGCTCTAGGTATAATAGGAGCCGAGATCCCTATATAGAGAAGCGAATCTGGGACACACTGTATAATATGGACATTCAACACATAAATATCTTTGATTTTGGTAATTAAGCATTAGTTAGACGCCGGCTTCATATTCATATTCATATTCAAAAGGGAATACTATATTATTTTCTACTTTTTAGTGCTGTTCTGTAGTAGCTTTTGTTTTTTACCAAAAATTTTATAACCGAAATGTTTAAAACGTAACACACCGCACACTACTGGGGTCATGTCTATTTCCTAATATGTCAAACAACTGTTGACTTCCACTGATAGTAAATTACCATAATGTAGAGCCCATTGTAACCTACTAGAAATATAAGTGAGGTAAAAATATTTATGTGTGATATGGTCTTTTAGTTCTCTTCAAACCATAGGTACTGTAAACTACATTTTACGATTTCAACCTTTTAACGCGTATATTAAAAACGCTGCAAAAAGCCTTACAAAATATATAGGGAGGTTGCCTTATTTTGATTTCTAGTTTTATCCGAAGTTCACAAGCTTTCCGTTTTTAAAAGTTAGACAAATAGATAGATAGATATGCCCTTCACTCCAGAAACAAAAAAAATTAAAGATGTTTCATATTTTCTGATAAATTTGCATTTTAACCAGACAGCAGAAAAATATGTTTTAACATTTGCCTTTTAACCATATTGATACAATGCATTACAAACATACAAACATTTCCGTAGCAAAAAATCTGTATTTGTCAGTGTTGTTATTAGTATTCGTATTTACTAAAAATATAGCAAATATAATTAATTATTTGTCTAATAAGAAATAATGAGTCTTGGAATTAGACCGTATCAAAATGGAATCACTTTTCGACGTTTTGCCCTCATTTGCACAAAGTATCTTCCGCGAGTTTTACTTCTTGAGATTGGAACACAGAATCTCTCTCGAACCGTGGCCCGGTGTAACGTTCGGTAGACTGTAGCCCTTCTCTCTATTAAATTATTAAGATGCTTACAGATCTCAATAAATTCTTTAATTCTCCGTTATAAAGCCCCGAGATCGACGGAGGAACTTTCGCTTTTTTACGTTTATGACAAATCCAGTAAAATGTTGATGTTCAGATACAACAAATTGTACAATCCGTTTCTTTCTAGTCCATCGTTCATGTTCCTTAATCCTAGTTCTCCAGTTTCTTCAATATAGACACCACCACAGGAACAAGGAATTGCACATACTCCTTCCGTTTGGAAAGGCGCAAAGTCATTTCGCTATCACAAACATTGTCCAATTTTCTTGTGTGTATTGAAGATTGTATGTATGTTGAATGAATTGCTTCTGTGTCGGATGATAATCCTAATTTGCATCTTTATATTATACAGATTGTCCTAAGGAACCATCTCCTTTTCTTTGTACATGAACATCTAGAAAAGCAATAGTGCCTTCTGATTTAATTTCCATTGTAAATTTTATATTAGGATGTTGTTGATTTAAATGATAAAGAAAAACGGAGAGTTTTTCTGGACCATGAGCCCGTACGACAAAGTGTCGTCTACATGTCTACACGTCTACCGAAGGCAAAAGCGGATATCCCATCGCTACTTCTAAGGTTTGGTCAAGAAAAGTTCCTTGAAAAACGATATTGATGTAGAACATGCTTCGATCAGATTTAAAAGTGAGTTGTTAAGATTATTATGCTGAAGGTCTTACAATATTCAAATTGAATCATTAATAGGCACATTCATATATAGCGATTCCACATCAAAACTTACTAAGATATCTTTTGGATCTAATTGAATTGCTTTTAATTTGTCTATACAATATGTGGATTTTAAAGAAGTCAAGTAAGGCTATCTAATGTTAGTTTTGAGAGTTTTTAAAAGCTAAACAAAATGATAAATAACACTTATCTCAAACACTATCTTTTAGATTGTGCACACATATAAATCTGTCAAATTGCACTTGACGTGCAACGATCATCCCCTTTAAAAGTTTAAGGTTATCAAGTGGCCTTTTTTTCGTGGGAAGATTTCTTTGCCCGCTTGCATTTAAGTTAAAACTAATAATAATAGAAACATTTCATTTGGTTCGATTAAATTACAATGAATATTTTATAATGGAAGGCGATTCAAAAATTCCACGTTTTTTTTTGGAAAACGTTGTTTTCCTTCAGAAAACATTAGCTGGGAGGGTTTTTCCTTGCTTTTCTTTTTTTTCGCCATGGTCTTTTTGATCGAGAATGCTGATAAGTTAGTTTAAGTTTTAGACATTTATATTGAAAGTAATTTTACCTTATTTAGAAGGAAATGTAATTATATTTCAATTTAATACAATAATAGAACTCTAGGAGACACCTATAAAATATTTATTAATTGAAGCTCAAGGTGCATCAGTCAATCAATCAGAAGCTTTTTGGGGGAAAGTTCTTGTCAATTTAAGTGTCGACCTTTTTCTGATTTCGAAATCAAGAGTTAGTCTGTGTCCAAGTTCTGTTTGTTACAGCTGATTTTCATTTTCTAATGTTTAGCCTTTGAATGTACGAGCCATGTTCAGGGATTTTTAATTTATTGAGTAAGTTTAAAACTATTTTTTGGGTTTTTCCGCCTTAGAAAATTGAAAAAAAAAATAAAAAATAAAATATAATTACCCTATAAATTGAATAGAGAGTCTTGAGTTCTGGGTCCACTACAATTTCGTAATTATTTATTGAGTAAGCTCGGAGATATTTAGGCCGGCTATTTATACCCGATCTGTATTCACCGAGAAAATGGACCGAATACCTACAACGCCTGGACCTATGAATACATTCACGGGAGGCCTGTGTTTAGCTGTGGACTAGAAACGGCTGATCGATGATGATCTATTCACGGAACATTTTACTTGTACAAAGGAAAAAGAAAAGGAGATGGTTCTTTAGGCATTCTGTATATAGAAATCAACACTCCCTAGCAGCAATTATAGACACTTATTGGGCAAAGTGTCGACACGTAGTTTTGGGCACGATACATTTTAACGCTACTTTGTCGACACCGCGGACACTTTAAGTAGAAAATGAGGCCGAAATGGTGATCAAAATATATACCAGATACTGACCAAAATATACCCATAGGTTAGCCCAGGATGTGCCTTTATTTTCACTAAAATGTGTCCACAGTGTGACTTTGGTTTCCGGTACGTTTCGAAAGTGGGGCTTTAATTGGATCAAATTGTTACTGATTTGTTTCCAAAATAATTTTCCTATGTTTCCGTTACATTTACACACTTTTGTCCAGTTTGTAGCCAAAATTAAATTTGTGTGTCCATGTTGTATAAAATTAAACTCATTACAGACACAAAATATATTTATACGTATAACAATTTAGTAGCACAATGGACACAATCAAAGCCCCTTCCATTAATAAGCCGTGAACTAGGAAATTTGGCAACGTGTCGTTTAAGTCGAACGATTTGTTTAGGTTAGGTTACTTTTGATGCTTTTTTTCGTTCTTTTTTTGGTTTTTCAACTTCTTTTCGTTTTTCCGAGGTTTTTCTTGACGTATAGGTATTGAAACTTTAGCAATTTTTTGTTAGCGAAACTACGCAAAAAGCAAGGTAAGAGAAATGCAAACTTCTGATGAATCTTTTACGAATATTTTAATTTTTTTTCCTAGTTGCCAAGACAGTGCTGTGTTTCCGGGCTCAAATCCAATTACCATAGTATACTACTACACACCAGACCACCTTTTCATTCTCTAATGAAAATGACCTTTGGCAATTATGACTTCAAGCTATTCGTAGAGAAGATTTTACTATTTCCAAAAATTCGGTGGTGTGTTGTAAGCACAAAGGATTAAAATTATAAAAATAAAGAAGGCATTTTATGTAAATTTCTTTTAAAGCGCAAGGTATTAAAAGGACCAGTAACCAATATTTTTAAAAATCAACCAAAATATCTTACTACCCTCTTGGTTCCTAAGCGAAACAACCCGAAAAGTGATTTTTTTAAGTTTTGACAATTTCCGAAGAGTGATTTCTGCGTAGCCCTGAGAGGTGATATTATATTCAGAAATTTCTTTGAAGGAGTGAAGTTTTACAATAACGTGTATTTTTTGTGTGTATTTTTTTCTTTTAAACGTTTCAGTCTGGGATTATTCAAGTGACGAAAATGTGAGAGGTATTTCGAATGTAATTATTGATAAAAATGTAGTAGAACTGTGAAATAGGTATCAAGAAAGGATGTAAGGTGGATAATAGGTGGTAATACAAAAATAAATCGGTGATCTCAAATTGATTTTTGCCGGGCATATATGTATGAAAAACATTTCTATGGAAAGTTAGTACTTTATAGAGAAAGCATATGAAAACATCCAGGTGACTATAAAAATACTGAGAAAAATGAAGACAGAAAAGTGAAATTGGACCAACTACAATTAACTGTGAAAAACGAAAAACAAGAGAAGGCACTATTTGTCCACTATGCTTATTTTTTAAATTGTATATAGTCGGTTTTCTTTTGCTTATGAGCGTTTAAGAAAATTTTTTATTCTCTCTACTAAAAGGCATTTATAATATATTTCTGCAGACTTTAATGTTAACTAACAGATCCACTTGCGAGAAGAAATGCACTGCTGCCAGTGTAACTTCACGGCTTATTACTGGAGGGGGCTTTGACACAATATATTATTATTTTTTTTTTCAATCCGCCTCTAAATGAGAAATATGCCATATAGGATTTATGTGGCTTTTGTGTTCCAATTTGGGCTTGATTCAGACAACATTCCTATTACATGGATTTTCTGACCTCGAAATTCTCAAATTTCAGCTTCGTTATATGTCGTTCAAAGTAGCAAAAACCGTAGAAAATGAGAGGCTGCAACTCTGCACTGTCAGGGTTATTAGTTATAAATGTCACCCCCCTCAAACATCTTTATTTTTAAATATAGAAACCTCATTTTTTAACTGAGTTGAAGGGAATCATCTGGATTTTTTTATTGACAATATTAATATTATATAGGGTGCTTCACAAAGACGCATCGAATCACACTTATATTTTATTAAATAGAATACCTTGTATATTAACGAAAATTTAAATTCTACTCGTAAAACTAATAATTTTGTGTATTTAAAATTTTCGCGTCGAGATAATGGTAGTTAAAAAATAAAAATTTGAGATTTCGAAGTGCTGTCAAATTTGAAAGGATCAAATTAGACTAAACAGGTATGCACTTCCTTATCTTAGTTTTTAAAACTCTATTTATTTTTTCTATTTTAAATTAAAGTCCACCATACTTCATGTAACATATCGCATACCTAAATCCAAATATGGAACCTATATTATATTTTGTCTAAGTTGGCCATGATGTTAAATAAACAGATACATATATATAGTAAGCTTTGACATTATTCAATTAAATTTGCTAATGTGAACATCAAACATATAAAAAATGGTTGTAACGCCGTACGGGAATACCGAAGACCTTATGAAGGACTAAGGAGAATTCCTACAAACAAAGCATTTTTAAGAGTTTATCAGAAAGTTTCACATCAATCATCTTTCAAACGGAAGAAGAGAACAATTCAAATAAATGAACAACATGAAAATGAAGAATTGGAGATCCTTCGGTATTTTCAAGGTATTTTTTAGCACAAGTTATTTTTAAATACTTACTCCTTAATAATTAGTTATCTAATTTTAGAAAATCCCAACGCTTCTATTCCAAATACTGTTGAGATTCTAGGCAAAACGTACTATAAGATACAGAAAACTTTGTCAAAATATAATTTCGATCCCTATAAAATTTTACCTGTTCAAGCCTTGAGCCAAAATAATAATGCCGAGAGATTAGGCTTTTGTCAAGAAATGATGCAACGCTTAACACAACAAGATCACTTCTTCAACAGAATTGTCTGGACAGATGAAGCCGCTTTTTCCATCTCCGGAAGATTTAATAGGAAGAATTTGCACTTTTGGGCTCTTGAAAATCCTTGCGCCGTTCGGGAAATACGGTCGAAAATTCGTGCACGTATAGTGTGGGATTCATAAAGATAAAGTTTTAGGGCCAATATTTTATAATGAAAATATGAACGAGCATAATTATTTAGAGCTAATCAGACCAGTAGTTCAAAATTTGGCTCAACGTGATTCAGATATATTTTGGCAACAAGATGGCGCCCCAGTAGTAGATCGGTAGATTTGGCCAGATGAGATGGCCACCAAATAGCCCAGACTTGACTGTAATGGATACTTTTCTATAAGACTTTTTAAAAGGAAAGTTGGGAGAACAAAGCCGCCTGCTAACGGTTAATATTATAAGAGAAATAATAACCCAAGAAATTGAAACACTAAGTCATCGCAATCAGAGAACTATTTTGGCAGCTATCGAGAGACAGAAACGAATTTATAGGAAATGCATTGAGCAAAATGGGGGGCATGTGGAACATAAAATTCAATATTCCAGTTTTTATTAAATATTGTCGTAAGCAGCGTAAAAGTTGCTGTTATTGTCATCTTCATGTTGCTCATTTATTTTCGGGATTTAATTTTTGTTTTATTTAAAATTGGCCAAACTAAATATAATATAATTATTAATAGGGATTAGATGTATCTCTAATTTTAAAAAATAAAGTTTTAACAACCATATCCGAGGATCAGTGTTTTCATGACTCCGCAATACGAGGTTTGATTTCTCTGTTTTCAGTTTCAGTTATTTGTAAAACGTACAAAAATCCTCACAACTCTACTACATGATTTTTTTTATATCTCTCTAAACAAGCAAGGTAACAAGGTCTGAAATTACTTATAATAATATAATATAATCTGTCCAGGGCAACGATAGTTTTAAAAAAGATAAGATAGAAAAGTGCGCGTCATTTTTAATCACCTTTAACTATTTTGCTGTTGCAATTATTAGTCATTGTTGGTTGGTAAAAAGCCAGTGAAACTAGTTCAAGATTATTGTGAAATTAAAAACTGTCAAAAATTGATATTCTTAGTTTGATCGGGCATTAGTGTCATTAAATAGAGTTTCAAAAACTAAAATAAGAAAGTGTTACTCTAATTTAATCCTTTCAAATTTAACAGCACTTCGAAATCTCAAATTTTCATTCTTCATTATCTCGAAAATTTTAAACACACAAAATTATTAGTTTTACGAGTAGAATTTACATTTTCGATAATATACAGGGTGTTCAATTTGAAAAAAATATAAGTTTGATTCGGTGCGCCTTTGTGAAGCATCTTGTATCATATTTATATTGTCCATAAAAAAATTTAGACGATTCAAAATGCACATTATTATCCGTCACAGCACAAGCAATCAATTATTATTTTTTTGTTCTGAACACCCCTCCCGATTTATTACCAACATTTTTTACAATCGAAAACAGATATATTAACTTTAGCTTTAAGGAGGAATGGATATTGTACTTACGATATTAGACGGCCAATTAGATAATATAATAATCCTACTCCACGACAGGCACTAATAAAGAGTTACCGGAACCACCAAGAAGATCGCAAGGTTATTTCGCTGGTCCGAAATACTTACAATCTTGAATACAGACAAGAAAATCGTTCAATTGCCAAAGGATGTTCCTGTGGTGATGTCTATATTGACGAAACTGGACCTTCCATATCCACTAGGCTTAAGGAACATAAACAATATATTAGGAGGAAACAAATTTTACATTCTGCTGTATCTGAGCACTAATATTCCACTGAATGTGTCATAATTGTAAAAGAAGCGAAAGTTCTTGCGTCGGTCTTCGGGATTGTATAAATGGAAAATAAGGTTGAAATCTATAAGCATCCTAATAATTTTATTGGAGATACGAGCTAGTCTACATCATACGTGGAAACCGTTCGTTACACCTAGTCACGGTTCTACGAACACAGGTCGGGTATAAATGACCGGTCTAAATCTCTCCGAGCTCATCCAGTGTTCTGATCTCGTAAAATAGAGATCCTGAAGATTCCTAGTGCAATCTAAGGCGAAACGTCGTCAAGTGATTTCATTGTGACATGGTCTAATCTCAAAAATTATGATTTTTTAATTGAGCAAAGCATCCTTTCTATATTTAATTGTCTATTTAGATAGCACAATCAATTTATATTCCTAACTAAACTAATCTTGATATAAATTTATTAGAATTTTATTGCTATTAGGTCAGTAGGCAAAATTCTAGTCGATTTGTAATTTCTCATGTTAAAATAATGTTAAGTTTAGAGAATTAAGGCGGAAACCATTTAAATAGAAGAATTTAGAACGGTCGGAAGAAGCATATGTAATTTGTTAACAACATTATACACAACTGTAAACAAATTAACCTTACTTCTTATATTAATAGTAGATCAGATGGTTTTCTACAATTAATCATTAACAAAACAACTTAAATTGTTTTACTCATTTATTTGCAGAATAATGACGCGTGATGTTTTTGTAAAAAAGCAATGTAAGAGCATTGGCACTCGAAAATATATATCATATCATATTATATATCATATCATATTACATTATATATAAACTGTTGGGCATACGCACTTATACATACAATTTTTTGGACAAAATTTAAGTTTCAATATTTTCAGTATTAATTTTTAGATATTGAAAGGCGGTTTTCGGTACTTTCTAGCACTGAGTATAGGGTTTCCCAAGTAGCACATTTAGTCATTGTTATCACAACTATTTTCAATGAAGTTACCGGAACTTGGTATCGACACGTTCTGTTTAAGCTGAGACTACGTAGACATTACCAAAATGGGAAACAATTTTAGGGTAACTATTTCGTGAATAACATGTAACTGTGACTTTGGCTATTACGTAGATAGTACGGAATTGTGTAGTTCCATTTAAGTAGCCGAATATTAATAATTCACCCTATTATTCACTTTCTTATTGTTGTCTTTATTTAATCCGTTTTAAAAATATGTATGGTTCGTTTTAATATAAACAAAACAGTTATGGAGACTACAAACACTCAAATTGGGAATATGGTGTAGAGCGTATAGAATACCTTATTGGTATTTGATTGTATAGGATACATGCGTTTCACTTAGTTTTCTGGTTATGCTAAGGATCTAAAATTAAAACGCAGGCAATTTCCCTGGTAAATATACTGACGATAGTCGTAAAAAAATTACGCGTCTTTAAAATTCCTTAATTTCCAATACATTTTGGTCAAATATATTGGCCAATTTAATTTGGTTTAAATAGTAATTGTTATTAAATATCTTATTATAAAGAGTAATTATTTTTTTAACGTAATGTTTAATTTGTATGCATTTTTAATCTCTATACTTACAAAAACAAACATCATAGCTAAATATTTACAGGGGAGATGAAAATAAATAATGGCGTTCTATCGGACTTTTACTTTTAGGTTGGTTGCATTTCTTTACTGAGAAAATTACTTAACACCAAGTGTCTACGACTGCTCCGATACATTTTTATAGTTTTGGATTCTTTAAATACGCAACTGTCACTTATACCCAATTACACTTAAGTGTTGAACACTAAGGTGGTACGAATAAAATTATCTACAGTCCCCATTAAATATATACCGTATATTATTACCAAGCGTTTACGATTTCCGAACATTCTTTGATTTCATTATAAAATGCGATCGTCTCCGGCTTTCCTGGTTTAGAATCATCAGATTCTCCATGATGGATTGGGGAAACCAAAATCACGACTTTTCAGCATTTCGGTATATTTGACACTCTACTGTAATAATTGATAAATTCATAAAGACAGCCTTCTTCTTTCCGCTTTCTATTTGGTAGAAACTGCGATCGAATTTATTTTTTGTTTTTTTCGCTATGTACGAATGTATGTTCTTCCCGTATTCTTTAGTTCATCTATTAATTCTTTTGAACTCCAATTATCAGCAGTAATAGCGTAATATAGTTTTAGCGTCACACAAAATCGCTATCTTTAAACCATATTTATTGGGAATATTAAACATATAGAGAGAGAGCCAAAATGAACATACTCCCATTCAGGGAGAAAACGATACACCCGAACCTGATCGTCTAGTTAACATAAACATTAGACAGGCAATAAAGCACTTGAAAGCCGACAAAACACCAGGAATTGACAATCTAACTCTAGAAATCTTTAAGTCGTGTGCAAGCAGCGCTGCCAGGACGTTTCACCCGCTGTTGGAAGCAGCGTGGACTCAGAAAACATCCCCAGAAGAATGGGAGGAGGGCCTCATCATCAAACTTCCTAAAAAGGGTGACCTAGCTATCTTCTCAAACTGGCGCGGAATAACCATTCTAAACGTAGTCAACAAGCTTACAGCCAGCGTGATTCATAATCGCCTTATTATACATAGACCAGATTAATACTCTAAGAATCATAATTGAGCAATCCTATCCCTCCTGCTTTTCAACATCGTTCTGGACAACATTATGACTAAAGTATGTGACATTTACCACCCGATTGGAAGATCTTGACTACGCTGATGAGATCTGCCTTCTCTCTGATACCCTAAGAGACATAAAGGAAAAACTGCTGAAATTGGAAACTGATGCGGCAAAAGTAGGGCTTAAGATAAACGTCAACAAAATAAAAGGTCTACGAATCCTGTCAAAAAAAACTGGAAATCTTCAACTGGAGGGAGTCAACATCGAGAACGTTGAAAAGTTCACATATCTTTCGACAAGTCAGGAGGAACAGAATGAGACCTAGATAGCAGAATCCTGAAAGCCCTGCGAGCTTTTGGCCAGTTACACCCCATATGGAAATCTACTTCTTATAGCCACAGGACAAAAATTCGCCTATTCAACAGCAAATCTGTGCTACTTTATGGCTGTGAGACTTGGAAAATCACAAGAACCATCGCCCTCAAACTTCAGACGTTCATCGACAAATGCCTCAGAAAAATATACGCATTTTTGGACTAACACTATCACCAATCAAGCACTCTGGAGGATGTCAAACCAAGAACCAATAGAACTGGAAGTCAGAAAGCATAAATGAGGATGGATCCATCACACACTTAGAAGAGATAACAATAACATCGCCAAAATGACCCTAGACTGGAACCCACAGGGACAACGTGGAGGAAGCAGACCGAAAACCATTTGGAGAACAACAATACTAGCGGAGGCACAGAAAATGAACAAGTCCTGGACAGATATCAAGCCGTTGGTTCAAAACCGAGTCAGATGGATTGCTTCTGTGAAGGCCCTACGTTCCGACTGAGGAATTCTGGGAAACGGTGATGATGAAACATATACATCATTAATACGCATGTTCGGCGGAATTTTAATAACATAATTGCTTTGACAATTCGTCTTCCTTTCTTGTCTTGTTATTGCATTATCAAATCTTACGCAAACTAGTATTTAATTTATTTACAGCTAGTTTAAATACAGCTATATAATAAAGTAAAACCAAAAAAGCTCTGAATTCATGTTTTGTTAGTTCTCTAAACTCCGTTCTATTTTTTGTTGAGTGCCTGCTAATATTTTTTCATTTGTATGCAATATATCTTCCACTTCTTGTGTAAATAACAAGCTCCAGATTTGTAAAGAGTCGTCTGCATCACCAATACTTCTGGCGGTCCCTTTCAAACTAGGCAAAATTTTGAGTGAAGGTTCATTTTCTAGTCCGGACATTTTCTGGCACAGACATTAGGATTGGGTGCTACCGTAGACATATGTATTTAGTTTTGCCATAATATGATACCATTCAAACTGCTGCTTCCAATTTTTTCATTCTTTGCCAATAATTTCATTATTTCAAACCAGATGTTTGGGTGGACGTATACCAACTACATGTGAATAATCATTTGTTGTACCTTCCATTCATTAATATTCCAAAATTGATTTATTCTTAATGTTTCAAGCAAGATTCTTGACTTCTGACACCATGTAATATAGATATAAAGTATTTCAATAGGATATTTATGACAACTTTATTTTATGTTTCTACTGACAATGACATTAAAGTACTAGTTTAAATATGTAGACACCAATGCATACAAGGAATATAAAAATATGTTACAATGAGATAAGGTTGACACTATTATTGTTTCGGGGATATTCTGATAACTCCCTGTTATTAATAAACTCCTGGCCATTTGCTTTAAGCGTAATTTTTCAAAACTAAAAAAGTTACAGGGCTGCGGTTACCGAGATTTTAAGGCTCTATCTACCTAAAATTGGTCAACGGTGCCTCTATCTACAACCAATTTGGCGGGTTTTTAATTCATTAATTTGTTAAGTCGGAAGAGAATACATTGAGGTTTCTACATAATTCCGATAAAGGCACATCATCTTCACTATCGTAGTCAACGTTTTCCTCGAGAATTTCGTCGAATCCAGCTTTGCGGAAGCAGTTATTGATGGTCTTGGATTCGGCTTTTTTTCATGCAGCAACAATTCAAATCAAGGCACTTACAACATTTATGGATTTCTCCAATTGTTCGGTAGATTCAGGATACTCCATGGATTTCAAAAGTTGCTTGATTAAAAATTTTTTGTAGTGGTTATTAAAATTTTGAATCACGCCCTGGCCCAGTGGCTGGCAATGTGATGTCATATTTGGCGGTGAAAAAATTATTTCACGAGGTAAATTTAATACTTTCTGAACTTCCAAAAGAAAATTATTTTTAACTATTCTCTTATTATTTAAAATGAATAGTTTTTACATAATTTTATTTTAATTAAGATTGCGTTAGTCAAACAAAAAACTACCGCTGTATTATACAGGGTGTTACACAATTTTTGAATCTGTAACATTGCAACATTTTTGCAATTATTTTAAAGATCCTCTTCAATATAAGTTAAGCTAATTTTCAGAGACCAAAGAAAAAATTGGCATTGACGCGGATACAATTTTTATAAACTATGGTCATATTTACCCAAACGATTTTTTACCTTTCGACAAAAACTTTTTTGTTGCTATTCAAAACGTTTGTTATACAGTGAAACTTCTCAACAACGGACAGTAGCCGTTCCACAGAAACTGTCCGTTGTATAGAGGTATCAGTTGTGGGGACTGAACAAATTAAATACCAATGTAATTTTATTTAAAAAAATATTTTATTTTTAAGTAAATAAATAATATAGTTAGTACAAATTATTAATAAAATTGTTACTACGTATACACCAACATCTTTTACATACATATGTGCATACGATAAAAATGTACTACTTAATATAAAATATTATTCAACGTACATATACAGTTTGATACAGTTCTACTTTATAAAAAGTTTCTATTTAAAAAAATTATTAAGTGTTGTTTTTCTTAAACTAGTTAATTTTAATAATTTGAGATTCCATTTTAGACGCAACTTCTGAGATTTTCTTCCCTAAAACAGAATCTCCAGATAACATACAAATGTTTTCAATATCTCTTAACATTTTATATGCTTCCTTAATGTTCTTAATATTGGAAGAAATAACATCTTTATCATCACTGATGAAGTTCTCAGTATTTTGAAACTGACTGATGCACTCACGTACACTTATGTTAGGATTTTCCGTGAATAAACTTTCATTAATTTCTGAACATGAAGTTAAGTCGGAAGAGAATACATTGATGTTCCTACATAATTTCGATAATAGCACATCATCTTCACTATCGTAGTCAACGTTTTCCTCGAGAATTTCGTCGAATCCAGCTTTGCGAAAGCGGTTATTGATGGTCTTGGATTCGACTTTTTTCCATGCAGCAACAATCCAAATCAAGGCACTTACAACATTTATGGATTTCTCCAATTGTTCGGTAGATTCAGAAGACTCCATGGATGACAAACGTAGCTTGATTAAAAACTTTCTGTAGGGGTTTTTAAAATTTTGAATCTGGCTGACAATGTAATGTCGTATTTGGCGGTAAAAAAATTATTTTAACATTTTTAACTCCAGTTTTGTGTGAGATGCAGCATTATCTAAAAATAAAAGTACATTTCGGTTTTGCTTTCGCATTTTTCGGTCAAATTTCATCACCCAATCCGACATTATATCCCAATCACCAGTGCATTTTCTTTTTCCCCATTCATAACGGAGCAAAGTAAAATAGTGAGTCTTTCCTTGGATGCTTTCCCGCCAGCACATGTTTTGCCTTGTAGTTTTTGATAACAGCACATAATTTCGTCCGCCAATTACTTACTTGAATCAAGTCTACAACCGCTGCTTCGCTACAGATGAATTTGAAAGAGATATTATGATGTTGACAGAACTTCTCCAACCATCCATTTGATACTTTAAAACCGTATTGGAGCGTACTTTACAAAACCAGTCGTAGACAATTTGGTCTATGGGAGCATCCTCAGTTTTCGCAAATTTCTTTTTCTTTTTCATGTTCCCAGTCTCGGCGAATCGCTTCTTAAGATCGCTCTTGTTCCTCAAAATATCTCTAATTTGAAATTTTCCTACACAGAATTTTTCGGCTAATACTCACTAACACTAAGTTTTTTTTTCCGCGTATTGGATTATTTCAACTTTTTCTTGAAGACTCAGAAACTTTCTCTGGTTCGAAAACATATTAATAGCACCAGAGTAACATCAAAACTAAGATATTCTATTGATGAAGACTACATTTTATAAAAATAAGGTGATCTATTTATTATGCAATTCACCGCAATTTACCTACAAGCCAGACAGCATAAGCCAGCCTATTGTTAAAGTAGTGTTGTTAACAATAGGTTGGCGCCGCTTATTAGCATAGATCTAAATATTGCCCATAATGTGCAATAAAAATACCGGCATTAAATGTGGGTTTTTCAAAAATTATCTGAACATCTGTCCGTTCTGAGGAGGTAAATTTTACTATTTTTATTAAAAATGTTCCAAATTTTATTGTCCGTGTCCGTTGTCAAGAGGGTTTAATACACAGGAGTACATATACTGACGGTCGGTAACTTCAAAATTGT
This sequence comes from Kuschelorhynchus macadamiae, assembly GCA_030620095.1. NCBI lineage: Eukaryota > Metazoa > Arthropoda > Insecta > Coleoptera > Curculionidae > Kuschelorhynchus > Kuschelorhynchus macadamiae. The sequence continues at coordinate 330,831 of JAUTXW010002776.1, forward strand.
CCGTTTAGCAGAGGTGTCCATTGTTCGGAGGTGTCCGTTAACGGAGGTTTCACTGTATAGGCTTTTCTATTAAATTTAACTTAATTACCTTTATGAGTAACATTTTATACACATTGATAGAACTATAATTTCAAAACTAAAAATACAAAATGGCGACGTCAATATGGCGAAGGGCTAAAATTTTACGATTAGATTAAAATTTGGCATATGAGAGTTTTAGGAGTTACTGGCCATTTGCTTTCAAATTTCTTAAGCCATCTTGGGAAACCAACGTTGTGTTGGTTTGCCAAGATTATTATATATTCCTCCGATTTTATCTTTGTACCGATTTTTTTGCTCTAACAAATACAACTGTATTATATAGGATCTTACACAATTTGTAAATCAGTCACATATAAATATTTCTGAAATTTTTTAGAGATCATTCGGATTATCAGATTCATTTTTATAAGTTGATCTAATTTCTAGAGACTAAAGAAAGGACTGGTATTGACGTTGATATAATTTTTATAAACTATAGTCATATTTACCAAAACGGTTAAAAAAATCCTTCAAGTTGCCATACAAGCGGCTGTTATACTAGAGATTTCTAATAAACATGTGATTACCTATATAGAGAATCTTGTTCACATCCTATGGATCAAAAGTTTTAAATCGAAAAATCCAAAATTGCCGCGCATGATTATGGAGGAAGAATTCAATTTTTTCGATTGAATTGAAATTTTGCATGTAAGTTTTTTTGGGGTTGCGGAACTTGAATCTTTGATAACTTTTTAATCGAACAGTGCTACTCCAGTATGGTGAGCGAACATGGCATTTATATTCAAATTCGATAAAAAAAAACTGCGGTTTGACCACACTTAATGCAGCGAATCTTTTTTTATTGAAAGTATAACAAAGAAAAAATCAGGTAAGTGATTTTTTTTAAACTGGCTTTAGTAACGCTAACGGCATCCCTTTAAATTACGAACTTCTCTACACTTTCTCGGCATGCTCTGTACAAGTGTATTTATCAAATGGGGAGATATATTCTCCCATTCTTCTAGAAAATGCCCCAAATTGTAATGAATTCTTACCAACGATTTTAGTTTGGACCAAACATGCTTTATAATGGTAACATCGGGGGACTTGGGTCGCCACCATAATCTTCTAATGTTATGGGCATTTAATAAGTTATTAACTATGACGACCCTATAGGGCCTAGCGTTAACATCGATGAGAATGAAGTCTTCGACAAAATTTTCCGCAAACGGGATTACAATATTTAGAAGACTGTTCCTTCTTTATATTGCAGCGTTAATGGTTTCTTCGGTTATCAACAGTTCAGTTTTGCCATTGCTCATGACGCTTTCGAAAACAGTAATTCTTCCACCGCTAAAAGCCTCCTGTGGTGACATATTTACTTCCCGAAACCGTTCGTTGGGTTCTATCCATACTAACATTCGACCGTCCGAATGGACCAAGTTAAAACGGGTCTTGGCAACAAATAAGCAATTGGACCAGTCAGTAATATCCTCATAACAAATGTTCCCTGGCCCAGTTTAGCCTGGACATTATATGGCGTGGCAAAAACATAGGGCATTTAGCGACGTCTTGCTCTAAAAATATTTATATTTGTAACAAACGGAATAATAATCATATGGTGGAAAAATTTTACCTTAAATTATTATTGTTTAGAATTCTTCTTATTGTTCTTGAAGAAACTAGTTCGATAGGTCTAATATTCTGCCTCAGCCTGGTTGCATTCCGAGTTAGATATTGTTTTGCTGTTCTTACCAATAGTCTTTTTTCCCGAGCTTGCAAGAGACGTTGGCGTCCTCCGCTTGGAAAGTAACGCACCGTACCTGTTTCCTGAAACCTCTTTTTTAAGCGGTGATCGACTTACAATATAAATATTCGCTACATATCCAGAACTCATGCCATTATTTAATAATCTAATACAATTAACTCGTTGATTTACATCTAAACAACCCAAACGACGAAATATCTTGTCAAAATCTGCCAATATAAAATGTTTTCTTAAAATCATAGGTGATTTCCATGGTTTTACTTTCAAGGCATACTTGATAAAAGTGAACAAGCAGTAGCCTTAGCCTACTGCCTTATAGCGTACTGTTACAGAATAGACTATAACAACGGTATAGAGATTTATGTATAAACTTTCTCAAGTGCCTTATACCTTCCTTCGAGATTTCATGGTCCCATATGTCCCCTGTCTCATGGAAATCTTTCTTTGGCCCGTTTAATTTAACTTGTTGCAAATATCAACTGAAACATTTTATTTGGTTCGTTGCAATGATAATAAATGGTCAATTTACTATGTTAAAAATACAATAGAGTATTTTGTAATAGGAACATTACCGAAGAGCCATGTTTTTGGGGCATAATTTTCCCTACTAAAAACATAGGGATTTTCGTGCCTTTTTTTCGCCATGACTTTTCGGACTCATAATGTGTATAAGTTAGTGTAGACATATATATTAAATTATATACATAATCTTAAGACTAAGAATTGAAGGAAATATTATTTTAATCGATTTAATCATTTTTTATTATCATGGATGACATCTCGTGTCTCTAAGACGAAATTCTGAACTTAAAGTATAGCGTAGGGTCTTAAGCTTCACCATTCACAGCTTTATTCGTTTCGTCCAAAATAATAAAATCAAAGAGGGGATTGGTCTAAGGGGTGGATCTAGTAATAGCTAAGCAAACTTTGTATTTTACGGGAAGTCTAAAAGTCAGTCTGTGTCTTTTGTTTCTTATCTCTTAAATTCTTCTTTTGTGGTGGTTTATGGGGCTTTACGTATACAGTGGAATATTAAAGTTGAGGGATTTTCAAAGATATTTTATTTTTATTCAATGATTTATTTGGGGAGTAACTGGTTTTCAAGAGTTAAATTTACGTTTTATTTAAAGATTTTTGTTTTCTGTTCTTTTGTACTAAGATTGGGGATTTTAAGATAATTCCCTCATTTTCTAGATTTAAATACTTTTTTTGTTATTAGGTTTAAGTATTATTTTTGTACAGCATTTCACTTTCTTTATTTTTTTGTTAATAGATTTTTAAGTTGTTTTTAAAAACCAAGTTTTTTATTTAAATAAACCACCTACTAGTTAAAATACATATATATTCAAGAAGAAGATATAATACCATCGTTGTTGCAGTTTGCTATTGTTCGAGTTTATATGACCGCAGAATTGGTGAGATAAGATGATTAATTCAATTTGAGCTAACAATTATGTTTGGTAACAGTGTAAATTATAATTTACGAAGAAACCTACAGAGTACCTTTGATTTTATTTATCTTATTTTAGTTAATTTCAGTATTGTGACAAGGTTGCCCGCTAAGCTTCAAATAAATAAATAAAATAAATAAATAACTTTAAATATAATAAATAACCGCTCGATAACCCTGCTACAGTACTTTTATTAGATATATACCTAACTTAGATATTAATTTCTGGGACCTACCTAAAACGTATCTGTCTAATTGTTTAATTGAAAATAAGAGGGTTCTGGCGAAAAAATACTGTTCCAAAGGCGTCATTTAATAAAAATGTGTTATAGAGCGATGGGTATACTGATCATTTTAAATATGTGTGTGTAAAAGCAAAGAACATTTTTTGGGCAAGTGTGATACAATATTGCATTTGGGAAGTTATAGGCTTCGAAAAAATGTTATAAAAAATCCAGGCCTGTATTAAAAAAATGTTTAACAATAAAGATCTCCAAATAATTTCAAAAATATTTTTATGTTTCTGATTTACAAATTGCGTAACATCTTGTATAATACAGTTGTATTTTTTAGAACAAGAAAATCGGTACAAAGATAAAATAAAAAAATTTATTAATTTGAAGCAAGAACGAAAAGGACAAAAATAATTTTTGTGGTAAATTATTATAAAATTAAAATTACTGTGTAGATTAAAAACAACAACAACAACAAGAATTATCATGACAGGGATAAAATTAAGGAAAATCCAAAAATTAAAAAACTCGAGACACACATTTTTTTAAAATTTGCACGATTTTATATAACATCCTATATATAATGCGGAGGCATAACAAACCAGCACAACGTTGACCAACTCCAGACAAATAAAGCCTTTAAAAATCAAAAACCGCATTCTTATAACTTTTTTAATTTTCCATCAATATCAATTTAAAATAGTTCAAGAAATTTGAAATCTGCAAAGCAAATTTTAGCCCTTTGCTATATTGACGCCGCCATTTTGTATTTTTAGTTTTGAAATTATAGTTCTATCAATGTGTATAAAATTTTGCTCATATAGGTAATTAAGTTAAATTTAACAGAAAAGCCTATACAATGAACCCTCCCTTAACGGACACCTCCGAACAATGGACACCTCTGCTGAACGGACAATTTTGAAGTCACCGACCGTAAGTATACATATGTATTCCTGTGTATTAAACCCTCTTGACAACGGACACTCTCAACAACGGACAAGGATAGTAAAATTTGGAACATTTTTAATAAAAACAGTAAAATTTACCTCCTCAGAACGGACAGATGTCAAATTTCAATCTAATCGTAAAATTTTAACCCTCCTCCATATTGACGTCGCCATTTTGTATTTTTAAGTTTGAAATTATAGTTCTATCAATGTGTATAAAATTTTGCTCACACAGGTAATTAAGTTAAATTTAATGGAAAATCCTATATAACAAACCTTTCTATAGCAACTTGAAGGTTTTTGTCAAAAGGTAAAAAAACGTTTGGGTAAATATGACTATAGTTTATAAAAATTGTATCAGCGTCAATGCCAATTCTTTCTTTGGTCTCTTAAAATTAGCTTGACTTATACTGATGAGGATCTTTAAAAAAATTGCAAAAACTTTGTTATGTTACTGATTCAAACATTGTGTAACACCCTGTATATTACAGTGTAACAATCATTTTGAAAATGATTATTACAACGGTCAAGTTCTTAATTATCACCTATTTATTCACAAAATATCTGATATTTTGTTTCTTTTAAGACAGTCAAATATATAAAATACAAACCAATAATTATCGTAAATAATAAAGCAACGACGCGACAAGTCCCTAATGTTAATAAAATTCGAGATCGTTGTTTGGCGACACCTTACTGCAGGCAAACCGTTATACCCTATGTTTTATTTCCAAATTATGTCAGGGGTTTCAAAGTCTGAGGTTATATCAGCTGATTTTGTCTCGTTAGTGGTGATCGGTGGTGGTGTTCCGTAGCAAAGGGAGATGTTTTGAGACTGTTCGGGATGATAAAGTGATTTTTTTAATGTCTGTCGAGGGTTTCTGTCATCGAAAGTACTAGGTTGGTACCATGTACCGGAACAGGATACATCATTTTTTTCGCTATGTTAGGACTATAAAACCTTTGGACCGAACAAAGAGATCCTCTCTTACTACCTCTCTGCAGAATAATAATGAAGTGTTAGTTCTCATAGTTTTTTTGTGCCGCCATTTTACACGACGTGTAAGAAGTTCTACTGATCGGCGAATTCTATGAAGCCTTAATTGGGATTGGAAAGCACTTCAAGACTACTCAAAGCCATAACATCAGGTAATTAATCATTCAAAATTATTAGAAAATCTTGCTAGGGAGATGGTTCATGGAATAGGCGCCACGTGGGCTGGTACTCAGCACATTTCTCTATCTTTTCAGGCTTTTAACGTACTGCAAGAAGCTTTTATCCTACTACAAGGACTTTTTAACCTACCGCAGGAGCATATTTTAATTAATACCGCAATCACAATAAAATCAACATCACTCTTTTATTGTGGGAAGAACAGTGGCTTAGGCAGGTCAACTTAGGGACATCAGGCAGGAAGTTGGAAACTTTGATTCTGGTTGGACTACCGTGGCGTAGCTGGAACGGGGCATTTGAGTTTTTCCTTGTTGGCTTGTGCTGTTTTGGGGCCTCCGTTGCAGTCTGCTCGTCTAGAGGACCACCTCCTTTTGGTTGAGCTTATAGGCTAACCGCTGCTGTGAAGCGTTGAGGAAAGTCTTCACTTAGGGAACCAACCCAACACCGAGTTATAAAAGGTAGCTTTACTACTGGTGTTCTACTTACCCTGAGCGTACATTAGAAATTTGATCTTTCGTTGCTAATTTTTCAATTATTCAGCCTTCTCGCACTATAATTACCTTTATAAAGTCACTTTAAGTCGTTAACCAATTTAATTCTAAATAGTTTCTCATGAATTCATTTGCAACTCAGTAACTATAAACTTTTATTCTAATTTCGGTAGCTATAACTCTCTAAAGTATTACTTTGTTGTATTTTATTTAATTAGTTGATTTTGAGTAAAGAATTCATTGCATCTTCTGGCTTATTTTATTAAATTTGAGTTTTGTAAAACACTCTTATTGTTTTTTTTTTCAAATAATTGCTTTGTAAGTGCTCATAGCTTATAGGTAGTAAGAGGCTTTATGTTTTTTGTAGTATAAGTTATATTAGGTATGTTGAGTGTATATTGGGTACCCATGTCTTAGTGTCATAAGTGTTAAGTTTTTTGTAATAGGCAGTACTTCCTAAAATTACCTGTGATTTTCAGCCACCTGTTATAGTTTTATGATTGTTTGAATATATTTTGCATTACAGCCCATCTTCTTATTATCGGTGATTTTCAGCCAATATCGGTATATGATACTAATATCTGCATCTCTCATATGAGGTTTTTATAAAATAATATTTATTAAATCTGGTTTTTGCAACATTCATGCTATGCTCTTTCAACAATATTTGGTAACAAACATAAAACTTAATTAAGAAAATAAAATTTAATTCAAGGTTGTATCCTTGCCCTCTCTCTTTCTTTTCAATTATCCATCTAATCATTTTACTTAATTTAAAATTTTAATACTTTAAATATTCACTCCAATCTTTCCACCTAATCAGTTTTGCATAATTTAAATTCTAATAATCAAAATATTTAATTATTGGTAGTTCATTTAACTTTTATTGTAAATTTATGTATCAAAATTTTTCAGTACTTTCAAGATATTAAACTTAAAGATATAAATATTATTTCATTTGGCACATTTAATTTCATGAATAGTGTAGTTATCGTTTTACCTCATATGTAGTGATTTGAATGTTACTGTTGATTGTGTTGAACAACATTTAATACCACTGTGATATTTATACTTATATTTTATATACAATTTACAATAAATTTCCTTGCATTAGTATTTCATTCTTTTATTTATAATCTGTCCATTGCAGGAATTAGAAGGTTTTGGGAAGCTACATTACAAGTTAACTTAAGTATTGTGTCTTAGCGCACATTAGTATCTATCTTGTTTTTTTCTTTTCTGCTCAACCTCTTTGGCCACTCTAGGCCTGGCGCCCACAATATTGTTTAAATTATTTGAACTCACGCCCTAACGCCTCCGAAATAAAAGAATCTGAGCACTGAGTAAAACAACGTAAAATTAAAAAAATAAATAAAATAAAAAAAAAATAAAAAAAGGAGGTTGTAACAGCTGTAGTTTTTCGATTAACGCAATCTTAACTAAGAAAAAATTATTAATTTTAAGTAATAAGAAAATAGTTTATAACGTAAACTCCGTTCTAATGAGCCACGCTATAAAGATTTACGTTACATAAATGCAATTTAAAAGAGTTTGCACTTACGACCCGTAAGCTAGCTTGTACGATAGTTTTAGCTTGAGGGAGTTCACAGGTATAAAAAAATATAATGAGGGCGCCAACACACGTAAAGAAAAAAATCTATCTTTCTTCCTTCTTACACCCATTACTCGTGTGTTCGTAAAACCAAAACAAAGATTAAAACAAAATATAAATTAAAGTTTCCTTTTATTAAAAAAAAAACTGGAAAATGAATGTCTTATATCAAATATTTAAAAGAATCGGTTACTTAGATTGTAAATTCAGATGAGAAATATGGAAATTTAAAATAAAAGGTACTAAATATATACATAAAAATTTTACTTGTATTTCACAGCAGATAGCAGGTAAGCGGGATTTGATGCCTTTAGCCTTGGGTCTGGTTGTTGGCTGCATACTAGAGGCAGACCTCTTCAGAAAAAAAAGGGCGCCTCGTGTTTGTATCACCGTTCGGCAAGGTGATTACTGTTCCAGTTTTTTGGCGTTTCAATGATAAAACTTTAAAGCCGGGACCACAAACTATGTGGATGCAAAAGGTATTGATTATTTTATCAAATTTTCTTGACAAAAAATGAAAATGAAAGTTCTAAATTCACATTCAAAGTTTAGACTTAAACCCTAAGATGAAATATAGATAAAAGTATATTTCAAAATGTGAATCAATGTGAACTCAAATTCAAAGGTGTGAACTAAAATGGCCGTTGAGCTGGACGTTATTTGATTACTGCTTAAGACAAAAATTTAAACTTTTAAACAGGATCAGTCGTCTAAGTGACTTTTTACGGCCACAGTCGCAACTTAATAGACTGAGCTGATTTCAAAACGATTTACAGCAAGAGGTTTATCAAAAAAAGGGTATTTAAAAAAGGTAGGAATTTAACAAAAAAACTAACGTGTTAGCAAAAGTTGATCTTAACGTTCTTATATTTTGTCTCTTTCCCCCTTATTAATTGACAAAAATAAAAAATCTTTAAAAAGATAGGCAACTCAGAATACAGTAAATGTAGACAACGAATATTTCCATATTCTGAATATCCATTTTTTAAATATTTATTTTGATTTAGTTTCGTCTAATATAAGGGCTTTTCTTTGCGGTACTCCAACAAGGAAGATATTTTCAACAATATAAAGATCTAGCATGATTTAGAGCTGTTTGATTAAAATTTTACAAGATATATTTTAAATGATATCATCTGATGTAAAGGAAAGTATAGACTACTTTGTATTTTCTATTTCGTGTCTCTCAGATTACAAGGGCAGATTAGCATATTTATGATTGTTTAATATTTTATAGGAATTTCCTTTTATCATTCAAGAAGTTTTATATTAAATTCACTACTGATTATTTAAAATTTTATTTCATAAACAACAAAATATAAAATATCCTTCTTGTTACAGAACTTTTTGGAGCTCTTTTAAAAGTTTCAAGAAAACAGTGCGGTGTCGGCATAACGCGGCCTCCAAATAGTGAGAGTCCCTTTTATTAGATGGGTTAAATAATTCTCACCTTTCCATCTGGTACAGATGATCATTTTTTCTTAAACAGGAAATATGTAAGAATGACATAGTGTTTTGGCTGGGATGCAATTTAACTCTCCAGGACATCCTACTTAAAAATTCTGGAGCTTAATCTTATTTATGCCTTTACTTTTCAAGGATATTTAAATATTTACCTTTTGGTGCAAACCATGTCAGCGTAACCACTGCTATAATGTGGTTGGAGCACTTAGTCTACGTCCCGGCAATATCCCAAAATATTTTTTTTATTAACTGTCAAATTTAATTACCGTTTCCTTCAAATTGGACTCCTTATATTTCAAGGCTTTGTTTTGGTTGCCCTTGAGGGGAGTATACTTCGGCCAAGGAAGTGGGTCCTATGGAGTTGACCACTTTCTTGGTAACTCAAAATTAAGTAAGTACCTGACATCTTGGCGAATAAAAAAAATATAAATATAGCGCTATAGCAAAATCATAATAACTACACTTGTACATATATCACTATTTTGTTACGGTAAAAGTGTAAAGTTACAAGTTAAAAATAATTTTTTTATGGAAGTTCAGTTGGTTTTAGATAATGGTTCATAGAATATCATAACACGTCCAAAGTTAAACAAAACTAAAAAATGCAGAAACTCGGGACTTACGAACTTTTGTAAAATTTGCACGATTATATATAACATCCTATATATTATGCGGAGGACCATTTTGATGAACCGAGGCAGCGTTGACCAATTCAAGATAGATCAAGCCTTTAAATGTCGAAAACCGCATCCCTGGAACTTTTTTAGTTTTTGAAACATTCCGCTTTAAATTTGGGTAAAAATGTTCAGATATGCAAAACAAATGGCCAGCAGTTTAGTTAGATTGCAAGTTAATTAAAAATCACCAAGTAATCATTTGCAAGCAGAGAAAATAACATATGTTGCCATTAGGCCTATTCAACGAATAAATAATTAAAGAATAAAATTATCATAATAACTGGAAAATTCAATTAATCTATTTGTTTATTGAGCGCTATACCCTGTTTACAATAATTTTATCGTTAATAACTGATCTATGGAATGAAATTCGATAATTTAACTGCTGTTATATTCTCCTAATGTTATTACTTGGAATATATCGAGAATTAATGCTAATTTTGGTAGCTATAATCAGAAAATAATAAAACACAGTTTATATATGCATAAAATTATATGGTAATAACTTTATACAAATCCTTTAATTACTAAATTCATTATTGTAATCATGTAAAAATAACCTTCTCAAATTTTCACAGAGCTTCAGGTTTTAGGGCCCCTAGATGCACTATAACGAATAAATTCCAATTTGGTCAAAAAATTCTTCACCTAAAAAGCTACATTTTAGCACATAGGTTGATAGTACGATGTAGAAGTTCGATAAGAAGGGATTTTTTAAAACTGAAATTTCAAAACCGCCCCTTAGATATTGCAATATTTTTTATTTAAAAAACGGCTGGTTTTTCGGAAAAACGCTTAAACTCGTGTATTTTATTTCATTATTTTAAATTTTTTAAAAAATTAATACAGGGTCTTTCAAAAAAACGGGCTTCTAATTAATCACCATTCTGCTCAAAATGCTTTACGTAAAAAGCTGAATTTTGGCACACAGGTTAATTGTAGGATAAGAGGGAATCTTTCAAAAATCAAATTTCAAGGGGATGAAACCTCCCCTTAAATATTTTTTATTTAAAAAACGGTTTGTTTTTCAAAAAAAAAACGCTTGAACAGGTATATTGTATTTTATTTTCTTACAAATTTTTTAAAAATGTATACAGGCTGTCCAAAAAAATCGGAAATAATTTCTAAGCAAAAATCTCTCAAGCCCCGGTTGACAAAAATTAAAAGAAAATGCAACAAAAAAACGTGGGTTATAAAGAGGTGTTTAAATATCGTCTTCAAATTTTGCACAAAAAGTTTGATATAAGAGTGAATTGATAAAATTTCTTATTTAATCCAATATAGCAAAACAAAATGGCTGTCAAATAAAATGTTTATAAAGGTACCGTAAAAAACATTCTACTCAATTGATTCCAAATTAGATTAGACAACCTCATACATTTTTATCACGAATTTAATATCGCGGAATAAAAAAATCGGTGTAAGAACCAACTTTGACATAGCTAGAAATTGGTAAAATGTGGGTAGGGATCTAAAATTGCGAAACAAAATAGCGGCATTTACATATTATTGTAAAAACCATATACAAAAATTGGAGCTTGGAACTTCCCTCTTTGATGAATTCCTACTTTTATCTAGGACAGTGAAGCATAACCCAGTTTAGTTTAGACGTATATTTAGTAACATGTACGGATGTACCATTTTGGGCACTTTTGCAGAGTATCTCCGTTATTTATAGATAGAATGTTGAGGTTTTCGCGACAGTGTGCTACTTTTTGTAAAACTAAAGATGCCGTTAACAAAATTTTCATAGCCCTTTTAGCTTTTATGATACAGGACTAAATTGAAAATGTTGCATTTTCGGGCACCCCTCGTATCTCAACTAGCAGATAACTTATCGAAAATGTGAAAACTGTTTCTTATATAGCTTTTTCCGCAAAACTCAATTCCACTTTCGGAATTAGTATACAGGGTCAGGTCAAAAAGTTTCGGACCTTACTCCTTTTTTTAAATGGAACACTTTGTATATTTCTAGACTAGAAAATTTGTCTTTTTTTTTACCTTTTCAAAAATATATAATAGTATGCACTTTTTTTCAGAAAAACGCAGATAAATGACAATTTTCTGAAATTAAATGCATAATTTAATAGTAGGCTATGGCTATTGTTTATGACAACAAATAAACATAAATGTCAAATATTTGTCTCTCATCCGTTTTTGGATCGACTTTTGGTTTATAAAGTGGTTGATAAACATTCTTTTAGTATTTTTATTTAATTGATATTTATCAATTTCTTCGAATAATGACAGCGTATGAAAATTATGAAAAATATAATACGCTGGTATGTTTTATACAGTGTAATGAAAATTCTGAAGAAGCTTTGGAATTATATTTCCAAAGGTCAGTATCATTATAAGTTTTGTTAGATTTTTAGAAAGAAGGCAACTGTTTTTTGAGATATTTGCTCGTTTAAAAGCAAATTTAGTTGAGGAAGGATCATTTGTTCACCCGCGTCCTAAAACATACAACAAAGAGAACAGGGAAAGAAAAGAGATAGATGTTTTGGGATATATAGAAGCAACACCTTCGTCCTCATATAGAAAATTTGAGAAAGAAATTGGTGTGCCAAAAACTGACGGTCAGAGGATCTTGAAAAAATATAAGTATCATCCATATAAACTTAATATAGTGCAACATTTGCTTCCTGGCGATGCCGAGTGCCAGGCACAGTCTTGTGAGACGAATGCTTTTTTAAAGCGCGGGAAGTTTCAATCGTCACAATACCAGGAACTGGCATAGTGAAAATCAGCATTTAATGTTTGAAAGAGCACAACAAAGACGCTTTGGAGTTGGGATGTCATGTTTTATTTTGGACAGACATAATTTATAGGATTTTTGAAGGAGGTCTTACAGCACGTAGATATTTAGAAACCCTTGAGAAAGTTATAAAAGAAGTATATAAAACACGATACGTCGGCATAGCAGAACTTCGAGAGACAATTCATTTAGCCTTCCGAAATTTGCGAATGAGGCCAATGGTTTTTTAACGCTATTCAAAGTATTACAAAAATGTGCCAATTTTTGCATCAGAGAAAAAGGTCGTCAATTTCAACATCACCTTTGAAACTTTGTTTTTTCTTTTTTTTATTAATGTTATTTTCTTTTTTTTGTTATATTGTTACTTTATGCTACAAAACTGTTGTTACAAACTTACTGTTATTAAAAAACTCTATAGGTAATTTTATATAAGAAGATACCTAGGTATACAGGCTTATTGACGCAACCCGTTCATTAAAAGTTTTTGATGATGCCATTTAGATTAAAATTTCAAATTTTGGGATTAAGTTAAGGTCAAGGGGTACTTCTTTGAAACTGATTTGAAATATTTTCAACTTCCTGTCACTTCCGGTTTAACCGGAAGTTGGTATCAACTTGCTTATTTTAAATGGAACACCCTGTATTTTATGATATTTTTGGATTCTGCGGAGAATTTTAATGCTATTTTATGTAGCATGTCCTATACCTAGGTTCAAGCGTTCTTAAGATACTTGACCTTGAACCAAAAATGAGCCTTCGGGGTACCAAATTTTAAAATCTCATATTTTTGTAAGTTTTGAAGATATAATCTTCATATTTTGCAGACGATCGGTAAATAATCTTAGGTTTCTTTTTTTTATTGAATTTGTCTATTTTTATACAGGATGTCCTAAATTCAGCGGCAAACATTCACATTTTCAAAGCCGCTAAAGTCCGTTTTTTTAAAAGGGACACCCTATAACTTTATGCACTATCAAATGTAGAATTTAATTTTCTATCGAACTATATTAAGGTTCCTTATACCTATTCATAATCATTTTCGAAATTATCAGGTTTTTATTAAACTATCATATGTATTTGCTAAATGCTTACACCTTCCCGTAGTAAGCCATGGAAAAACAATTGTTGTGCTTTTCTATTCAACATGACAGCTAATTTGAAACTTTTAAATTAAAATAAAATAACACTCAAAAGCTGATATTCTCAATTTATTGTATATTTGTTTCGGAAAAGTTAAAGTTATAAAAAATGTAATAAATTGTTTACATTATTTTTAACCATATCTACTAAGTTCGAGACTGTTCTAAACTTGTTTTAGTGAACTTAAAAATTATAGCAATCTAACAATCAAAATAAATAAATAAAATAATAAAATTGAATTATAACAATTGTTGTATATGCTGTCCGTTCATTTGAAGATCCATTTCAATTCTTCTTTCTACAGTTGCTGTGGCCCGTTGAATTTGTCCGTTTTCTAATTCGGCAAAAGCTGTTCGTATCCTGTCCAGTAAATCTTGTTGGTTATTTACTGGGGAAGCATAGACTTTACCTTTGATAAATCCCCATAAATAAAAGTCTAGGGGTGTTAAATTAGGCGATCGCCTAGGCCATCTCCAAGGGCCATTGGGACCAATCCAGCGATCTTCAAAAATTCGAGATAATTGGAGATAAACTGCAGCGGAATTATGTGCTGGTGCCCCATCTAATTGATACCAATAATTTTGCAGCTCACCAATAGGAATTTCTTCTATAAATTCAGAAACCGTCCCTCGTAGAATTTCCAAATACTTATCACTGTTTAAATTCTCTTCATAAATGCAGTACCGCACCTGATCATTTAATACTATACCAAAAACATTGAAGCTAAACCTACCTTGAGAACGCGTTTCGCGTAAAGCGTGCGGATTTTCTGCTGCCCAGAAATGTTCGTTTCTTCTATTTGTTATTCCTTCTCTAAAAAATTTCGCTTCATCGGTCCAAAATATTTTTGAAAGGAATTGAGGGTCCTCTTGAATTTTCAAAAACATGAATTCGCAAAATTCTACTCGTCGGACGTCATCACCAGGTCTCAAGGCTTGCACATTTTGGAAGGAATAAGGGTGCATATGATGTTCGCTTAAGATTCTTTGGACAGATGAAGAAGAAATTCCCAAATCGTTTTTTGCAGACGGTATTCAACTTTGCGGTTTTGCGTGGAAATAAGCTAATGTGTTTATTACGTTATCCTCGGAATTTGTCACTGGTTTTGGAACATTTTTTGTAACTTTAACCTTGCCAAAACGCAAAAAGTTCGTTTCAATCCTCTTGAATTTTGACTTGTTCATTGGCGGCAAATCAGGGTGGCGTTCATTAAACACACGACACGTTCTCTCCAAAATTTTATAACATTCTCCATGAATATAAAATAGATTGAGAATATCAGCGTTTGAGTATTCTTCCATTTCGATTTAGAAGATTTAGTTTATCACTAACAGCTTTCGATAAATAACGCATACTAATCATCTGTCATATTGGATATTAGATCTCAATTGTTTTTCCATGGCTCACCATTGGAACATGTAAACATTTAAGCAAATACGTACGATATTTTTATAAAACCCAATTATTTCGAAAATTGTTACAAATAGGCATAGGGAACCTTAATACAGTTCGATAGAAAATGAAATTCTACATTTGATAGTGCATAAAGTTAGGGTGTCCCATTTAAAAAAACGGACTTTAGCGGCTTTGAAAATGCGAATGTTTGCCGCTGAATTTAAAACACCCTTTATAAAAATAGACAAATTCAATAAAAAAAAAAGATTATTTACCGATCGTCTGCAAAATATGAAGATTATATCTTCAAAACTTACAAAAATATGAGATTTTAAAATTTGGTACCCCGAAGGATCATTTTCGGTTCAAGGTCAAATATATTAAGAACGCTTGAACCCAGGTATAGGACATGCTACATAAAATAGCATTCAAATTCTCCGTAGAATCCAAAAATATCGTGAAATACAGGGGGTTCCATTTAAAATAAGCAAGTTGATACCAACTTCCGGTTAAACCAGAAGTGACAGGAAGTCGAAAGTATTTCAAAAAAGAAGTACCCCTTGACCTACGTTAATCCCAAAATTTGAAATTTTTATCTAAATGGCATCATCAAAAACTTTTAATGAACGGTTTGCGTAAATAACCCTGTACGCAAGGTATCCAATTCTTCTTTAGTAATTTGTAACTTTCAATTGTGTATTATTCTTATTCATGGCCTATACTATTAAATTATGCATTTAATTTCAGATAATTGTCATTTATTTGCGTGTGCATACTATTGTATATTTTTGAAAAGGAAAAAAAAGACAAATTTTATAATCTATAAATATACAGGGTGTTCCTTTTAAAAAATTAAGTAGGGTCCAGTAACTTTTTGACTTGGCCCTGAAAAGCTATATAAGAAACAGTTTTCACATATTAGATATGTTATCTGATAGTTGAGATACGAGGGGTGCCTGGAAATGCAACATTTTCAATTTAGCCCTGTATCTTAAAAACCAAAAGGGCTATGATAATTTTGTTAACCGCGTCTCTAGTTTTACGAAAAAGTAGCATACTGTCGCGAAAACCGCAACATTTTATCTATTAAAATAACGGAGATACCCCGCAAAAGTACCCAAAATGTTACGTTTCATTCTCCTAGTAGATCGAAGGATTCATTACTGGCGATCCTCGGGTAAAGGAGCATTAAGGAGGATTGATATTTCAATTTCAGTTTCAGAATCCTTGAAATCAAGTTAAACCCTTATTAGGGTGAATATGGGGGTGAGGCAGGTCCGATTGCCATATACTTTTTCTACCTTTCTTTTAATAGGCCTTAGCGAACAATTTACAGAATATATTAGCCTGATAGGTCCAACTCCGCAAAAGTTCAAAGTAAAAAGCTATATTGGCTCGACAAATAGTCTATCAAAACATATTATATCATATATTTTTTTAATCTATAAAAAGATGGTTTAAATTATATAATATTTAAATTTTATCAGTTTATCCCTGTGTAGATAAGTAGAATTTGATACTGAATTTTTAAAAATTTCATTAGGCGGCCATTTTATTTCGCTATAATGGCTTCATACCAAAATTTTACCACTTTATCCCGTGTCACAATAAGTAATTTTTGAGGTAAGCTACGCGAAGATGTTTCTCGGGATATATGAGCCCTAAAGCAAAAATCTGCAAAATTTCTGCAAGTAAAGTTATGAACAATGATATTGCTAGTTAATTAAAAAGCAGCTAGGTAATTTTTTGTGAAGAGAAAAATAACAGATGTTGCCATTATGCCTGTTCATTCTATTCAAATAATTCCAAATTTTGCACAAAAATTAGATAACCTCCTAAAGTTTTATTACAAATTTTTAATATGGAGGAGGAAAATAAAATTTAAAAAAAATCGGTGTAAAAACTAAACTCATTAAATTTTGATCAAAAATAAATTGTGACAAAGGCAGAAATTTGTAAGATATTGATACTGGCGTTGGCTTTAAATATATAAAGCCAATGGTACTGGCTAAAATTGCAATACAAAATAGCGGCATTTAAATATGATTCTAAAAACATTGTAAACAAATCGGAACCAGGAACTATTTGATAAATTCCTACTTTTAACTAGAACATTGAAGCATGACCCAAATTAGTTCACACGTAGCTTTTAGTAATATGTACAGGGTTTTCCCGTATATTTTTCCACCCACCTAGAGAGTTTATTTGAATAGATACGGAAATGTTGTAAATACAATAGTTGTTGGGTCTTTTATGAAGATTTAGATTATTATATCATTAGTGCGAAAATATTATTGGAAATGTCAAATTTTGATAGGTTGTCAGTTTTTTTGAATACCCTGTATATTAAATCATATTCTTGAAGATCTTTTTTTTTCTAATTTCAAATATATATACTTTTAAGATATTCTGTCAATTAGTTTTGGATATATAAGTGTTTAAACATTAAAGAAATGGTAAGGTAATTTGCGCTAAAACATAGCGAGCATGGTCAAGACAATTGCAATGAACGACGTCATTTTGACGTTTACTGGTCAGAAGTATCTATTTATGATCATTTTTAATATCTAATACGTAAAAATGCATCAATAGCTCTTAACGAATATCATAGACGGTTTCCAGATAGACCAACACCGACTCGTAGCGTAATATTAAACATCGTTAAACAATTGAATGAAAGAAAAACACTTAAGCGAAAATTTAGAATAGTGGAAAGAAACAATACCATAAAAAAATCAATAATATAAAGTGGGTAAATAATAATATTAGCTTAAAGAACTAAGTTTTGGTTTTCTATATAACCTCCTTCGTTTATAATGCATTTCTGAATATTTCTTCCAAATTTTCTGTGGATTGATGCGTAGATAAAATGAGGTGATTGGGTGTTTAAATCGTCGATTGTTTGGACTATATTTTGCTCTAAAGCTTGGATGCTTCTTGGCCTATTGTAGTATATCTTGTTTTTCAGATAACACCACAAAAATATGTCCAATGGAGAGAGATCGGGACTGTTTGCTGGCCATCCTAATGGTCCATGTCATCCAATCCAAAATGGATACCTGTTATTTAAAAAATTGGTGACCGGCTGGACATTATGAGGAGGGGCACCATCTTGTTGCCATATCAGATTAAGATATGAATTAATCGGTAGTTGTTCTAAATGCCCCTCGAATTCGTTTTCTAATAACTCCTGATACCTTTGTCCGGTCAAATTCCCATTTAAAAATAAACGTCCAATAACAAGATTGTTAAGAAGGCCACCAAACATGTAGGGATCTTCTTCCCTGAATTTTGACCGCCTGAAGAGCTCGCGGGTTTTCTTTTGACCAAAAATGCTTATTTTTCCGGTTAAACATGCCTCCAGTAGTAAATGTTGCCTCGTCAGTGAAAATTATGTTTGACATATTTAGTTGGTTCATCATAACCCGTCTTTCTATTTCTTGGCAGAAGTGTAATCGGTCTATTTTATTTTGATCGGTTAATTCTTGAGTAGATAAAAACTTATATGGTTTATATTTATAATGTTTTAGAACTGAGTGGTTTTTATGCCTTGATTTGTTAAAAAAAGTGGCTGCATCGGGAATTGAGCGCTCAGGATTTTCTAAAACGAGAATAAAAAGATAAATAAATTATTTTAATACAAAAGTTTCAAAATTGCCTTCAAAATATAACAAAATATTTAAATTTTCTTCAGCGTTTCTTTCCACTATTTTAACTTTTCGCTTAAGTGTTTTCCTTTCATTCAATTGTTTAGCGATGTTTAATATTGTCCTACAGTCGTTGTTGGTCTATCTGGAAACCGTCTATGAAATTCGTTACGAGCTATCGATGCATTTTTACCATGTAAATAAAATAATTCTATCATGTCGAGTTTCTCTTCTTCCGAATAACCCATCGCCAACTTATTAGACATTAAAAATGCTCGTAAATAATTACTTCTGACTGGTAAACGTCAAAAAGGCGTCGTTCATTGCAATTGTCTTGACCATGGCTCACTATGTTTTAGCGCAAATTACATTACCATTTCTTTAATGTTTAAACGCTTATATATTAAAAACTAAGAATATATTCAAAGTAAATATATTTGAAATTAGAAAAAAAAAGAACTTCAAGAATATGATTTAATATACAGGGTGTTTCATTTAAAAAAACTCACAACCTGACAAAATTTGACATTTCCAATAATATTTTCGCACTTATGATATAATATTCTAAATCTTCATAAAAAACCCAAGAACTTTTGTATTTACGACATTTCCGTATCTATTCAAATAAACTCTCTAGGAGTGTGGAAAAATATACGGGAAAACCCTGTACAGTCCATATACAAAGTATGTTACCTTTCATCTATTAAATGAAAGCATTCATTACCAGGGATCTTCGGCTTAAAATGCATTAAGGGAAATTGATATTTTAATTTCAGCTTTAGAATCGTGTTCAGCATCCTTGAAAACCCCCGAGCAGGAAATTTGGAGTGATTTAGATGACAAAATCAAGAATTTGGGTGAATATGGGTCTGAAGCAGGTCCGATCGCCATCTACATGTGTTACCTTTCTTTTAATAGGCCTCAGCGAACAATAATTTACAGAATTTATTAGGCCGATAGGTCCAACTCCGCAAAAGTTCAAGGTGAAAAGAGATATTGGCTCGATTAATAGTCTATCAAAACAAATTATGTCATATATTATTTTCCTCTATAAAAAGAAGGTTTAAAATATATAATATTTAAATTTTATCAGTTTATCCCCGTGTGGATAAGTAGAATTTTGATACTGAATTTTTAAAAATTTCATTAGGCGGCCATTGTATTTCGCTATAATGGCTTCATACCAAAATTTTACCACTTTATGCCGTGTCACAATAAGTAATTTTTGAGGTAAGCTACGCGAAGATGTTTCTCGGGATATATGAGCCCTAAAGCAAAAATTCTGCAAAATTCTTGCAAGTAAAGTTATGAATAGTTATGTTGCTAGTTAATTAAAAAGCACCTACGTAATTTTTTGCAAACAGAAAAATAACAGATGTTGCTATTATACCTGTTCATTCTATTCAAATAATTCCAAATCTTGCACAAAAATTAGATAACCTCGTAAAATTTTATTACAAATTTTTAATATGGAGGAGGAAAATAAAATTAAAAAAAAATCGGTGTAAAAACTAAACTCATTAAATTTTGATCAAAAATAAATTGTGACAAAGGCAAAAATTTGTAAGATATTGATACTGGCGTTGGCTTTAAATATATAAAGCCAATGGTACTGGCTAAAATTGCAATACAAAATAGCGGCCTTTAAATATGATTTTCAAAACATTCTAACAAATCGGAACCAGGAACTTCCCTCTTTGATAAATCCTACTTTTCACTAGAACAGTGAAGCATGACCCAAATTAGTTCACACGTAGCTTTTAGTAATATGTAAAGTCCATATACAAATTATGTTACCTTTCACGTAGTAAATGGAAGCATTCATTACCAGGGATCTTCGTCTTAAACTGCATTAAGCAAGATTGATATTTTAATTAGAATCGTGTTCAGCATCCTTGAAAACCCCCGAGTAGAAAATTTGGAGTGATTTAGATGACAAAATTAAGAATTAGGGTGAATATGGGGCTGAAGCAGGTTCGATCGCTATCTACATGTTTTACCTTTCTTTTAATAAGCCTCAGCGAACAATAATTTAGAGAATATATTAGGCCGATAGGTCCAACTCGGCAAAAGTGCAGGGTGAAAAGAGATATTGGCTCAATTAATAGTCTATCAAAACATATTATATCATATATTTTTTTAATCTATAAAAAGATGGTTTAAATTATATAATATTTAAATTTTATCAGTTTATCCCTGTGTAGATAAGTAGAATTTGATACTGAATTTTTAAAAATTTCATTAGGCGGCCATTGTATTTCGCTATAATGGCTTCATACCAAAATTTTACCGGTTTATCTCGTATTACAATAAGTAAGTTTTGAGAAAAGCTACGCAAAGATGTTTTTCAGAATATATGAGCCCTAAAGCAAAAAATCTGCAAAATTCTTCCAAGTTAAGTTACACCTAAGTAATTTTTTGCAAACAGAAAAATAACAGATGTTGCCATTAGGCCTGTTCATCGAATAAATAATTAAAGAATAAAATTACCATAATAACTGAAAAACTCAACTAATCTATTTATATATTGAACGCTATACGCTGTTTGCAATATTATTATCCTTAATAGCTGGTCTATGGAATGTAATTCGATAATTTTAACTGGTATAATCTCCTAATTATGTTACAGTTTGCAAATATATCGAGAATTAATGCTAATTTTTTTGGTAGCTATAAGAAGAAAATAATAAAACCCAGTTTATATATGGATATAATTATTTGGTAATAAGTTTATACAAATCCTATAAACTGTAATTATTTAATTCATTATTGTAATCATGAAAAATTAATGTTTTCAAGTTTTTACAAACCTTCACGTTTTAGGGTATCTAGGTGCCGAATAACTTCCAATTTTTGTTAAAAATTAAAGATCATATAGGGATGAAAGCGTAATTTATGTATATATTTAAAAAAGCCAAATTTTTCAGCAAGTTCGTGAGAGAGTTGTACTGCACCGATTTATATAATTTTTTTTTGAAATAATCGTCTGGTGATCGAGACCTTTGAACACTATTTTTTGTATTGCAGTTTATACAGGGTGTTTCAAAAAATCGAGTCACTATTTATTCCCGATTCTGCTCAAATCGCTTGACATAAAAAGCTGCACTTTGGCACCTAGGTTGATATTTGGATATAGAGGTTCGATAAGATGGGATTTTTCAAAACTCAAATTTCAAGGGGGTGAAACCGTCCCTTAAATATTACAAACATTTGTTTAAAAAACGGTTGGTTTTTCGGAAAAACGCTTTAACTCGTGTATTTTATCGGATTATTTTACATATTTTAAAATTTCTTAAAGAATTATACAGGGTGTTTTAAACAATGGGGTCACTGATTAATCACGATTCTGCTCAAACCGCTTGACGTAAAAAGATGAATTTCGGCATACAGGTTGACTGTAGGATGTCCCATGATGATCCCCAGAAGGGATATTTCCAGATTCAAATTTCAAGGGGGTGATACTGCCCCTTAAATATTACAACATTTTTTATGTAAAAAAATATTGGTTTTTCGGAAAAACGCTTAAGCTCGTGTATTTTATTTGATTATTTTATATATTTCAAAATTTCTTGAAAATATGTACAGGGTGTTTCAAAAAATCGGGCTACTAATTAATCACGATTCTGCTCAAACCGCTTAACGTAAAAAGCTAAATTTTGGCATACAGGTTGATTGTGGGATGTGGAGGTTCAAAAAGAGGGAATCTTTTAAAAATCGAATTTTAAGGCGATGAAACCGCCCCTTAAATTTTACAATGTTTTTTTGTTTAAAAACGGTTGGTTTTTCAATAAAAAGAAAGCTTGAACAGGTATATTTTATTTTATTTTTTACATATTTTTTAAAACTTTTTACAGAGTGTTCCAAAAAATCGAAAATAATTTATAAACAAAAATCTCCCAAGCCCCGGTTGACAAGAATTGAAAGAAAATGCAACAAAAACGTGGTTTATAAAGAGGTATTTAAATACCTTTTTATATCCCTTTCGTTATGGCCATACGAGATCGAAGTCGCGGGTTTTCGATAGTATTTTGATAAAAATCGAATTGACCTCAAACTCATATATGAACGAAATGGTAAAATTTTCCTATGATTCCAATGTGACGGGACAAGAAGCCAGTCTGAAAAAACTATTTATTAGATTGATTTCAAATTTTGCACAAAAATCAAATGTAATACAAGGAGGAATTCGTGAAAAATTGGTCCACAGGTGGATTAGGCACCGGATGGCGACAGCGCGAAGGCATCATCCTTAAAGCTATATTACTAATGTGTTAACGATTATGCTTTCGCGCAATTGCGCTCCTGCGGTTAACTTGGTGCTAACCCGGTACCGATCCGCCAAGTGCAGCGCTCCGATGCTAAACCATCTGCTGACATGATACTAATTCACTTATGTAACAAAATATTCATAATAAACAGTACCAAAAACTGCTACGTTGATAAAATTTAAAATTTTAATCTTGAATATTTTATCGAAGGACAATGGTTGCTTATTGACCTCTAAAACTTTTGTTTGTGGTAAGTTTTATGAATGTTAATTTTCATATATAATTGACTCCCTATTGCGGGTTTTTTACAGACCATTTTTTCTGAAGAAGGTCGTACCTGACCGAAACGTGCAATAAAAATTCAACAGGAAAAAAACACGTTGTTTTTAACCCCTCGATCTTACATTCCCAAGAACCAAAACCTAATATATAAATATATATATATTTATATATAATATATATATATATATATATATATATATATATATATATATATATATATATATATATATATATATATATATATATATATATATATATATATATATATATATATATATATATATATATATATATATATATATATATATATATATATATATATATATATATATATATATATATATATATATATATATATATATATATATATATTTATATATTTATATATATATATATATCGAAATATTGCGATTTCGTTTTAATTTTTTTTGAAGCTATTTGAAAAGATATAACACTTTTTAAACTGTATAAGGTGACGTTAACCAATTTTTGTTACAACGTTTCGTTTTAATTGAACCACCATAAACTTTGATTTTTCTTATGGGACGGAAAAAAGTACACTCAGTATTAGGATGCGCTTTTCATTGCGAATTCAACGATGTACAGCACAATATGTTTCCTTATGTTTTTATCCAGAAAAATGGTTTTTAATACATTTCTAGCATTTTATTATAGTAGAGCATGAAATGCTAACGATAAAATGAAGAAAAAACGGTTGACAAGTTCGAATGAATGTATTTATTTATTTACTAACTATAACAAATGTTCAAATAAATTACCTCCATTTTCTAAACAGAAGTACGCCCGTCTCACGGTAGACTCCAAAATATGACTTAACATTTCAGGAGTAATTGTATTAAATGCTGCTCGTACTGATTGATATAATTGTTCCTCGTTGTCAAAACATTCCTTAAATACCGCATTTTTTATGTAGCCCCACAAGAAAAAGTCCAAAGGAGTTAGGTCCTGGGTCCTTGGAGGCCAAGGTGTTTCACTGTAAGTCCCAATGTATCTTCCTTCAAACCGTTTGGCTAAATATTGGCGAACTTCTGTGGAGTTATGGGCTGGAGCACCATCTTGTTGGAACCAACAGCCGTGTACAGCGCCTAACAGTAAATTATCTAATGCATCTTCTAAATCGTGCCTCAAAATCTCAAGGTACCGCTCGGAAGTTAATGAATTGTAAAAGAAAATAGGGCCTATAATCTTGCTACCAAAAATCACACACCAAATATTAAATCCAAAGCGATCTTGATATCTGGCTGGTCTATTTACACCTGGATTTCGTTGTGACCAATAGTGGGTATTGCCCCTGTTAAAAATTCACTTTATAAGGAAAATTACTACAGTCTTCACATATCCATGTATGCCACTCACAAAAATGTCTGCGTCGTTCATCGTCACCCGGTTTTAATCCTTGACATATTCGGAATTTTTAAGGCTTAAATTGATATTTCCTTAAAATAAATTGAGGTGTAGATTCTGGTCCTCAATTTCTCTGGTGGAAGTTTGTGGAGTTTCAATAACAGATTGTAGAACGTTGTATTGGTTTTCTTCATTGGAAGGTTTTTGTGGGGATAATACAGGCTTTTTAAATGATCCATATTCTTTTAGATTAAATAGCAAACGCCGAAAAATACACTTGTCAGGTTGTCTCCGCTCTGGGTATTTGTTAGAATACGTGCGCTCGGCTCCTACACAATTTCTTTGGCATAAAATGTAGCAAGATAGCATATCACATTTTTCTTCGTTTGTAAAATTACCTCCATCCATTGTAGAACAAAATAAATTAAAAAACGACAACAACAATAACAATACAAACATTTACTTGTTTGAATATTTGTTAAATAAATAAATACATTCATTCGAACTTGTCAACTGTTTTTTTTCTTTTATCGTTAGGATTTCGTGGCCTACTATAATGAAATGCTGGAAATGTATTGAAAAGCCATTTTTCTGGATAAAAACATAAGTAACCAAATTGTGTAGTACATCGTTGAATTCGCAATGAAAAGTGCAATCTAATACTGGGTGTACTTTTTTTCCGTCCCATAAGAAAAATCAAAGTTGATGGTGGTTCCATCGAAACGAAACGTTGTAATGAAAATTTGTTAACGTCACCTTGTACAGCTTAAAAAGTGAGAACGAAAAAGTGTTCCGTTTTTTCATATCTTTTCAAATAGCTTCAAAAGAAAATTAAAACGAAATCGCAATATTTCGGTTTTCCTCGGATATTTCCAGAACTGCTTTGAATTGTCTAATTTAACCGACACTATATCTCTTACCGTTTCCGAGATCCCCATGCTGTGCATCCTTATCTTGGACACACTATATATATATATATATATATAATGTGTTTTTATTCTGGGTGTACATCCGTTCACTACTGTCGTTCTGAAAAGAACAGTTTTGCTAACGTTTCGCCAAAATCACATTTGGCATTTTCGAAGCTTTTTTTCTCCTGTCCGAATATAGACCGTTTTTATTCAGACAACCCAAACGCCCAATTTTAGATTTTTGCTATTTTTTTATAGCGATTTGAAGAATAGCTCTAGTTTTCAAAAAATCACACATTACCTTAATTAACTTATGTTTATTTTTGACAGGGAATCAAACAATGGACAAAAAGACAAAGTGTCCCATTTCAAATTGTATAGCTGATGTCGTCCCGGCAAAATTGGGGCACCTTGTATACATTATATTTTAAAATAACTTCAAATTTAAAGAAGCTTTCGTACGAAACTTTTTTCGTACCTATTGCGGATTTCCGTACTTTTATGTTGAACAGGATGTACATTTCCAATTTAAATATATTTAAATAAAGTTATCTCATAGATGTGTGTAATAAATCCCAAGAAAATAAATTTAAGATATGTTTAGTGTTTCAATGTAAATGTGTTAATATTAATAATTGTGGAACTAGAAGCATTTTCATATTATTGTAAAGAACTACGTTTTTTTTTGCAATTTTTTTACTTTCCCAATATTTCTTTAAACGATATTTTCAGCGGCTTTCCTTGACATGGGAGGAGGGGTAAGAAAAAAAAAATACACACTTTCAGGTTCAAGCAACATCAAAATTATTAAATTAGTGTCTCTAGAACTTATATCGATTCACAGAACGCGGCAACCATATTTTGCATACGAACTTCCATTCATCTCCCGCCCTATAAACAAAATAGTTAGGTATTCCATTCTTGATTTTACAGTTTACTACAAAAGAAGATATTCCTCAGAAAGTAAGCTTTTTGTTTTTTACACATGATAGAATATATTAAATAATTCAATACGCGTTCGCGTCATGCCTGCATTCAAGCAAATATCACGCTAATTTTTCAGGGTTGGTTGCCATCTGTAAACGATATAAAGAACTGCACTTTAATAACTCTAGTTATTTAGGCGTAAGTTCAGTCAAACACCTGATTAATTTTTTCTCAACTGCCCATCTTTCTAAACTAAGTGGAATTTGGAGCGAACAAGTAACTATGAGGCTGTTATGTTTAGGATTGTTTGTAGTGTTAATTGCAAATGTCAATTGTGAGAACGTTCGGTTAAAGGACGTCATTTCACCGAAAGGTTGGGATTTAGGTAACGGTGTGCTTTTAAAGTTAAATGAAAGTCATGAGGGCAGAAATTTGCCGATAATGGACAGATTATCGTTGGATCTAAATCTTGGTGATGTAGTTGGTGTTAGTGTGAGCAAAGCTAGAAGAAGTGAAGGTGTGGGATTAGATTTTTTTGCTAGGAAAAATCTGGATTTTCAAGAAGGTAGGAGTTTAGTGACCTCTTTATATAACATCAGCATAAAAGTAGCACTTCTTTTAAATTATGAATTTAATTAATAAACAGTAAATAACAAAAATGGGCAAACTAAAAGAATCAAAATATTTTTTATAATACTGAAGTCTTACTCAACAAAAGTTTCAATTTATTTTTTATATACGAATATTGAAACATCTACAGGGTGTGATGGTTTAAAGAAAATTAAAATTGATTAATCGATTAATATTAATAAAGTGCTGATCTCTAAAAAGTATTTACTACAGTCTGTTTACTTAAACAAAATTCCTTGTGTATTATTTCTTAAAAAAAAAATGGAATGAAAAAAAAAATGGCAAGGCTTTTGATGATGTGACATAATATCATATCATTATTATTTTTTGCATAATTTAATCCTTAATATGGAAGATCAAAGTACCTCTAATATAATGATTTTTTTAATTTCAATTCGTGCTAAACAGATGATTCTGATTAATAAATTAAAGGTACCTGGAAGACGGAAAACCGAACTTTATTTCCTGAAACCAATGTTATTTTTGTTCACCATTTTCTCAGAATTCATGCCATATGTAAAGTCTCTTCCGAATGCAGTACCCAGAACACCTCTTAAACAATTTTTTCAAGTAGTGACCGAGCTACACCTCCCTCTCTCTCTCTCTCTCTCTCTCTCAATTAAAAATATTGATGCCGCGAGGCTAGAGAAGACCTCGTGCTCTCTCGTCTTGCCTTAAGCGCTAGTCTCGTCTTATTAATATGGCTCATGGTGTCATTACGATCTTTCAGCGGGCATATCTCGAAAACTATTAGAGATAGGACATTGAATTTAATATGTATTTTTAGAGAAGACGTAGATCTCGAGATATGTTTAAAACATATTTCGGTACCACCTTCGATACAGAAGATATAGTACCCCAAAGTTGACCAAAAAGTTCAACTTCGATGTAACACGGTTTAGGTCGCAATTTTATCTTATTTTTGAAGAAACTTTCTGGAACGATAGTCCTTCCGGTCTTACAGATCTCTATTGTTTTTGGTTAGGTTTCGATTCCGTTTGCCGATTTTACGATTTTTTTTCAAAGTGGGTAAGTCCTATCGAAATTTTCCAAGAGACGGTTTTCATAGGAAATATCTAGGTGAATAAAACCTTAATAAAACTTAAATGCATTTCTGTCGGAAAAATGGCGGGAAAATAGAAATTTTTAAGAAAAACTGAAATTTTTCAAAAAAAATAAAAATGAATTCTTTTAGTCACTTTTTTAAATAAATAAATAAATAAATAAACAGGTCTTTTATTTTATCATCATATTATACAGGAGCATAACAAAGCAAAATGGTGGCGAGGTCTAGCATTGCTATTCTACCTAACCACCTGCAAAGTATTTTAAAATTATTCTAAAGCCAGCATTATAATATGTATGTAGTAATTATAATTATAGTAAACACACCTAATATAAACTTAGCAATATTAGTGAAAAAACATGAAAAAATAAAAAAATTAAGAAATATTAAATAAGTCGAAATACACTTCGTAGACAAAGGACATTGATACAATTTATATTTTATAAGCAAAACTTAAAATCAGCGTCTAAGTTATTTAATATGCCTTTTTAATTTTGATTTAAAACTAACAATAGAGGAACAAGATTTAATATCAGCGGGCAGCGAGTTAAAATTTTTTGTAGCATTGTAAGTGAAAGATCGATGAAACGTGGAGGTTTTGTGTCTAGGAACCGTAAAATAGTCTCGGTTTCTGGTAAGTCGCCCGTGGGAATCACTTCCTTTAACTAGTTTAGTGGACAAATATTGCGGCTGCTTAAAAATAGTAACCCTGTAAACAAGGCTATTTAAACTTAGGGTAAATCTTTCATTAAGGTTAAACCAACCTGAATCTAAAAATGATGGTGAGACATGGTCGTATTTACGTAACCCATACGAATATCGTAAACAAGCATTTTGAATCTTCTGTAATGAGTTTCGATTTTTGATAGTCAACATGGGCCAGTATATAGGGAGACCATAAGATAGTGTCGAGAGTATTAAGGAGTCTGTCAATTTTAATTTAATTGGGGTGGAAAAAATGTCTTTGTACCTATATAAAATTTTAATCTTAAAATAACATTTCTTTATTAGTTGTAAAACATGCTGATCAAAGAGTAGATCATCATCTAATTCAATACCTAAATTTCTAGTTATGTTACTTGCAGTTAAATTTACCTCGTTTAGTTTTATTATAAAATTAGGTTGATCCAAGAATAGCTCTCTATTTTTTCCAAAGATAAGCATTTTAGTCTTTGCACTATTTAGCACCAGCCCATGAGCTTTAGATATAGAAGATATTGACTCAAGGTCAGTGTTTATTTTACCTGAAGATTGCAGTAAATCACCGTGTGAAAATGAGAAATAAATTTGAAAGTCATCTGCGTACTGATGTGAAAAACAATAACGCAGATGACTGGAAAAATCAGCAGTGTATAGGGAAAATAGAAGTGGTCCCAAAATGCTACCTTGAGGGATACCCCTATCAACGGCCAAAAATGTAGAAATACCCCGTGAGGTAGAAACCCGCTGACTTCTGCCCACAAGGTAACTTTGCATACATTTAATTGAGTCCTCTTCAAAACCAAAGTACTTTAATTTATGCAGAAGAATGGAATGAGAGAGAACGTCAAAAGCCTTGCTATAATCAAGTAATATTAGGCAGGTATTCTGACCTGCATCTATAGCTCTAAGAATATCATCAGTCACGCCAAGTAGTGCCGTTGTGGTACTATGACATGCACGGAAGCCCGATTGCGTAGATTGCAAAATTTTCTAACTACTCATCAAGTGGGTGAAAATTCGACTTAAAAAAAAAGTGCACATATCGCAGTTACCGATCTATATACGGCGCGAAATGATAGGTGGCCTTGATCTAGGATGATAATAAAATTTGCAGAGATATTTGACTTGTCAGTGGTGATATATGTCACGGCTCAGTTTGCTTGGTACGAGGTGAAGTTTGCACAAAAAAACTGTTTTTTTCCTTATCTTTTTAAGTACGGTTTTCAAAAGTTACGAATTTTTTTCGTTCGAAAAAAGGGTGTTTTGGGCCGCTTTTATCTCAAAATGGGTGAGTCCTATCGAAATTTTCCAAGAGACGGTTGTTATAGGAAATATCTAGGAGAATAAAAACCTAAATGCATTTCTGTCAGAAAAATATTGAGAAAATAGAAATTTTTAAGAAAGTCTGAAATTTTTTGAAAATGTCATAAAAATGAATTTTTTTAGTTACTTTTTCTTTTTTATAAAAAAAAGTAGGCATCTGGTCAGAAAACTAATTACGGCACCGGAACGTGCTTAAAAAGCTACACAAAATTGACTACTTAGGAAAGGTTTCGGATTATATACAGGGGGTGCACTAAAGAGGTGAACTTTGCACCAAAGTTCCCAAGAATGGGTACATTTTTTAACATTAACCTGTATTACAAGGAAGTTAATATATCTAAGGCCGTAGGATATTTTTTTACTAAACAAGATATTATTAGATAGACCGTGACCAAACTTCGATTTTATAACTTGAACGGTTAAATTACTGCAATCTTTTAAAGTTAATAATTTAAATTCCAACTTTAACCTCATTTTGCCGCTTACTGCGAAGAGTAATCGAAATTATTTGCGAAATATATCCGCGGAAGGAGAATTTATTTGGCTACAAAAAAACTCAAATAACATTTTTGTCTAACTACTCATCAAGCGGGTGAAAATTTGATTTAAAAAAAAAAGTGCACATATCGCAGTTACCGATCTATATACGACGCGAAATGATAGGTGGCCTTGATCTAGGATGATAATAAAATTTGCAGAGATATTTGACTTGTCAGTTGTGATATATGTCACGGCTCAGTTTGCTTGGTACGAGGTGAAGTTTGCACAAAAAACTGTTTTTTACCTTATCTTTTTAAGTACGGTTTTCAAAAGTTACGAATTTTTTTCGTTCGAAAAAAGGGTGTTTTGGGCCGCTTTTATCTCAAAGTGGGTGAGTCCTATCGAAATTTTCCAAGAGACGGTTGTTATAGGAAATATCTAGGAGAATAAAAACCTAAATGCATTTCTGTCAGAAAAATATTGAGAAAATAGAAATTTTTAAGAAAGTCTGAAATTTTTTGAAAATGTCATAAAAATGAATTTTTTTAGTTACTTTTTCTTTTTTATAAAAAAAAGTAGGCATCTGGTCAGAAAACTAATTACGGCAGCGGAACGTGCTTAAAAAGCTACACAAAATTGACAACTTAGGAAAGGTTTCGGATTATATACAGGGGGTGCACTAAAGAGGTGAACTTTGCACCAAAGTTCCCAAGAATGGGTACATTTTTTAACATTAACCTGTATTACAAGGAAGTTAATATATCTAAGGCAGTAGGATATTTTTTTACTAAACAAGATATTATTAGATAGACCGTGACCAAACTTCGATTTTATAACTTGAACGGTTAAATTACTGCAATGTTTTAAAGTTAATAATTTAAATTCCAACTTTAACCTCATTTTGCCGCTTACTGCGAAGAGTAATCGAAATTATTTGCGAAATATATCCGCGGAAGGAGAATTTATTTGGCTACAAAAAAAACTCAAATAACATTTTTCTCTAACTACTCATCAAGTGGGTGAAAATTCGATTTAAAAAAAAAAAGTGCACATATCGCAGTTACCGATCTATATACGACGCGAAATGGTAGGTGGCCTTGATCTAGGATGATAATAAAATTTGCAGATATATTTGACTTGTCAGATGTGATATATGTCACGGCTCAGTTTGGTTGGTACGAGGTGAAGTTTGCACAAAAAACTGTTTTTTTCCTTATCTTTTTAAGTATGGTTTTCAAAAGTTACGAATTTTTTTCGTTCGAAAAAAGGGTTGTTTTTGGCCGCTTTTATCCCAAAGTGGGTGAGTCCTATCGAAATTTTCCAAGAGACGGTTGTTATAGGAAATATCTAGGAGAATAAAAATCTAAATGCATTTCTGTCAGAAAAATATCGAGAAAATAGAAATTTTTAAGAAAAACTGAAATTTTTTGAAAATGTCATAAAAAATTACTCTTTCTTTTTAATAAAAAAAAGTAGGCATCTGGTCAGAAAACTAATTACGGCACCGGAACGTGCTTAAAAAGCTACACAAAATAGACTACTTAGGAAAGGTTTCGGATTATATACAGGGGGTGCACTAACGAGGTGAAGTTTTCACCAAAGTTCCCAAGAATGGGTACATTTTTTAACATTAAACCTGTATTACAAGGAAGTTAATATATCTAAGGCCCTAGAGTATTTTTTTACTAAACAAGATATTATCAGATAGATCGTGACTAAATTTCGAGTTTATAACTTGAACGGTTAAATTACTGCAATGTTCCAACTTTAACCTCATTTTGCCGCTTACTGCGGAGAGTAATCGAAGTTATTTGCGAAATATATCCGCGGAAGGAGAACTTATTTGGCTACAAAAAAACTCATATAACATTTTCCTCTAACTACTCATCAAGTGGGTGAAAATTCGATTTAAAAAAAGTGCCTTGATCTAGGATGATAATAAAATTTGCAGAGATATTTGACTTGTCAGTTGTGATATATGTCACGGCTCAGTTTCGTTGGTACGAGGTGAAGTTTGCACAAAAAACTATTTTTTTCCTTATCTTTTTAAGTACGGTTTTCAAAATTCGATGTAACTTTTAGAGGACTAATTTATTTTCAAAAAATATTGTGACAGCTCTAAAAAAATTGTTATTCCTGTAACTTCTTAACTACTTAAAATTTTTATATACGGTTTTTACAGTTCCACGTAACTTTTAGGGGCGTCATTTCCTCGTAATTTCATTTTCAAACACGGTAGGTACGTTTTAAGGTAATTAAAAAAAAACTGAAATGTAAAAAAAAATTATTTTCCACATAACTTCTGAACTGATTAAAATTTTTAGATACGGGCTTCACAGTTTCTTTTAATGTCGTAATTTATTTTAAAGAAATATTTTTGCAGCTGTCGAAAAAAACGTCTAGTATTCCTAACTTTTAAATAGCTACATATTTTTAAATGGGATTTTTGCAGATAAATGTATAGCATACCTACATATCCGTAACCGGATGTATCGGACTAGCGGATGTTTGTTAATCAAAAATAGCCCTCAAGGTTATGAGAATAGTAAAATAGGATCGAAAATAATTGTGTAGGACTAGACACTTAAGGTCACACACACGAGTAATAAACGCACCCAGAGTCCACAGGGACAACCTGACATGTTACTTGTTTCTTTTGTGGTATAGCAAACCAGAGCCAAAAGCTATTTGTTAACGGACGATATAATTTTAAAATTGTATGTTTCATTACGTTTTGTATTAGAAGGGTAATTTTTAATTACCTAAAATTTAAAAACTAGAAGAAAGAACCTGCTATAAAAAGTACTTCATCGATCCTAAAAAAATTAAAAATAATTTTGTTTAAGAACTTTCATAAATCCTTTTGTCATTACTACTCTTGAGGATAAACTTTTCTACGTTTTGGAAAAGGCAGAAAAAACAACTACTTCGGGAAAAATGCAATGTGTTTTCATTCCAAGTGTACATCCGTTCACTACACTACTTGTTCTAGAAAAAAAAGCAATTTTTTCCACTAAAAGCGCATTTGGCAGAATAGAGACAGTCTTCAGTGAAGTACAAACAGATGTACATAAGATACTCTCAAAACTACCAATTAAACCTAATTAAAAACAACGTTTCCTTAAGACTTAAAATCGCACACCTAATGGAGCTAGAAAATTACATTCAACTACTCAGTATCTTCTCCATTTCAAACTACAAGTAAATTGAAATGGAAACTGTAAAATATATATTAGATAAAACCTTCTTAAAGTACCTATCGCTTATAGGTTGCCCCCAGGTGACATAGTAACCTTAGGTGAATACAAGAAAAATTAGATTTTTTTTTGATCAAGTAGGTTTGTTTTTTTTTTCTTTTTCATTAAAAATTACTATTTTTTTTTTGAACCCCGTAGTTATATTCTTTTTTCAGCAGCTTTGCTTATTATTATTTATTACTTTAACCTGCCGTATGATCACCAGTTTAGGTCCTAATACGTACCACCCAGGTCATCCTTAGACGACCTGTGATTATAGGAAAGTTATTTTTATGCGCCAGGTTTTATATTTTCACCCCTTTCCTCTACTCATTAGTTTATTTTCTGAAATAACCGGTTAAGCTTTTAGTTGGGGAGGGCAGCTACACTCTCCTCAATATACAGCGTGACCAGCAAAGTCTACATCAAATGGAGTTTTCTTTAAATAATTATTGGTCTTAGTTTGTAGAAAGTTTTTTCTTGAAAAATAATACCAAAGTCCAATAAAAAATGTTAGTCACGTGATTTTTCTTACCTGTCAATTTTGGCATTTTGTTTAAAAAATTGCAAAAAGCTGTTTTTTTTCTAAAAATTAAAAAAAACTACTAAATTTCAACGGTATCGTTAGACTTCAGATTTTTCCCAGTCTATAGTCTTATCTCTTCTCTCACGGCGGGAGGACTTTTTCGTCTTGTGGAGAAGAGACGAGACAAGAGACGAGAATATTAATAGTATGTGTCAATATAAAAACTACTTATTGAATTTCCGGGTAAAGGATTTTTTTTAATTGTGAGTTATCCAATTACGACAACATTTATGTATAGGTTTTCATTAATGCATGAAAGAAGGGATACGAAACTCTTCGATCAACCTTAAACGAGGATTCTAACGGCCATGTTCTGTTAAGTGTTTATCCTTCTTTTCACACTCTTTTTAAACGCACATTCATAAAAATTCGGTAAAGGATACCCACACAAATGTCTTTCGGTTGAAGTTCGGTTTAAAGTTTTTCTATTTTTTATATATAATGCCGTTCTCGACTTGCTGATCAAAAGGTGTCATTGGCACCATTTGATCCTATAACAGGATTTTGTTACAAAAGATATGAAAATTTTGAATTTAATTTTCTTTTATTTGGCGAGACAGTCAAGATTTGCTTCTATTTTTACCGATTAATCAGTTTTGCAAAATAAAATGGGCTCAGTTTTAAAATAAAATTTAGTCTTTTGTTATGTACAAAAAAACTTTACAATAGTTCTTTGTTAATGCCGTGGCGGATCAATAGTTTCCGTACATACAAAAATCTTGTGAAAAAAAATTAACCAATTTATAAGCGCTACATATTTACTAAACAAACGCCTCCACATACGCAAAGGTTTTTCTAAATTTTGGATTTGTCGGAGACCAGGGCGAATTTGTGTAAGAAAATATTTTTTCTACGAGCGTGCGCAAAGTTAAACTTTGCATACGGAAACTCTTTGCGCACACTTCTTTATTCGCAAAATTATCATCTTTAAAAGGATTTTTAGATATTTTAATGTTTTCAGCATTAAATAATATCCAGAAAATAACGCTTTATCGAGTTTTTTTGTTAGGTTTGTAGAGAATTTAGCAAAATTTACTTCATATTAGATTACCATACTTTGATAACTAATTAAGCGACCTGTATCATAACTTGTCAGTGTCAAATAAGATAACAATAAGTTCTCTTTGCCACCTTGCAATTTTGACAATTTCAGTCTTTTTGCTGTCAACCTAAATATAAACATTCAATCATTTGAAAAAAGCTTCAAAAAAAGTAGTTCTGATTAAAATGGATAGGTCGGATGAAGAAATACCAGAAGAGGTACTAAAAGCCGCGGAATCAGCAAATTTGGAGCTACTGCCAGTGAAATTAAAACTTTTGAGATTGAAGCCAAGGCATTGTGGTTAAAATTCAGGATTCAAAAATTACGCTTCACGCTCTTTTGTTATATCCGACTTGCTGGCCGATTCCGGAAAACGACTTACCGATGTAAAGCGTTTAGGAGGCTGGAAGTCATCAACAGTAGCGAAGAGATATATTAACGACTCAACTACATACAGAAAAGAGTTATGCAACAATATTTTAAGTATCAGAGCAAAAAATCATCCAGTTGATATACCAAGTTTGTCAATTTGCGAGAAAACCATTGAAGTTCCCTTTCATTCATTAACGCGGCATAACGACCCATCTTAATCAGTTTTCCCAAGAAACCAGTTACACCCAGCTTTAAATTTGCAGCATGCCACAAAGGGTACTTTCAATATTAATATTGTTAGTAATAATAAGTAATATTATTTCTGTTTTAAGTTAAAATAAAAAGTTTTCTAATTTATTTAAGGTTTTTTCACAATTTTATGACGTATAAGAAATATTGTTTTACCCGCGCTTAGAACTTACCTATATAAATACGTAAAAAGTTTGTAAAATTTGTAGCACTCGTAGAAGAAATATTGTTCCTAACACTTGCGCAAAGTGTCTTTCCCTCACTTAAAGCTTAACTAAAGTTTGATTTTGCGTGCGGGAAAGTATCACTTTGCATTTCTGAGGAAAATAACTCTTTTAGAGTTGGTAAACTATACAAAGAACTGCATTTTATTAACTCTTGTTATTTTAAGTTCAGTCAAACAAATTATTTTTTTCGCAACTGCCTTACCCTCCTTAACACTTAATAGTGAAATTTCGAGCAAACAATTACCTGTAAGTATCTTATATTTAGAAATATTTGTGGTGTTAATTGCAAATAATGTCAAGCATGATAACGTTCGTTTGCCGGACGACTTCATTTCACCGAAAGTTTGGGATTTAGGTTACGGTGTGCTTCTAAAGTTAACCGAAAGTCATAAGAGCAAGAATTTGCCGATAATGGACCACTTATCGTTGGAATTAAATTTTCGTGATGTAGCTGGTGTAAGTGTAGGAAAAGCTAGGAACAATGAAGGTGAAGGATTAGATTTCTTTGTTAAGAAAAATCCGGATTTTTAAAAAAAGGTAGGAGTTTTGTGATCTCTTTATATAAGTAATTCTTAAATATTAACGTATGTTATGTATTAATATAAGCAGGTTCATAGAAGCGGCAATTCTTTTAAACTATGATTTCACTGATAAGTAATTTAAGTGCTTGCTTAAATGATAAATAACTAACAAAAAAGAAATATTGATGACTTACTCAACAAAAGGTTTAAAATTTTTTTTGGTTATATATATCGAAACAACTGAAATTGATAAAATGTTTGATATCATTAAACTGCTAATCTCAAAAAGGTACCTGGAAGCTGTCTCTCTCTCTCTCACACTTACTAACTCACTTAAAAATACTGATGTTGCCGGGCGAGAGAGGGTCTTTCCGTGTCCTCTCGTCTGGCTGGGAATATCTCTCTCTCGTTTCATTTCTCTCATGATATAACACACAAGATCACAAATGCTATTAGTTAACAGAAGATATAACTGAAAGAGTTACATTTTATAATAGATATAATACATGTATGTATAATGCATAATTCATGTCCCTTAAGTCTAGTGGAGATTGAGCTTCCTGTTTTTCTCACGTACACTTTTCCACACGAGCAAGAAATTTTATATACTCTTTCTGTTTGAAAAGTTAAAGTGCGGGACACGAAAGAAAACCGGGCGGAGTCAATCGGTTTAGGAAGGTCGGCCAAGAAATCTCTTTAAACCAGTGGTGTCCCGTCGTTCTTTAAATAATATGGCACTCCTTTTTGACTATACGCACTTCAGATAATTATAAAATGTAACTATACTTAATGAACCTTTATCTATATTTGTCTGTTTTCTTTCGTGTACCGCACTTCTATATCTCTTTTGTGTTGCAAAAACGGCGAACTTTCGAATTTTAAAATGATTTAATTTTGATTTTTCTTAATCGATTTACCTATAAATATATTTTTTCTTGAGTTCTGTCATTAACGGTTCCCGGGCTACTGCCTACGTCCACTATTATTGGGCCACCCAGTATAGTGGTACACGATTTACAAGTCCAAGGGCAGGCAGCATCAGATCCAGTGAACGAGATTTATCAAAATTTTAATTTATGCAATTCGACTTTGGGCCACTCGGGTATTCCAAAGGTGGCCGTCTGCCTCCGTTTGTCATATTACTTTATACAGGGTCCGTCATTGTGAAGTATACAGGGCGTTTCCTAATTGCGTGCTGATATTAAAGGGGGTGTTTTTATGTCCTAAAAGTCTTAACTTTTGAGATACAGGATGGTAAAGTTTAAAAAGAAAACATTTTTTTTCTTCGCAATTCTGATGCTATTCTAGATAACTGCATGAAATTTGATACACGTCTTCTATGCACTAAGGAACATACGGATTTACCCAGGTTAATTAAATATGCACGCTACTGGTAGAAATTTAAAAATTTTAAAAATTGATTGTTAATAAAAAATGCCCTTTTATGCATAAAAGACGTGTATCAAATTTCACACAGTTATGTTTTTTTAAAACCCTGTATTTCCAAAGTTAAGGCTTTTAGGTTCATATTAAACTTTTTTTTAAAAAGGTCCAAGAATCACCCCCTTTAACATTAGCACGCAATTAGGAAACGCTCGGTATAGTACTTCGCAATGACGCCCCCTGTACAAAGTAATATGACAGACGGAGACAAACGCTCACTTTTGGAATGCTCGAATAGTCCAAAGTACATAAGTTAAAATTTTGATAAATCTTGTTCACTGGAATCAGTGCTGGCTCCCCTACTATAACTAGATTGATGTGTTAATTTTGGAAAAATATGAGTTTTGTAGTTTCAAATAATAATTGCGATATTAGATATTTTTCGACACCCGGTTTTGAACAGAAAATTAATTATTTTGAAGCAGTTTATTGACATCTACTTTATGAACAATTTTACAAAATATATTAAAAAACTAATTATTATATATTTTGAGGTTGACGGCTGTGATTCTAATGGTTCGATTCCTTCTAAGTCGTTGCCTTCCTCTGAAAACGATGAGGTTTCGTCGTCACTACTTCAAGATTTTAGTGTGATAACTAAATCATCAATAACCGTTTCAATTTAATTGAAAGTTCACCGGTGTTGCGCTCTCGAATATATTTTTTTACTCCTGCCCATGCAAGTTCAATAGGGTTGAGGTCGCACATGTATGGAGGCAGCCTTAAAGGTGTATGTCCGAGGTTACGTAAAAAACCGTCAATTTTATACTTTTTTTCTCTAGGCTTGTTGGCTGATATTACTTCATATAATTGATATCTTCTCCATGTTGGATCACATACAAGATTGTTCGATTTAAGCCACGATATCATACGAGCTTTCGTAGAGTATTTAGTTGGCACTTTATCTTCTACGTGAGAATGATAAGACGCATTATCCATTACCACAACTGATTTGGGAGGAATGTTAGGTAGAAGCTTCTCGAGCAACCACTTTTCAAAATTATCTCTATTCATCTGTCCATGCTAGGTCTCCAGTTGTTAGTCCCCAGCGAAAAACAAAAGCAGCACCTGGAAAAAATTCGGCTTCTGAACCAACATGAACTATAATAAAGCGACTACTAAAGCAGATTCCCTGAACAACACCTGTAACACTTTCACTTTGCCAGCATTTGTTCACTGTTATATCATTATCTACCCAGGTTTCGTCTAGATACACAATATTGCGTCCTTCTTGCCTATATTGACTTACAGTTGATAGATATTTTACCCGCCAGTGAAAAATATTTGACCTCTCAATGAACAATTTTCGTTTATTTTGACACTTGCGCCAAACAAAACCATTTGATTGTAAAAGCCGATTTAAGGTTTTATATCCGTACGGAAAATCTATTTTGTTCTTTACAGGACGAAGTAGGGGTTTGCAGGAACCTTCTTCAAGTTTATATAAAAATCTTTTATTGTTCGTCGAATTACTTGAAAATCACCATCGTCAATTTTATGTTTGTATGATAATAGGGGTCTTTTTTTACCAGGAGATTTTAAAGGTGAACATGAGCGATAGCTATGTTCTCTTTGAATTTTTCTTACACTACTTTCGGACACACAGCCAAACTATTATTTTCAGCTTCTCTATAACGCTTGCAATAACTTCACGTGCACCGCTTCGAATTGTTTTTCCTCTTTTGCTCGCCATCGTTACTTCGAAATATTAATTCAAATTCGACGCAACGTATTTATATAGAAATGAAAACAAATGTTCGAAATGTATAGGCGCCTCTGGAAATAGCTAGAACCTTCTAGCGGCAAGTGAATGGAGACTCTAGGCATATCCCAATTACAAGTGGACCAGTACGAAATTTACTAAATCCTCGATTATATTTCCGTACCGCTTAGCTGGCGCACTTTATAGGTAAAGCGGCAAACTATTACAACAAATAAAATAACATAAAATTTATTTGTGTACACAAATTTTACTTTTCTGCTTGCTTAAGACTATTAACCTTTATTTTAAGGACCGCCCGGTTTTCTTTCGTGTCCCGCACTTTACAACATCTCTCAGGGATCGCAAGTATTGTTCATTCTTCTTACCGCCGCACAGTGGACGATTTGACCAATTTAGCGAGAATTTATTATTTTGATGGAAATCAAAGTATTTTCAGAATGTCTTAGAACATACTTAACTAGACGCACTAGGAAAAATAAAAGAAAAATCAAACACCTACCTTTAGGCTTGGTTTAGCTGTCGCCAGTAGTTGTTATACAGACTAACCTAATTGAATCATTTATCTGAAAAATAACACAACCTAACGTAATTTAACCTAATATAACGTGAACTAACCTAACCTAATCTAACGTAACGTAACCTAACCTAATTGAAGCATTTATTTGAAAAACAACGGATGTCCAAAAATAAAGCTTAATATTTTTACAACACATTTTTTACAAATTGGTGATTTTTCTAAAATTATCAGTATTTCTTGCTTAAATTTTATGTAGACAACAGGAATTTTTGCACAGTAAAATGTGCTGGAGGTTTGAAGAAAGTAATTTGCTTACTAAAATGTTATAAAAATTAAATTTTATCAGAAATAGACATACGTTGTTTTCTCAAATAAACGGTTTCCATTTTTAGCTATTTATTAATTTACGAATGTCTTTCACCTATTTCTTATTTTGAAATTGTTTTCATTATTACACTGCCTAGTACAATAGTGCTAATTGTCTTTCACTTACTTTTTAAAGTCACTATTTACGTTATTTATTCTATGTCCACTTCACATTTCAGCAGAGACAGCACTTCTTCTGACATTGCTCCTTTATTCGTCTTGTAAGGCAAGGGTCTTAAAGACGATATTATTGGATCTGAAGAAACCCACATGTAGTTGAATATATCTATATTTGTATTTCTCCGAGAAGATTTTCTTGTATGGTGCTCACGTATATTGCGGTAGTCTTTATTGCGAGCTTCTTGCGCCTCTTCCGATAAGTGTCCAATTGGCAAAATTAAATGGTCTATTACATCAGCCCCATGAATAAGAATTTTATGCACACTGGCAGGCATTTTATACCAGTTGTAAAAATCTATATAAAGTTTCGAGGTATCCATAGAATACCTTTTGAATGTTTCTTTTTTTATCTTAAATCTACTCGATAATGCTTGAAGAATGTTCCCAAAACGACATATAAGTTCCTTATTTACATCTGTAATTTCTGCTGTTTTCTGGTAATTTGCAAAGAAGCGTCTTGCCGTATTACCATCATTACTTGATCCACTGCCCTGCTTAGGTTGATCTACGATAAGACCTGTTTCTTGTCTGAATTTTTCAATGATCATTTTCTTCCTTGCAGCCACTTGCAGTTTTCCTTCTTTATCCCGAACTTGCCATTTTTGTACATCTAAACGGTAAGCTATATGCAAAAGGCACTCGAAAAATCGTATATAAGCATGTAAAATTGAGAGACCAAAATTGTAAAACTCTGGTTTTGGTTTGAACTTTTTGACTGCTTCGAGATCATTCATATTTTTTGGGGAGGCTCCACATATGTAACATACCTGTGAAGAAGTATCTGTCAGGGAGTTACAAATCTTTCCATCAATCATTGTCATTACAAGGTTGTGTGTAACGCCAAAAAGTGTGATTGTCCAGAGATACTTTTGTAGGTTGAAGTGCCTTAATTTCAGCCTCCATGCGGCAAACTTCTGCTTTGGTGACTTCTTTAGTTTCTTTTATGTATTCAAAACGGATCGGACGGCAATATCGAGTAGAGGAAACACGTGGATTATGCCATAAGATAGTTTTGTCAATGTGTACCTGGCCTGAAAGTTGAATAGGTACAATTGAAGTTAGAAACAAGTTTTGGTCAGAAACCGTTTGGTCGTAGAATTTTTGTTTGTATTGTTGTTGACCGGAACTTCCGTCGAAACCCCACTTATGTATAAACACTAAGTTTGAAACATTTTTATCTGCCAACTGTAGAAAAGCCTCTTGTTGTACTTGTGCCAATCTTGTGGTAGTAGAATCTAACAAAGTTTGCAGTTTTATTTCCGCAGACTTCTCTGTAAACGATGTTGAATCGTCCGAAGGTAAACACTTCTTTTTAGCGTCTAGAAGTAGATCATAGCAAGGTAGAACACAT
The DNA here is from genome assembly GCA_030620095.1 of Kuschelorhynchus macadamiae. Classification (NCBI taxonomy): domain Eukaryota; kingdom Metazoa; phylum Arthropoda; class Insecta; order Coleoptera; family Curculionidae; genus Kuschelorhynchus; species Kuschelorhynchus macadamiae. The sequence goes on from JAUTXW010002776.1 coordinate 373,375, forward strand.
ATACCTTTTTCCCTCAAACGATTTCTTAGAGTCTGATATCCGTTTTTCGATAGTCCTACATCTATAGAAAGAGCCAAAGCTTCTTCTGCAGAAAACGTTTCTATTTTTGTCCCGAAACTAGCATACGCTTTTTTAAACTTTGAAGCTCGTTTTGGAGAAGTAAGTACTGGTTGTTCAACAACTTGCGCCGCATCCCTTTTGCCGCAGATATTTAGGCTGGTTTTTGCAGCAAATGCTAACTCTTCTGGGCTGCGACTATCAATCAGATCTTTAATTTTTTTTTGTTGAGTCTTTTTTCCACTTTCATTAAAAGACTTGGTAGGCCTACCAACTAAGGATTTTTTCGTATCATTTAATAAAACATTTATGCATCCATTAACCCACGTAGTACAATTTTTTAATAACACATCGTAAGTTCGATGACACTTTATCCACCTCTTTTTTAACTCCCCAAGAAAGTTTATTGCCGTACACTTTAATAATTTTTCGGTATTTTTGTCGCAATTCACTAAATATAATTTGTCCTTTAATTTATTAATAACTATGGTTCTGCTTTCTGGCGACTGAAAACGCAAAGGACCTTTATTACGCAGCGCTTCAATAAGAACTTTACGTGGTACAGTTGAGGTGGAACCCGCTGAAAAAAAAACATTTTTTTAAGCTAGGCAACTTTCGGCAAAATTTTACTTTAAAACCATAAAATATATAAACGGTTTTATATTGTCGCATATAAATAATTGCGCTATGTTGAACTTTTATGACATATATTCTCCAACGAAAATATTCTTGCTATCAGATCATTTAAAAAATACACCATTTTCAATGCTTTATAATACATTTACTAGAACAGAATAATTTAAAAATGTGCTCTATATTTTAAGTACATACCTAGGTCTTTCATATCCAGTATTAGTATAACCATTAATTTCTTTCACAATAACACAAATCACTTGTTAGTAGACGGATGGTGTCATGCACTATTCGTTCCAGAAACTCGTTAAAACAATCAACATTTGAACTTGCGTAATCGAGTTCTTTTATATGAGAAAACAAATGCGCGTGCTTGATTAAGTGAGAAGACAAGTTGGCTGTGCAATAGCAGTGGCGTTACATTGTTTGAAGGTATTTGATATTTTGAATATTTTCCCGCTAATTGGGTCAAATCGTCTACTGTGCGCCGAGGGAACCTACATACGTGGCACCTAACGGTGGCTCCTTATCATAATATGTTTGGTGCAATAGCCATTCCCTCTCAAAAGCTTCGGTTAGTTTCGATGTTTCTGATGTTAGAGAATCTTGATCAGAAATCGAAATGGCTCTAGATACTAGAGAGTTAATAACCGATTTCATTTGTGTGGATAGTACTGGAAATTTGCATTTAAGTATCTGCTGGTATGCATCGGTTTTCTACTCATAACCTATGAACTATAATTTTACAAAAAATCATTTCATGATCAGTTAAAGATATGCCATGGTAGTGAAGTATTGTGTTAATTTGATAAATACTACTATCATTTATGTAATTATTTTTTGAATAGAAATAACTCTTGTTGGATGGTTAATTATTTGTTTTAAACCAAAAGATGATAAAACATTTTCAAGATATTAACCAATGCATTTAATTAAAAGATCAATATTAAAGTCACCAGTTATAATGAGTCTATTTACTGTAAAGGATATTTTTGCAATTAACTTTTCTAATTCAGAATTTGTAATTTGAAATTATTCCCGAAATTCGCTTCTCTTTATTAAAAGATATACTTAGCCAGAAACACTCCAAATAATTAGCACTAGTTGTAGCAATTATTCTAGTTGCGATCTAAGCCCAAAAAATTTTAATTAAAAATTACATTAATTGGTCAATCATTTTTAGATAACCATGTTTCAGTAAGGGCTAAAATATGTGGAATCAAGAATAAATATTTTAAATTCTAGGATTTTCTAGGAGAATAATATTCCTTCACATAAATATGATGCGGCCAAATATCTTCATGAAGCAACTTATATTTACATGGAATTCCAACTTTAAATGAATATTGGTTAATGTTTCTTGTTCGAATTTTTAACATACATAATTTAGATCGATATATTCTCTAATATATTTAATAATATCTGAAGAAGTAGTTGTTATGTTGTATCTAGAAGTGTTTTTAAAACATTCAAATATCATATTATATAAGACAAATACAATACACCAACACAGTACTAGACAAACAGACGATTTACAGACTTTATTAAAAAAAAGTAATTTTGGAAAACGGTCAATTCTATACACTGGCATTATCACCTATAATAATTAACTGCAGAAAATCAAGGAAATAAATAATAAGGAGAAGTTCAAGAAATTACTAAAAAAGTTTTTCTTGGTATAATAAGTTAAAAAGTTATATATTATCTTTCTATTATTTGTGATTTTTAATGTTTTGTATTGTTTGATAAATATTTTCTTATTATTTTTATATTTTTAGTTTAGTATTTTTCCTGTAATAAACTATTATAGTTGGTTGAGAATAAATTAATAAAACAAAAAAATAACTAAAAGGTATTTGACGAAGTTATTTAATTTGTTGTCTTTGAACCGCATATGGATTTTGATTTTTTTGATTGATTTGAATTTTATTGCATGTTATCAGAAGAACTTTTTTTCCTGTAACTGAAATATTTGTTTTATTATTATTTGTCAGATTTTGCTGTAAAAATGGGTTGTCTATAAAGCTTATTAGAAATTTGTCATGTTGAAATGGAGGATAGACAGTGAATTTAAGTGTACGCTTCACATACAGTCGTAGAAAAATACAGTGTATACCAAGTTTGAAAATAACTTTTCACACTCATGTGACGTGTGCTGCTTACCTACCTCACGTGCCACCAAACTGTCATATTCGTGCCAAGAGAGCTGTTTTTAGAATTTGTTACACAAAATATACTATATTAAAAAAAAATACGCCTTAGTGTTTAGAGTTAAATTATACGCAGGTTACTTAATGCGTATAATGTAATGTTTAATGAATGTGTATAAAAAGGTTAAATTATACCATAAGTTAGTAAATAAGAAGAGGTTAAAAATATTTAAAAACTAACAAAAACCTTAAAACTTTAGTATTACGGAGCTTTTAAAATGCTTAATAAAAATCCACTAAAATCCCATGTACTTGGAAAAATATAAAAAATGTCTTAAAGCCCTTATGAAAAATTCGCCTATATTTACCGATACGTAAATATTTATAAAAGCCCCTAAATCTAGATATCTCGTACAGGAAATTGAATACATTTATAAAATATTACCACTATTTTTGGAGAGTGTTTCATATTAAATGAATGAGGCTGCAACATATACTTGGTTTTTAAAACCTTCTATTAATTTAAAGTGTTTTGCGGCGGTTTTAAACACTCACTTTTTTAAAACATTTTCGGGGATAATACCACGAGTGCTTAAACATTTCCGATAATTTGTTGTAATTTGTAGAGAAAACACGCATGAGTGGAAAATTATCTGGTTAATTTTTAAGCACGAATGGTATTTAGGAGGAATATTCCACGAATCAAATAGAGGGAAACTAAGCTTTATTAACTGAATATTAAATACATACCTATTTCAAGTTCAGAAATTTTAATTTTGTAACAAATTGAACACAAACTTGGATTTAACGGTGTTTCCTGGTTTCCTTCCTTTTTCAAAATTTTTTTAAAAATGTTTGAAAGATACTTAAAAAAAATCAGTTTTTAGGGACTCTAGCGTCTCTCAAAAGCAGGTTTCATATTGCCAAGATTTCATTTTTTGGTTAGGTGTGGTTACATACATACACAGGTAAGTGGAAACACCATGTTTCCTAGACGACGTGGTATTTCCGCTATAATTTTTCGAAAACACCACCAGTGTTACAGGAAAATTTCTACATGAGTGGAATATTCAATCAAATATCCACCCATTTGATTCTTAATTTAAATTTCAGTACATTTTCTAATGCATAATTACAATCAAATTTGTACCACATGAACTGAAAACTAATTATTTCAATGCGGCAACCATATTGTGCCGCTTTTTATTCTACTTTACACAGCCAGCCCATAACTAACAGGGTTTTTGCTGTATATTTTGCCACCCATCTAGAGAGTTTATTTGAATAGATATGGGAATGTCGAAAATCCAAAAGTTGTAGGGTTTTGGATGAATCATCACAATTTTGTTTTGTGTTTTTCCTGATTTTAAATATATAAATATGTGTGTGCTTGTGTTGATTCTTAGTCCTTTACGAATGCAAAAATACAATGTGTTTCCATTCCGGGTGTACATCCGTTCACTACTGTCGTTTTGAAAAGAACAGTTCACCAATAAACCCCGAAATTCAACAAAAAAATCATACCACGGGAAAAGTAGAGCAGATGTCCTAAACTCTATGGTTTACCAAAGATATACAAAGCAGGGGCGCCCATCAGACCTATTGTTAGAAACTATGCAACCAGCTGTCAAAAAAAGCTGATTCATTTCTAAAAAACTCGAAGCATATCACTCGAATTATACGAGACATCGTTCTTAAAAAAGACGATAACATAAGCCTAGATGTCAAATCGTTGTATACCAGTATACCCATCGACGAAGCATTAGACAGGATTACTATGCACGAGGATATCACCTCCTCGCTATCACCAGCAGTCGCGAATTTATTTATGATATACTTCGAGAAAGCAAGTTTAAAGCCCAAATTATGGATTCGTTATGTAGATGACGTATTTATTATATGGCAACATAATCATACAGATCTCGAAACATTTCTGACTAAATTCAATGGAACCCCAGAATACAATTTACTCTAGAGTTAGAGAAAAACACCAAACTTCCATTTTTAGATGTTCTGGTCACAAAAATGCCTATCGGATATACAGACAGATACTTAAATGCAAGATCACATCATACAGCACAAATTCAAGCTGTGGCCAATACCTTATCCAGATCCGTGCGATTAACTGAAACACAGACGAGACAAAACGAACTTAATATAATATCTAGTGCTTTAAAGAAAAATCGCACCATAGAAAAAACTATTAATGCACAGGGTTCCCGGACAACAAAACTTATGAACCGGGAAAGCAATAAGTAGTCTTACTATATATAAAAGGCACAACAGACATAATCGGAAGAATTCTAAGGAAACACAACATAATATACAAGCCACAAACAACTATAGGTAAACTACTTGGAAACCCAAAAGATAAAATCAAACTGGAAAACCACGAAGTATACATCATTCCGTGCCAGGACTGTGAAAAGATGTACGTGGGGCAAACTAACAGGCGAATATCAGCAAGGGTGAAAGAGCATAAATTCAGCATTAGAAACAAACAAACAACCTCAGCACTATTCTAAAACATCATCAAAAAACTTGATTTATTATACATTTGCGAATATTACTTCTAAATTTACTATGAAGGGCTTCTTGTATGAAATGCGGATTATCTCTGTTCAAATTTTTAATTTCGCTATATATCCTTTCTTCTAAAATTTGCGCATTTCTTGGTCTATTATAATAAATTATTTTTTTTAAATTACCCCAGAGAAATATGTTAAGGGGGATAGATCTGGACTATTTGCTGGCCATCTTATTTGCCCATGCCTGCCTATCCAAAGAGGATATTTATCGTTTAAAAAATTAGTTACTGTCAGGATATTGTGGGGTAGGGCACCATCCTGTTGCCAGATTAAGTTATTCTATGTAGCAATAGAAAGCTGTTCTAGTTGTCTATATTCTTCAAAATCATATCTTATGGTTTTTGGCAATAAAATGAATAGTCCTAAATTGAATTTTGTTGACTGGGTCTGTTATTGGATAACCAAATTAGATTCAAAGAACACTTAAAAAAAGTTTTATAAAAATGTTATCTTTCTCTGAAAATGTTGTATAATAACAGACATATTTTAAATCGGAAATTGAGAAGGAACTTATGTGAGTCGCTTGTTTTGTTACATTTTAATTATTGCGATTTTGTGTATGGGTTTTGCCTTGACCATGACAGTTCGTGGCATATACAAAAGGTTCAAAACGCTTATGTGAGGTTGGTGTCAGTCTTAGAAAATTTGAACATATCTCAAGCTATTTCAGGGACATTAGTTGTCTGAAAATGAAAGATAGGACTTTTCATTTTTGTTCTTTTTAATAAAAATACTTAATAACCCTGCTTTTCGTTCTTCCATTCGTGTACGTTTGGTTTTCCGAAATGCTGTTCGTGGCGGTAATCTTAGGAATAATGGGTGCCTTACTATGCTACATCATCAGAGTGCCATTTTCAGCAGGGATTTACAAGCAACGCGGTTCGTTACTATAATTCATTACCTGAACATTTACTTAACCCGAATAATAATAATAATAATAATAATAAACAATATTTATTTTCAATATACATAACTAATTAAAAAAAAAATACATATTCATAACCTTAGAATAAATATTGAGGAAAAAAAACCTTATAACATATTACAAAAAAAAATGTAAATAATTTTTTGCCCAAAATTGCGTAAGCCCTATGAGAACGGGTTTGTCTGCATCTTGAACACATCTCTATTATTATTACTAATACTATTTGTGGCGATAAAATTAAGGGAATATACCGTTTTATACATACATACATATAAATGTTTATACAAAAAAAGTATATCAAAAATAGTATATAACACAGTGAAACAATAGGTAACAAATTGTAAATCTTATAACCAATAATAGGAAAAGCGCGTTGTTTTCTCACCGTATTAATTTTAGGCAACAGAATGTTTTCATCCCGACGAAAACGTGTCATTCGCCCCTGGTTATCAATATTCTGTGTGATGTTTATTTGACTTAATACTTGAAGTAATGAAGCTTTATAAAACATATACTTAATCTTAAATAACTTAGATGTGTTAAAGAGCTTATGTGTAGGAAATCGAGGTGGAAGATTATACATTAATTTTATAATTCATTCTTGTATAATATTTAAGGGATTGAAGGTGTTTTCAAAATCACCTCCCCATGCTACGATACCATAAGTTAAATGGAATTGTATAAGTGCATAATAGATTGATCTTAAATCAGCATTGCTTAATATGGGTTTAAGATTTTTAAATAAGTATAGTAGAGATCTAAGTTTTTTTGTTAAGTTCTGAATGTGTTTATCCCACTTTAGATTTGAATCGAGTGATATTCCCAAATATTTTGCCTCAGTTTTACTCTCTAATATACAAACTACAGCATTTTGTCTGGGTGTTAGGGAAATATTTATTGTTTTATTAACTGGCTGTTTACCGCTGTGAATTGAAAAAGGTAAGTACACGGTTTTTTTGAGGCTAATGGTTAATAAATTTTGATCGAACCATTCTGTAATAAGTTTCATATCAGTTATTATGCCCTGCTCTACATTTTCCCAGCAGCAAACGAAATAATTGTTCCGGAATATCCAAGAGAAAATAGATCATTAATGTAAGCCAAAAATAATAAGGGACCTAGGACAGTTCCTTATGGTATTCCGTAAACAACATTCATAGGATCACTAGTAACGTCATTAATTTGCACCATTTGTTGTCTGTCAGTGAGATAACTATTCAATAGGGAGTGTGCTGGTCCACGTATACCCATAAAATATAGTTTTCTCAAAAGCTCCCGATGACTGACAGTATCAAAAGCCTTTGCCAAATCCACAAATACGGCAGCACAAGGTGTTTTTTCGTCTAGGCTTGTAGTTATTTTGTCCACAAGGAGAGCGATTGTAGATTTATTTTTTGTGAAGCCAAATCGAAATTCAGAAAGGATTTTATTTTTACTAAAAAAACCAACTAGTCTTTCTCTTAGGGCCTTTTCGAAAATTTTGCAGATATTTGAAATCAAACTAATAGGTCGATAGTTACACGCTTGATTTTTTTCTCCCTGCTTGAAAATTGGTTTTATTAACGCCATTTTAAAATGTTTCGTACAAAAATGCCCTTTGAGAATATAAGATTTATAAAATATTTTAGTGGATTAGCAATTATTTTGGACGTTTCTGAGATGAATTATTTTTCAAGGTACCTATAATTTTAATAACTTCTTCATCCGAAACATGTGCTAAAAATAAAGAACTTAAGTTAGTTTTAATTTTTGTTCTTTTAAGGTTGTTTTTTCTGATATTTAATATATCGGATGCCAGTCTTGATCCGATTGTTGTAAAATAAGTATTAAAAATGTGTACTATTTTGTTTAACTGGGTTTCGATAATATTATTATCATTTAAAAGTTCTGTAATCTTATTCAATGTTTTTGTTTTATGCGTGTTTAAATACTCGTTTATAGTTTTCCATACCTTTTTTTGGATTATTTTGATTCGAATTTATAATATTTTTATAATGTCTTTTTTTTAAATCCGTTATAAGTTTGTTAATCTCATTTCTATAAAAATTTATATTGATGCAATAGCTGCTCCTCTTGCGTTTTTTTATATTTTTGGTATATTTTATCTCTAATTCTAACAGACTCTAGTAATCCTGAAGTAATCCATGGCTTTTTTCCTTGGCTTTTTATATTTTTTGTAATTGTTGATTTTTCTATCGCCATATTGAAGATTTTAACAAACGAATCGCACACATAATCTACGTTGTCAGATAAGTAGAGTTCATTGAAATTTGATTCTGCCAAAATTTTATTATGTTTCATATAATTCACATTTTTTTTTTTTACTTTAATAGAGGAATTTTTTGGTTGGTTTTGTAAAGCAAATCTTAATATAGTTGGATAATGATCGGTAATTTTGGACTGTAATACGAAAGGTAATAAAGATTTTTTATCTATGCTATTACTTTTTATAAATATATGGTCAATGCACGTTTTTGAATTACTTTCTACTCTAGTGTATGTATTAATTAATGACATAGATCCCTTTTCATATAATATATTAAGATAGATTTGCGTGTCCTGAAACACATGAAAAAGATTAATATTTATAACACCAACGAAAATTTCAGTATCGTTGTTTGCTTTATTTGTTAGATAATACGTCAAGTCAATATTAAATTGGTCAGTGGGAACCGAGGGTGGCTTATATATCCCCGTTATTGAAATAACTTTTCCCTGATTTTTTATATTTAGTCTTATACATTTTATAATTCCAATTTCAAGAATTTCATAATCATAAAAAAATTATTTTTTATATAGATCACTGTACCATCATTTTGGTCAATATTACCAAAGTTGTATATTTTAGAGTAACCCTGTATATTGAATAAATCAATGTTGGGCAATTTCCACGTCTCCGTCAAAATTATAACATCATGTGTATTACCCAAAGCGGCAAGCATAACCTCAAGTTGATTAAAGTTTTTTTGTAAACTTCTAATATTACTGTGAAATATGATAAAATTATTTTCATTTTCATGTTTTTTAAAAACGTCACGCATATATATTTAAGTTTGAAAGATAATAATTTATTTAGAATAGTTTTTGATACTTCTCGTCGATTTCTGGCTGTAGTTGAAGAATTTCGTAGGATTTCTTTTGGATGTTCGGACGTAGTCTCTTTGCACCGGCGATCTGTCACTTCCTAACTGTTTTTGATTGATTTCGTTGATAGTTTGTGGTTCCTTTTCGGGTTCTTCGGCGGAAGAGTCATTCACCTCTAGATTCTGATTTTCAATGTCCCTCAAATCACTGGCCGTGTAGACTTGCTTATTAATTGTTAACTTAGTACCCTTTATTTTCGCTTCCAACTTTTGGGTACGTGCCAATAATAGATGTTTTCGTAAAAGCTTCTGATCTTCTCTATCGCTATCACACAACTAATGCTAACACCTTTAAAGTTAGTTATAAAAAATATTTGTTGTATCATTGTTCTCAGTGGTTTTTCCAAGATAGTGTTTATTTACTTATTTATTTATTTGTTTACTTCATTCCAATATTTTTTTTCATTTAATTTCATTTCTCAATTTACTTGCATGCTATTTTTTATATGTGTTTAGTATTGTCTAAACTCAGTGTTTTTTTGAAGGGAAAACTTTTTTAAACTCACTTTGACAGTTTTTAAGTTCATTTCCAGTGTGATTTTTGTTAATATTTCTATTTGATAGTTTTTGCATTCTTTTTTTTAATAAGTGGAGTAGCTTTTCAGCTAGACTGCGCGAGTCATGAGCATATTTAATTAATATTTTACCATAATTTATATATTGTATATTTTGTACTAATAAAAGGCATGATTTATTCATTAATTAATTTTCTAATAACTCTAAATATCTTTGGTCAGTTAGCTTAGCCTTTGATACAGATATGTGAAAGCGCATTTTTATTGATTTTAGTGTATATATATATATATATATATATATATATATATATATATATATATATATATAAAAATATATATATATATATATATATATATATATATATATATATATATATATATATATATATATATATATATATATATATATATATATATATATATATATATATATATATATATATATATATATATATATATATATATATATATATATATATATATATATATATATATAAACTGGAAAATATATAACGCGGCAAGAACTAGTATATAGTAGAATATGGATTCTAAAGGACCGCTAAAGCAATAGAATTTGGCTAACCATAGACAAGTGTTTCTGACTTAAGGTCTTTATCAGTACAGTCAACTAGTTGACAGACAAGTACAACTATATATATATATATATATATATATATATATATATATATATATATTTGAAATCCGGAAGAAAAGATATTTTTAAATATTTAATAATATACAGGGTGAAAGATTTAAAAAAACTGCGTTACGGCTATGTGAACGAGCTAAAACCGCAATACGATTTAAGTACTTTATAAAACACATACCTTTGTGTTTAGAAATATAAAAAACCTAATCATTATCGATCAAACAATTAATTTTTGTTCAGTATAAAGAGAATTTCTCTTTAAAAAATTGTATTGCTTCCAATGATCCTTTCTATGACCGCGTTATAAAATAAACTGTCCAGTGAAGAATTGTTCCTTGAACAATGGTGCAATGAAGAATTGGTCCTTGAACAAAGACACTTGAAAATATCATATTGTTCAAAAATCAGGTGAACGTCAGTTGGGAAAAACAAACGACCATAGGTGACTATACCGGTTTAAGACACGCTACTATTAGCAATTTAAAATCTATGGAAGTTAATCTCTCAGGCACTCGTCCGACAAAAAGTATAACCCAAAGATTTTTGCACGTTTTACAAGTCTTTCTTAATATCCCCGTACTTGCAATATCCATTACAATTAATTGCCATCTGCTTCGCCCTGTATAAGTAAAGAAACCAATGCCTAAACAATTAAGGACGTTTGAAAAAGAGTCACTATTCTTAATTCATAAGGATCATTTTATTATATATGTACATAGAATTTAAATTACTTATTAACACGTTTACGATCTTGTTTCTTGTAGGTAGAGGAAAAAAAGATGGAGGTGGTGGTGGAAAATACATGATGTCTATGATAATTGGTTACAAAACGGCAGTTATCGTCAGTGCCGTATTTGCAATTTTGAAGTTGTTAACGATCAAAGCTATATTTCTTGCCAAAGCAGCCTTACTGATCTCACTATTTGTCCTGATAATGAAATTGAAAAATAATCATCCCACTGAAGTAATTGAGGTTGAACAACACGGATACCCCGTTCACGTACCCTACTATATACAAAAGGATCCAGGTAAACATATTATTAAATATATTACTAATTTAACATATACACATTCGAAAGTATTTTTCATCTTAATATACGTTGCCCAATTTAAAAGTTGGATATGTATTATATTTTAGTGGTAAAAATAACACATTTTTAATGTTTAAGAGATAAACGATCGAACAAGTATCTACATTAAAAACTACTTTGCACACCTAGTTACGATACAAATTTGTAACAGGTTTCCACACGCAGCTTTGATCTATTTTTATATATATGTTTAAACATATGACACGCACTAAAATACATAAATATTGCATCAAGAAATAAACGAAAAATTACCGATTCTAAATAAATAATCAAGCACCCTGAAAATTTCAATAGAAACGCAGGCTACGTCCTACATCAAAGTGATGCACTCCTCGGTGGTGACAGTTCGGGTATAAATACCTGAAATCTGCCCATCGGAGCTCATTCAGTGTTTTGATTTTGTGCTGTGAAGATCCCTGAAAATGTTTCGTGCAATCGGAGGCGAAACGTCGAAAAGTAATTTTAATCTGACATGGTCTAAATCTATGAATCATGATTTCTTAATAAATAATTCTCTCAAATCGGGATTAATCAATAAAGAAAAGATATATCCAAAAACTGAGAAAATTGTTTTCTTCTTTTAAGTTAGTCTCTCCAAGAATATATTAGAGGAAAAATTTGAAATATATTTGTAGAATCCTGAAAATCATAAATATTGGAAAATCTTGCTTTTCTTTTACACTGTCTATAAAAAAAGCCCTTATTAATTCGGAAAAAATTGTGACACCAGTTTATTCACAAAGAATTTTCTATTAAATGCTAGTGTCTCTTTTAGCTCTCGACATAATTTACTTCAAATTTACTCTAAAAAAACTAGTGTCCACTTATTATGAGCACGGTTTAGTTCATCAGGAAAAATTATACACAAGTAGTACAAATAAACAAATGTTGTGTCTTCGTCAGAACATTATTTCAAACTTATATGCAAATACAACCCTATCTATCTTATTGTTATATTTTATGATGGAACCCTGGACTCGTAATATATTACATAAGTATATAAATTTAATAATGGTTAAAACCAAAGTCCAGCTGGTCGTTGAACAAAATATTTCGGGCTTCACAGCTATTTATTTCTAGAATTTCAAAACAGTTTAATTTTCTACTCTTTTTAGCCATATGCAAAACTTTATAACCGTTGTTAAAATCGTGTTGTTCTCCAAAAGATGCTTGGCATAATTTGAAGAACTTTCGTACTCTTTGATACGTGTTTGAAATTGTTTCCCTGTGTGTCCTATATATAGGTACTTTATTACAACCCAATACATATACACCTCAAGAAATCATGATTCTTGGGATTAGACCGTGTCAAATTGGAATTACTATCCGACGTTTCGCCTTCGATTACACGAGGCATCTTCAGGGATCTTTACTCCACGAGATCTAAACACTGAATGAGCTCGAAGAGATTCAGGCGGGCTTTTATACCCGACTTGTGCTCGCCGAACCGTGACCCTGTGTTAAGATCGGTTTCCACGTGTAACCCGTATCTCTATCAAAATTTTTTGTATGTTTAAATATTTCAATAGATTCTCTAACTTTTCGTTTATAAATACCTGGAATCGATGCTAGAACCTTGGTTTCCTTTACATTTATGAAATGACCAGTGTTATGCTGGTGTTCAGCTACAGCAGATTGAACAATTTGGTTCTTTTTAATACATCGTTCATGTTCGTTAAGTCTAGTTGATATTGAGTGTCCTGTTTCTCCCGCATACACTTCTCGACAGAAGCAAGGAATTTTATATACTCCTGTTTGGAAAAGTACAATATCTTTCAGAGATCGCAAGCATTGTCCAATCTTCTTATGTGTATTGAAGATTGTACGAATGTTGAACCGCCGAAGTAATCGTCCTATTTTGTCTGTAGTGCCATGTATGTAGGGACGAACAACACTACCTAATGGTGGCTCTTTATCGTTCTCCTTTGGCGGAGTTGGATTACTATATCTTTTAATTTGAACGCGTAATATTTTCAGTGCAATAACCATTCCCTCTAAGAGCTTCGAACAGTTCCGATGTTTCCGATGTTAAAGGATCTTGATCAGAAATTGAAATAGCTCTGAATACAAGTGATTTAATAACCGATTCCTCTTGTGCTGGATGGTGATGGGAATTTGCATTTAAGTATCTATTTGTATGCGTCGGTTTTCTATACACAGAATGTCCTAATGTACCATTTTCCTTCCTTTGAACACATACATCTAGACAGGGAATTGTTCCATTAGATTCAATTTCCATCGTGTACTTGATATTATGATGTTGCTGATTAAGGTGGTCCAGAAATATGAGGAGATTATCCTGTCCATGAGACCAAACAACAAAAGTATCATCTACATATCTGAACCAGGGTTTTGGTTTTAGTGGAGTGGATGTTAGAGCAATATCCTCAAAGGCTTCCATAAAGATATTCGCTATCACAGGTAATAGAGGAGATCCCATAGCTGCCCCTGAAGTTTGTTCATAAAAATGAAATAAGTAGATGTAAGACAAGTTTCCACTAGGCTTATTAAGTTCTTATCAAGATTATTATTATCCAGTATGTCTGATATAATGGAAATTGAGTCGTTGACAGGAACATTTGTCTAAAGTGATTCTATATCGAAACTGACCAAAATATTTTTGGGATCCAACTGAATTGTCTTAAGTTTTTCCAACAAATGTGCAGAGTTTTTAATAAAAGAATCTGTTTTTCTAGTAAATGCATTAAGAAAATTTGAAAGATATTTACCTAATTTGTATGACGACTATGCCGTTGCCTTTATCTGCTTGAAGTACCAGAATGTTTGCGTCTTCATTTAAGGTCTTCCTTGCTGTCAAAACTTAAGACAATTCAGTTGGATCCCGAAAATATTTTGGTCAGTTTGGATGTAGAATCACTTTACACAAATATTCCTCTCAACGACTCAATTTCCATTATATCAGACATACTGGATAATAATAATCTTGATAAGAACTTAATAGACCTAGTGGAAGCTTGTCTTACATCTACTTATTACATGTTTCAAGGAACTTTTTATTAACAAACTTCAGGGGCAGCTATGGGACCTCCTCTTTCACCTGTGGTAGCGGATATCTTTATGGAAGCCTTTGAGGATATTGCTCTAACATTCGCTCCACTAAAACCAAAGCACTGGTTCAGATATGTAGATGATACTTTTATTGTTTGACCTCATGGACAGGATAACCTCTTCATATTTCTGAACCACCTTAATCAACAACATCATAATATCAAGTTCACGATGGAAATTGAATCTAGTGGAACAATTCCCTTTCTAGATGTATGTGTTCAAAGGAAGGAAAATGGTACATTAGGACATTCTATGTATAGAAAACTAACGCATACAAATAGATACTGAAATGCAAATTCCCATTACCATCCAGCACAAAAGAAATCGGTTATTAACTCACTAGTATTCAGAGCTATTTCGATTTCTGATCAAGATCCTTTAACATCGGAAACATCGGAACTGTTCGAAGCTCTCAGAGGGAATGGCTATTGCACTGAAGATATTACGCGTTCAAATTAAAAGATATAGTAATCCAGCTCCGCCAAAGGAGAACGATAAAGAGCCACTATTAAGTAGTGTTGTTCTTCCCTACATACATGGCACTACAGACAAAATAGGATGATTACTTCATCGGTCCGACATACGTACAATCTTCAATATACATAAGAAGATTGGACAATGCTTGCGATCCCCGAAAGATATTGTACCTTTCCAAACAGAAGGAGTATATAAAATTCCTTGCTCCTGTGGAGAAGTGTATGTGGGAGAAACAGGACGCTCAATATCAAATAGACTTAAGGAACATGAACGATCTATTAAAAAGAAACAAATGGTTCAATCTGCTGTAGCTGAACGCCAGCATAACAATGGCCATTTTATAAATGTAAAATAAACTAAGGTTCCAGCATTGGTTGCAGGTTTTTATCAACGAAAAGTTAGAGAATCTATTGAAATATTTAAACATACAAAAAATTTCAGTAGAGATACGGGTTACGGTCTAAATCACACGTGGAAACCGATCTTAACACAGAGTCACGGTTCGGCGAGCACAAGTCGGGTTTAAAAGCCCGCCTGAATCTCTTCGAGCTTATTCAATGTTCAGATCTCGTAGAGTAAAGATCTCTAAAGATGCCTATTGCAATCGAAGGCGAAACGTCGGATAGTAATTCCAATTTGACATGGTCTAATCTCAAGAACCATTATTTCTTAATTGACCAAAGCCGTGAAAGCTTCCGTTCTACATTTACCCCTGATTTTTGGCCTTTGTCTGTTTTTGATTTATTGTTTTTTAAGTATCTAACTAGAGTGTAGTTAGTTTTATAGGCTATTTTGGTAGTATTTTTCTGAAAATACTTTGCTAGTTTAGGGGATTTTTTTCCTGTATATATAAGAATTACAATTTTTGTTGGATTCCTTATTATAGTAAACTAAGTTAATTCCTTTTCTATACTGTTTCTAATTGACTATTTTGTCTATTATGTTGGGATTATAGCCATTATTTACTGCGACTTGTTAAATTACATTTAATTTCAAGTTGTAGTTATCTGGGGATAGGGATATACGAATAAAGCTATGTACAAAACTATTTAAAGCAGCCATTTTGTATATAATGGGGTAGTTAGAATAGTTGGTAATAGTAATATCATTGTATGATGGTTTGTGGATATGGATATTTGCGATAATTGAATCTAAAAAATGTATAGACTTATTATCTTAATGTAATTCGATTGTTAATATTTTTGTTTAGGTTATTGATGTGTTCTTGGAAACCTTGCAATTGTCTTTGTGTATCAGTAAAACAAGCTTATATATCATCTACGTATCTACACTAACAAATACAATTTTTGCTTAAAGGGTGTTTGTGTATTAAGGACTCTAAATTATCCAAAAAATGTCTGTTAAAATAGGACTCAGTGGACTCCCGATTATCAAACCTTAGTCACTCAGATATACTGATTCATAGAACTCAAAATAGTTCTGCCCTGAACACACTGACAATGTTTCCAGAATATCGTTTTTAATGACTGGATTTACATTAGTTTCATTTAGCAAAATCTCTACTAACTTAATTGCTTCGATGGTAGGGCTACTGGGAAACAGATTCAGCACATCGAAGGAGACAAAAAATGCATTTTTAAGGATAACTAGGTTTTTAATATTATCAACTAATTAAATAAGTATTTTATGCTATATTTATCAGTAAATTTGCAAAATGTATTAAACATTTCAATTAATTTGTTAAAAACGTGGACAGCTGGTACTGTTACGTATGAAACAACAGGCTTAATTAGACAAACAAAAATCTTTTTTGGCTTTTTCGCAACTGAATAAAAATATTTAACTTTAAAATAATTCAAGCAAATATTTAAATTGTAGACATATAGACTAGTCTATCTACGGAATGTTTCGATACATAATATAAACAATATTATTTAATCAAGCATAAGCAATGATATCATTTACCTTAAGTTTTTATAGACACATAGTAGTTGTACAAATACTTTCATCTTATCGGGGCTCATCAGTGCGCCGTAAGAGAGAAACATTAAATAATAGAGAAGAATTGATTTCAAAATTTTAAAATTTGTCAATTTGTTTGACTTGTAACCTGCGCGCGTTTAGATTGAAAGTATTTGTACAACTACTATAAAAACTTAAGATAAATGATATAATTTCTGATGCTTGCTTAAATAATATTGTTTATATTATGTATCGAAACATTCCGTAGACAGAATAGTCTACATGTTGAGGTGTGTAATTATATTAAATATTTGCTTCAATTATTTTAAAGTTAAATATTTTTATTCAGTTGCGAAAAAGCCAAAAAATATTTTTGTTTGTCAATCTAAACGCAACAAATGACCTGAACACATTTAAAGGCCTAATTAGCTTATTGTTTTTATGCTACTTTATAAATGAGTATAATTTTGGGTTGTGGATTCATAACTTTTTCAGTATTTCAACATTGTAAGGTTTTGTAAATGTAATCTATTTTATTCATAGTAATAACTATTTTTCCTTTATCCGCTTTCGTAAAAACGATATTATTCTGAACTATTTTGCCTTTAATGGTTTTCACTATCTTAAATCGTTGGAAAATCGTTCTTTAGGAAGTTCGAATGGTATAGAGTTAATAGATTTAGCTAATATATTTGTTTGTAACATTTAGTCCAAACTACTAATGCTAATCTGCATTCTACTCCCAAATATTCTATATTTTCTATGCTTTCTTTAACCGAAAGATTATAGTTAAAACCATATTTTAAAAGTTTAGTTTTACGGGGAGAAAAAATGGTATTGAGGTTAACAAATCTATCAAAAAACTTATGTTCAGAATATGTGTTAGGAATTCTGTTATCTATCAAGAAACTCGTGTTCAGAAAATGTGTTAGGAATTCCATTATTAACATTTCCGGTCACATTATAGTTACTAATTTACTTAATTTGTTCTTTTACCTTACATACTTTTGATTTACGATATATTCCACCTCTTGTCTCGTATCACTATCAAATCACTCGAACTCAATCCGATTCAGTCTAAATGTCAGTTCACTATGTATCATTTTGAGGTAAATGTTTTTTTTAGTGTACTGAACTTTTCGATCTTCTTTTAACAATCTCTTAAGTCATTCCTTTTGTGCGATTTTGGTAGAGTTGCTCTTTTTGCCTCTCTTCAATTTCACGTAGTTTAACAATACTTTTTTTTACGTACTCATTAAAAAACCGAATGTTTTAGATTTACGTATCAGTTTAAAATTCCATACAGCTAGAAAGCTCGTCGAAACTTGCAATAAAAATTCAATGGAGTTAGCCGTTACTTGACTGAAATTCGTTATACATAAGTACAAATTAAGAAATCATGGTTCTTGGTTCGTGTCAAATTGGAATTATATCCGACGTTTTGCCTTCGATTGCACGAGGCATCTTCACGTGTGAATTTTTTGTATGTTTAAACATTTCAGTAGATTCCCTAATTTTTCGTTTATAAAATTCTGAAACCGATGCTAGAATCTTGGTTTCCTTTACATTTATAATGTGGCCAGTGTTATGCTGATGTTCAGCTACAGCAGATTGAACAACTTGTTTCTTTTTAATACATCGTTCATGTTCTTTAAGTCTAGTTGATACTGAGCGTCCTGTTTCTCCCACATACACTTCTCCACAGGAGCAAGGAATTGTATATACTCTTCTGTTTGAAAAGGTGCAATATCCTTCGGGGATAGCAAGCATTGTCCAATCTTCTTATGTGTGTTGAAGATTGTACGTATGTTGGACCGCCGAAGTAATCGTCCTATTTTGTCTGTAGTGGCATGTATGTAAGGAAGAACAGCACTACCTAACGGTGGCTCCTTATCATCCTCCTTTCGCGGAGTTGGATTACTATATTTTTTAATTGAACTCGTAATATCTTCAGTGCAATAGCCAATCCCTCTCAGAGCTTCGGTCAGTTTCGATGTTTCTGATGTTAGAGAATCTTGATCATAAATTGAAATGGCTCTAAATACTAGTGAGTCAATAACTGATTTCTTTTGTGCTGGATGGTGGTGGGAATTAGCATTTAAGTATCTATTTGTATGCGTCGGTTTTCTGTATACAGAATGTCCTAATGTACCATTTTCCTTCCTTTGAACGTATACATATAGAAAGAGAATTGTCCCATTAGATTCAATTTCCATTGTGAACTTGATATTATGATGTTGTTGATTGAGGTGATCTAGAAATATGAGAAGATTATCTTGTCCATGTGGCCATACTACAAAAGTATCACCTACATATCTGAACCAGTGTTTTGGTTTTAGTAGAGAGGATGTTAGAGCAATATCTTCAAAGGCTTCCATAAAGATATTCGCTACCACCGGTGATAGAGGAGATCCCATAGCTACCCCTGAAGTTTGTTCATAAAACGTTCCTTGAAAGATGAAATAAGTCGATGTAAGACAAGCTTCCACTAGGTCTATTAGATTCTTATCAAAATTATTATAATCCAATATGTCTGATATAATGTAGATTGAGTCGTTGACAGGAACATTTGTGTATAGTGATTCTACATCGAAACTGACCAAAATATCTTCGGGATCCAACCGGATTTCCTTAAGTTTTTCTACGAAATGTGCAGAGTTTTTTATAAAAGAATCTGTTTTTCCAGGGAATGGATTAAAAAAGTTTGAAATATATTTATCTAGTTTGTATGTGGGCGAGTCTATTGCACTGTCGGTCGGTCGAATGGGTACATTGTTCTTGTGTATCTTAGGAAGACCGTAGAACCTGGAAATTTTGGAGCTGTTTGGTTTCGATGATTTCTTCTCCGCTGGTGCTAGACTGGATGCGTTAATCAGATTGGTGATGTAGGGTCTCTCTGCATAACTTTATAGGTGTTGTTGTCCAAAAGTTGAGCTATCTTTTCCACGTAGTCCGTTCTGTCCATGACGATTGTAGCGTTGCCTTTATCTGCTGGAAGGACCAGAATGTTTCCATCTTCATTTAAGGTCTTCATCGCTATTTTTTCGGCTGCGGAGAGATTTGATTTCCGTGGTTTTGAGTTTTTAATGATCTTCGCTGTCTCATATCTGACTTCATCAGCTTGCTCTACTGGTAATCTTGTGATTGCTGCTTCAACGGAGAATACTATGTCTTCTACGGGAATGATTCTTGGTGCTATTCCGAAATGTTGGCCTTTGGAAAGGACGGACTGTTCTGCTTCGGTAAACTAATTGATGACTGTATTCTGCGGAGGTTTCACTGGATTTTTTCTGTTCAGGAGTGCTTAAAACTTCTTTTGTTGCTTAAAAGTAACTTCTTGATGGATTTTTTCTGCTTGTGCATTGGTGATGTTGTCCAAAGTTGTAAATATGGCTCTTTCAAGTCTAAAAGCTAATTTCAGGTGAATTTCTAGAAGTTTACGGGCATTTATATCTAAATCACGACGTATTGCCTTAAGTCTTTCTCTAACTAATGCATTGCTAGCACGCTTATAAATATTCTTAGCAATTCTAGAAGTAACATAATATCTCACCTGTAGTGATTTCGGTACTACATCCTCATCTCGGCATCTAAGGAGAAAGGCCAACTGGCAGAGTAACTTCTTCTTGTTGTTCCGGAGATCGCCAAAACCTTTGGCATCCTCTTGGTTTCCTCCCCATAGAGGTTAGCTAACATAAAACGGAAGCTTTCACGCCTTTGGTCAATTAAAAAATCATGGTTCTTGGGATTATACCGTGTCAAATTGGAATTACTATCCGACGTTTCGCCTTCGATTGCACAAGACATCTTCAAGGATCTTTACTACTTGTACTCGCCGAACCGTGACTGTGTGTTAAGATCGGTTTACACGTGTGGTGTAGACGATAACACGTATCTCTATTGAATTTTTTTGTATGTCTAAAAATTTCAATAGATTCCCTAATTTTTCGTTTATAAAATCCTGGAACCGATGTTAGAACCCTGGTTCCTTTACATTTGTAATATGGCCAGTGGTATGCTGATGTTCAGCTACAGCAGATTGAACAATTTGTTTCTTTTTAATACATTGTTCACGTTCTTTAAGTCTAGTTGATATTGAGTGTCCTGTTTCTCCTACATACACTTTTCCACAGGAGCAAGAAATTTTATATACTCCTTCTATTCTCCATTCCCTTCCAACTACAAATAACCAAATGTTTAGAAAATTTCCAATATATTACAAATATTGACAGCTGTTTCGACAACACAGAGCATTATTTCAAACTAATATCTATATACAAAATGTTTGACCTTATATATTTTATGATGGAACCCTCGACACGATATCTATTACCTAAGTACATAAATTTAATAATGGTGAAAAACCAAAGTCCATCTGGTCGTTGAGCAAAATATTTTGGGCTTTACGTCTATTTATTTCTAGAATTTCTAAAAATTTTCTACTCTTTTTAGCGACATGCAAAACTTTATAATCGTTGTTAAAATCGTATTCTTCCGAAAAGTGTTTGGCATAATTTAAATCCGTTTTACCCTTAATATAAAAACTATCGAGCTCTTTGAAACGTGTTTGAAATTGTCTCCCTATCTGTCCTATATGTATGGAAATAACTAAATTGGTTTCTTTTTTAATACTTCATATCTCCGACTTTATTAATGGTAATGGGTTACGTAAGGTCGAATTTTTTTCATTGTAAAGTCTACTTTTAGTACGGTTCTATATATTTTTCCCATTCGAGGCACCGGGATCCATTGCACAATCAAATAAATAACGGTTTTCAAGCGGTTTTCCATATTTTTGCCCTATTTTGAACCGCCATTGAAACTGTTTGTTGCTTCGAGTTGTGTGACCAACCATTTTTTTACACTAAATGTAGAAAAGTAAACTGCTACACGACTTTTGGCGAATTTTTATACATCTTTGGAGATATGGTGCAAAAAGTGAAAATTTTCAACTTTCTAGCTGATTTTAACTATACTTCACTCTGAATTGGATATTTTCCCAAGTAACACTTTTATTCATGAATACGTCATTGTTATCATAAGGATTTTCATTGAAGTAACCGGAACTTGGTGTCACCACGTCCTGTTTAAGCTGAGACTACGTAGTCATTACCAAAATGTGGAACAATTTTAGGGTAACTATTTCGTATATAACATGTAACTGTGACTTTGACTATTACGTAGATAGTAATGAAATGTGCAGTTCCATTCAAGTAGCCGAATATTTCACCCTATTCGTCACTTCCTTATTCCTGTCTTTATTTAATCCGTTTTAAAAATATGTATGGTTCGTTTTAATACAAACAAAACAGTTATGGCGACTACAAACACTCAAATTGGGAATATGGTGTAGAGCGTATAGAATACGTTATTGGTATTTGATATAGGATACATGCGTTTCACTTAGTTTTCTGGCTATGCTAAGGACCTAAAATTAAAATGCAGGCAATTTCTCTGAAGAATATGCTGATGATAGTCGTAAAAAAATTTACGTGCCTTTAAAATTTCTTAATTTTCAATACATTTTGGTCAAATATATTGGCCAATTTAAATCTCAAAAATGTAATTCTGGACTTTGATTTAAATAGTAATTATCGTTAAATATCTTATTATAATCGGTGATTCTTTCTAAAAACGGATCGTTTAATTTGTCTGAATTTCTAATCTTTATACTCACAAAAACAAACATCATAGCTAAATATTTATAGGAGAGATGAAAATAAACAATGGCGTTCTATTGGACTTTTACTTTTAGGTTGGCTGCATTTCTTTACTGAGAAAATTACCTAACATCAAGTGTCTACGACTGCTCCCATACCCTTTTATAGTTTTGGATTTTTTAAATACGCAACTGTCACTTATACCCAATTACACTGAAGTCTTGAACACTAAGGTGGTACTAGTAAAGTTATCCCATTAAACCTATACCGTATATTACTACCAAGCGGTTACGATTTGCGAACAATCCGCCGGTTCTTTAAAATATATGCATTGTATCATAGCATGCAGAGAGTTGCGGTACTTGAGTCACTACTATAATTCTGCCATCTATCATAACCATACCCCTTTGTTTCGTTTTTATTTTTTGTTTCCTTAAAATACCGCTTTAGGTTGTTTTATTCAGGTCTGATATAACCAAGTTTAAAGTTAGTTTTTTGCAAAATATGACTAAATTAATCTACTTTTATATTGACAACCTCTGTCAGCGTCAGTTATAAACGTAGGGTTATGTTAATGTTTTACTTTAATAATCTACTCGAACTATCTAGTACAAACTTACTGTTTCATTTAGATTTTTAACAAATAACAATGTTTGTGCAAGCGAGTAATGAGAGTTGTCTGTCAAGCGAGTTTAATAATGTAATATGTACTGAAGAAGGCCTACAAAATATAGTTTCTTCTATGCTAATCTTAGAGAGCTTCTCCCTCAAATTGAGGTGCTGAATAAAGTAAAACATACACTAAGACATGAAACAATATTGCCTTTTACAGCAAAATTAAACCAAAATATAATAAGGTGCAAAATTTAATAACTTTTCTTGCAGTAAACTTAAACTTAATATATTTACGGTCATAGTCATTTACACATTCATCACAAACACGTTATAATTACAAGCAAAAAACAGGTGAATCAGGCTTAAATACATTTCTTCATATGGCCAATGGCTGAGAACTTCTTGTTTGAGTCAATATTCACTTTAATAATAACAAAAACTAATAAAATGAGATACTAAAACAACAAACCTCATAAGAAACCCACGTAGGCGAAAAGTCAACAAAACGATTTTAGCAGAAATCTGGCCCAACTAATCAAAAATTGGTTACTTTTTTGTTGCCACTGTCCTTATAAAATCATCGACCGAATCTCGTACCAGCGCCCCCTCAAACCTCAAGTACAAGTAGCAGTAGATGATAACTTTTTCAACTCTGCAACGACTCGTTTTACGTTATAGTAATACGTTATGGGAGTACATTTGAACGTAATGCAGTAGTCTGCAAAGTTCAAGAAGGTACTCATACTTAAAAGTTGTAATTTAGTAAACAGATTAGAAACAGTAGGGTAAACAGTACAGTTGTTAGCACTCAGGGTATTATTGGCACCCTTTCATAAATATGAATATCTTAAGATTCCAATATTAAATACACAGTTTTTGGTAAATGGAGTAAGATCGGGCAATATTGCCATTCGCCATCCAGTAATTGCATTATACTACTTTTGACAGTTAATATTGTTGCACTTATATGAACAAGTGCATGACGTGTGTGTGCCATAATCAAGGATAATTTTAGTAAAGTTCATAAGGTAGGCTTGCTATTTTGGCTTGATTTTAAGTATTTTGGATTTAAGTAAAATTTTGATATGGTTATGTGTACAGGGTGTCCAAAATAAGAATGTATATCTCCTTATCTCGAGAACCATAACAGATAAAAGGCAAGTTTATATACAAAAGTTTCTTAGCTTCTTTTGAATTTTTATTTTATTATATTCTTATTTATACAGGGTGTTTCGTTTGGGCTGGGCTGACATGCACTTTCTTATTTTAAATGGGACACCCTATATATTATTGCAGATTATGATAACGCGCTTAAAGACGAGTTCACCAATATATAACAGTATGGGCCTATAGTGCAACGTTTCGGATTTATTGACATTTTTCTTCAGTTTTCTACCTATTTTCAAATTAACAGAAGTAAAGTACTTTTATAAATTTTAAAATTTTTGTTAGAGCCTTAAAAAATTAAAACCTCGTTCTACTCACAGTCTTATATTCGAGTTTTAAAACTTCAAAAAAGTTACAATGTTGCCATGCTTTGCGTATCGTAATTTTTTTTTTTAAATTTAAATGCAACACCCTGTATATTACAATAAATTCGGATAGAGAATTGAAGTAAGATTTCAACGACCCATAATAATATGGGTCTCCGACTTATAGTTTTAGACTTATTGACGATCATCTTCAGCATGCAACTAATTTTTTTAAGACACATAGAGTGCCATGGAAATAGAGTTTGAAAGGACGCCAAGGTAAACGTCGCAAGAAATGTCAACATAATTTCCTGCTAGTGCTATTGATATCTTTTAACATTATAAAAATGTATTCAAATCAAGAAAAGTTGATTCTTTACCAGTGCTATTTGGAAAATAATCGTAGTGCTGCTTTGGCTCTTAGGGCATACCAACGAAAATATCCCGAAAACCGAATCCCAGATCGAAGAATTTTTCAGAAAATTGAAAGAGATCTCGAGGGACACAGTGTTTTAAAATACGATAAAAGAATAACACCAAGATCTGTTTTAATCGAAGAAGAACAACTAAATATTTCCTTGTATTTTGAAGAGAATTCCGAAAATTCTATTCGTGATGCAGAGCGCGATTTAGGCGTTGCTAAATCTACTATTCATTTTTCGCTTAAACTTAATAAGTACAGGCCATGGAAGTTTGCGAAATTACATCATTTAGAGCCAAATGACTCCGTTACTAGATTAGAATATAGCAATTTAATTATGGATCGTCAATTCCAGAAATCTATATTAAATAAAATATGTTGGACAGATGAAGCAACCTTTAGTACCTATGGAGTTTTCAACAGAAAAAATAGCCATTTCTGGGCACAAAAGAACCCGAAAAAATTTAAAACTATACAACATCAAGGACGACGAAGCATTAACGTGTGGTGCGGAATCTACAGAGGTACAATTATAGGCCCCGTATTTATTGATCAGCATTTAACTGGCCCTAGATATTTACAGTTACTTAGAGACACAATTAAGCCCTTGCTAGACATACGAGGAAATACTAACGAAATAATATATCAAATGGACGGCGCTCCATGCCATAACACGCTAGATGTAAAGAACTTTCTTTCCAACAATTTTATGGAATGGATAGGTCCAAATGGGGATATTCTGTGGCCTCCTAGAAGCCCAGACTTATCTCCATTGGACTATTTCTTATGGGGAACATTAAAGGATAAGGTTTACCAAAACCGCTGCGAAAATATTGAGGATTTAAGAAACAAAATTATTATGGAAGTTGCGTATTTAAATGAAAGTGGAGCAGTTCGAAAAGGACCAATAAATTAGAAATGATTCTTACAACTTGCATTGCCGAAAACGGTGGACTCATTGGTCATTTAATAAAATAATTTTTTGTATAAGTTTTTTGTAGAATTTTTTCCAAATAAATTTTGTTATTATATAAATAAAAACAATTAAGCAATCTAATATATAAATCTGTAAATCTAATTAAAGCGTTTTCAAATTATAATTTGTTTTTATAAATATTATTTCTTTACCAACCAATAACGCTGTTTTTTATTTAGAAATACACAAAAATATGGAAAATTATAAAATAATTAACAAGTATCACATTTTTCGTTTATACCGGCTGAAATACAGGCGATACGCTTACAAAGTATGTTTTGAATTAAATAACTATCTAAAAAAAGCAAAATATACACGGTTTAGATTTTATTGAATAACTGAGTTTCTTGTTATTTTTTTGTTGTTTTTCCAATATCTTAATATTTAAGCAAAAAATAGGTGAACATTAATTAAATTTAAAAAATTAGCCTCCGTATTCGCTAAAAAGGTTAGACCAGATCTAGTTACCATGACATTTAAAACTGTTAGTTCGCCAGTTGCGTTTTGTATATGTCACTGTCATTTGGTAATTGTGACTACAATAATTTATTTGCTCTATAGTTACATTTGTCATTTTAAACCTATAACTGTTACTGTTAAGTTAGACATGGTCTAAATTTAAACCCCTTTAGTGAATACGGTTCTAAGGGTTTTATAATTAACGACACTTTTATATTAAGATAATAATCAAGGGTAAATAAAGATTATCGGTACCTAAGTAATAACTCTTAATGCATACATTATAATACACCCACGAATTTTTTGAAATTAAACAAATTGAAAACTTTGTCTTAAAAAAATTAGTTGCATGCTGAAGATGATCGTCAATAAGTCTAAAACTATAAGTCGGAGACCCATATTATTATGGGTCATTGAAATCTTACTTCAATTCTCTATCCGAATTTATTGTAATGTACAGGGTGTTGCATTTAAATTTAAAAAAAAAATTACGATACGCGAAGCATGGCAACATTGCAACTTTTATGAAGTTTTAAAACTCGAGTATAAGACTCTGAGTAGAACGAGGTTTTAATTTTTTAAGGCTTTAACAAAAATTTAAAAAATTATAAAAGTACTTTAGTTCTGTTAATTTGAAAATAGATAGAAAACTGAAGAAAAATGTCAATAAATCCGAAACGTTGCACTATAGGCCCATACTGTTATATATTGGTGAACTCGTCTTTAAGCGCGTTATCATAATCTGCAATAATATATAGGGTGTCCCATTTAAAATAAGAAAGTGCATCACAGCCCAGACCAAACACAACACCCTGTATAAATAAGAATATAATAAAATAAAAATTCAAACGAAGCTAAGAAACTTTTGTATATGAACTTGCCTTCTATCTGTTATGGTTCTCGAGATAAGGAGATATACATTCTTATTTTGGACACCCTGTACAATAAATATCGTTTAAGGCTTTAAAAACACTCTTTCGCTGCCTTTT
Organism: Kuschelorhynchus macadamiae; assembly: GCA_030620095.1. NCBI lineage: Eukaryota > Metazoa > Arthropoda > Insecta > Coleoptera > Curculionidae > Kuschelorhynchus > Kuschelorhynchus macadamiae. The sequence goes on from JAUTXW010002776.1 coordinate 401,187, forward strand.
ATTTAATTCAGGTGTCAATTACTATCCAGTGGATTTTACGGATAAACAATTATTGGCACTAAGTGCCAATTACTAAATAACGTTTTCAACGTTTTTACTAAACTTTTCTAGCCCATTTCCTTACGATAAATTTGAATTTTTTATTTTAAAAACTTACAAAAATATATTCAGATTGTTGGCACCTTACCAATAACTGGATTTTGAGTGTGCCAATAACTAAATCGACTTTATTGTTTCAATTTATATATTCCCAGTTAGGATGGTCCTTAGGTAAACAATTCGTATTTTTTACAGAAAATGCCGAAAGTTTACGAAGGAAAGAAATATAATAAAAGATATAGTGAAGAGATCCTGCAAAAAGCGTTACAAGAGATAAAAAATGGGATGCCTAAAAAAACTGCATCAAAAAAATATGGTAATCCACGTGGTACACTGCAGTTTCGATTAACATGAGAGAGGAGACCGTATTAGTGAAATGGATAGAAGATAGTGTCAGAAAAGGCTTTGCGCAGAGAAAAGAAAGTCAGTCCAGTGTTAAAGCTTTTCTGGACAAAAACCCTAGAACAAATTGCAAATTTAAAATTAACTATCCAGGTGATGGTTGGTATAAAAGTTTCTTGAGACGCCATCCAGTTTTAACTGAAAGACAACCAGAAGCGGTAACTGCAGCCAGTGCGTCAGTAAGTAAACGAGATTTAAGAGGTTGGTTTTCAAAAAGTGAAACATATTTGAAGGATGAAAATATATTCGATATTTTGCAAGATTCAAAGAGAGTCTTTAATTTTGATGAAACCAACTTTCAGTTATGCCCAAAAAACAAACAATGTTATAGCACCAGTAGGTACTCGCAATGTATATGAGGTGGATCATGGCCAAGCAAAATTGACAGTGACAGTTTTATTTACATTTTCGGCTGCAGGAGAAACAACCCTTCCCATGATTGTATTTCCTTATAAAAGACTACCAGCTGACATTACTTCAAATATTCCAAGTAATTGGGGAGTCGGAACCTCTTCAAATAGATGGATGAAAGCAGAACTTTTTTACGAGTATATCGCCAATGTTTTCCATCATCATCTTGTAAAATCTGAAATAAAGTTCCCTGTAATGTTATTTGTAGATGGACATACAACACATCTTACATATGAAGTAAGTGAGTTATGTACCAGACTTAAAATTATTTTAGTGGCATTATACCCACACTCTGCCAGGATCCTCCAGCCTGCAGGTGTTTCGGCTTTTAAACCCATCAAAAATCTTTGGAAAAAGGAAGTGTTACAGTAAAGAAAAACTAATCCAAAAAATTTACTAACAAAAGATAAATTAGCACCTATTTTGGATAAAGTCATAATTCAGTTAAAACCCGAAACAATTATGAATGTGTTCCTTGCGTGCGGAATTTTTCCATGGAATCCATCAACTATAGATTATACAAAATGTTTAGGCAAACGAAAATTACCGAAAGATAGTGTAAATTCAAGAATTTTAAAAAACAACAGATTTAAAGATATAGTGGGGGAAAATTTATTTCAATGCATTGAAAGTATTAACGCTGCAAATATTCAGTGACAAAGTGAACATTTTCAAGCACTCATCAGTATATATAAAGTCTTTGTACCGGACCACATTGTTGCTGAAACAGAAAGCGAATCGAAGAATACGAATATACTGGGAGAAAGAACCGAGAATTTACAGAGATCACTTGCACAAGATCAGATAAAAATTAAAGGTAATGAAAAAAAAGTGGATACATATGAAGAATTTGAAGAATTTAAAAAAACTGAAAATATACATCTCGGTGATGGAGACGAAAACGTCAAAGTCTTTGATTTAAATGATATTCCAATTATTTTTATGTCATCTCCGTCTAAAACTGTAGAAACATATAATAACGAATCGCCATCTGTTAAAAATACGTCACCTGAAATGTTAGTTGAAGCGACATGTACCTTGAAAGCAACTATGGAAACTCCCGAACTAAAACAAAATGACCCTGAGTTAATAACTATAATGGCAAGCAGCATGACCCTTAGAGAACTGCCCAATGAAACACCTGAAATAAAAAAATATTTAATGTGGCATGATACACCACAAAGAAAAGCAAAAAAAAAATCCGAAAAACTGCCGTTTGTATTGATATCTGACCAGTGGAAAAAAATTAATTTAGAAAAGTTAAATAAAAGGAAAGCAGAAGAAGAAGTTAAAGAAAATAGAAAAAAAAAGACTAAGGCTAAACAAAAGATGGAAACAAAAAAAGATTCGGTAAAAAGAAAAAGATGACTACCGCAAAGTGCTAGGAAAATACCTGAAAAAGGAAAAACAAATAAAGAATGCGTTGAAAAAATAAGTCCAAAGTCTGCAGTTGTAAATGTCTACTCTAAAGTTTTAAATCGTTAAAACTAGTGCATGTCAGAAATTTATTTGAAAATGAAACAAGTAACAATGATCCTATTCATGTATATAATTTTGAAGATTTTGTTAATAATAAAAAAGTGTTTTCAGGGCTTTGCTTTATCTGCACTTTTAATATTACACAAATTATCTCTGGTATAAAATGTAATACTTGTAATAGAATGCGTGCAATGCATCAATGCATTAGAAAACATAATAATATGCCACCAGTTGTAAAAAGCTATGTTTGTCAAGCTTGTGTAAAAACAGTAAGTAAAGATTTAAATAATAAGTACGTATGAAAAATACATTTAATGCACTATATCGTTAAAAATAATTTAGAAACTACTTTAAGTTTTTTTATCGGTTAAAAATAGAAATAATGAATAATAATATTTATTTTAAAGCACTATTAATGTTTTTCGTACCTACATACCAAAGGTTTATTGACACATTTTATTGTACCTAAAAAATATAGTTTTAAAAATTGTAATTTTTAGAGTAGTTTATAATGTTTGTTTTGAAGGATTTATGTTGTTTTTCGTACTTACCTAATGTTTCTGAACAACCATGAGTTTAAACTATATTGAGAATCGTGTTTTGTAGACGACTAGACAAATATTTTATAAATCTTATGTTCTTTGTTGTAATAAATATAGTATAATATAACTAATAAAGCTATATTCGTAGTTTTGTTTAACTTTTTACAGGTACCAATAATTGTATTTTAAAGTGCTAATAACTATATTTTGGGTGCCAATAATACAATTTTAGTTCAACTAGATATTTATTGTGTTTTAGACGTTAAAGTATCACTAAAGTTGTAAACGGATTTTGTAATCAGTAGTTTAAATACATATGTAACTTGTAAAAACAATTTTGTGTCATTTTTCTGTCAAAACAAAAAATTACAGCAGAAGTAATCAAAATAGTTTCTTAAAGAGTCAATTACTGTACCACTTACCCTAACTTTGAATAATTACTATTATGTCACGGAAAAGAAATGACGACCTTGGAGTGAATTCCTTAAGTAGTTGCTTGGCAGTAGTTTTTATATATTTACTTTGCATGGAAAATTACGATAAAGTATTACTTGCAGTAACAAATACATATATTATACTTAAAACGTGTTTGTTGATATATAGTAAGGTTATTAGTAATAAATACGTAAAAACTTTTAAAGAGTAGTAGTGGAAACAGTTGTAGCTACTTTAGTGCTAGCGGGGTTGTCTTTGAGAACTGGCCTAAATAGACACAAATATTTTAAGCATAACAACAACATTTGTTTTAGAACAAGAAATTGCCTGATAATTAATTTGCTATTATAGGTATTGGATATGCTGGATACCCGGGAGGGTACGGAAACTCTTACCATGGAGGATTTGCACAACACCATTATGGGGTCGACGCGCAGCCGAGCAACGTCTACCAAGACATTGTCTACGCACCTAGTGCTGCAGCCTCGGCAGGAGGAGAAACAAATGGAAATACAAACGACGCCTCTATTCCAGTTAATGTTGCCCGAAACGGAAAAGATATTGAGAGAAGACGAGACAAACTGCTCTATAGAAAAGCTAGAGACATCACCGGAAGAGGTAGTGGACTTTCACTCAAAAAATATTCTTCGACAGAAACTTAGCACAATGTATAATACATATAAGACTGATAATTATTTAAAGACGTATTTATTTGTTTAGTTTTAAAGGTAAATTTTAAACGTGTTGGTAACTGCAATGACAATCCCCAAGAATGACAATGCAATGCAATATTCTTCTTACATAAAGCAAATATGAATTTCTACAACTCAATTTTAAGAAACTTTTTAACTTAAGGTTTGTTTTTTTTTGACTCTTGAAAACAGTCTCGGAGAGTACCTTAATTTGCTCCTAGTCAATGCTACAGGGTGGAAAAGAGGGTAAGAAAATGAGAGGACATCAGGTGCCACCTATCAAATTACTAGGGAGATGCCCTGGGACACTTAGGGTCGCTTTATCAATGCAGGGTTAGGCTAATGTAGTTCTGAGTTAGTAGATTGAGTTAGTACACATACCAAGTTAAATGCGTATTTTATTTAGACTCTACCTCGAAATCGTTAGACAAAATAACCTCGGGTTATATAATCTTTCGCTTAACATAACCTCAAGGGCAAAATATTGATTTCAATAATTTGTGTTTAGGTTTTATGTTTTTGGGCCATTGAGTACTACTACACTCACGAAGAAGCATACACAGACTAAAAATTAAGTAAAACACCGAAATATAAAATATATAAATATGAAACAACATTTTTTTCAACAAGTGACTTATAAACTGTTTTTGGTTAATAAAATTCCTTTTAAAAAGTAAATAGTTGTACTGCATTGAGGAGGCAAAACGCACTTTATCGTAAGAGTCAAGAGGCAATTTAAGAACATAACAAAATTAAACAATTTTGAATAAATCAACATGAAGGGAAGTAATGCGAAACTATACAGGAAGCTCTCTTAAATAATTTCGAATAAAAATACAATGTTTCTTCAATTCATGTACATGATGATTGAGTTTTACACAAAAATAACTTTTCTCAGAAAGTATACATAGAGCATGTCATACGTGGACGGACCACCCAAGATTATTCGCTTATATCTACCGAAAAGGACAATCACATCCTACGCAATTTTTGCTGGACTACCCCAATAGGGAATTAGAAAAACAATTGAATATCCATAGAAAAAATTGATTTTTCCGGTTTAACCGGAAACGAGGCCGGAATTAAACTTTTCGTGCCCCACGACATTTTAAAAAAGATCGATAGAGCTCTTTCCCCTGATTTCAAAAATATATTATATTATATTATATATTTATCTTTTACAATTTTCGAGATATTCGTATTTGAATACTACACTAGAGAGTCTACTATTCCAATAGTAGGTTGTGGTGGTAAACAAACGCAAACTTTAAAAGATAACTATATAAATTCAGATATTTTTGAAATCACAGTAAAGAGCCCAATCCATCTGTACTAAAATTTAATAGGGTTGCATCCAATTAGGCTCCAAATTCATTACTCACCCTCGTTGAAAATAGAGTATGCCATAACCATTGTTGACGCATGATGTCTGACCTTAAAACAGCAACCAGACGTTCATATTATGTCAAATTGCATTAAAATTACTGTATATTTAATTCATGTTGCTGAATAAATTGCTTGATTAAATTTTATTGACTATCGATCAAAATAAGGGCATTCGCAGAAAAAGTGTAGAATTCTACTAGCATACAGGGTTTCCCAAAAGAACCGGAACGGTCAAATAATGGGTGTCCAATTTTGACATTCCGATTTAAACTGGCCGCCATTTCTAAAAATCTTAGTTGACAGTTTTCTTATAGTGACAGATGTAAAGAGAAAACTTTGCGATTAGTTGTGTCTTGGTCGACATGGAGCGATTATCCATCGAAGAACGAGTATTTATTGTGAAATGTCATTACCAAAATGGGGAATGTTTTGCTGAAACTGCAAGAAGATGCCGTACTCATTCGGAAAAAATGCAGCACCATCTGTTAAGGTAATTGAAAATTTTATGAAGAAATTTGAACAGACTGGGTCCGTAACAGCTAATAGACAACATGTTCACAATCGTGGTGTCCGATCAGAAGTAAAAATTGCTGCGGTGAGGGCTAGTGTTGATGAAAGCCCGAAAATGTCAGTTCGTAAACGGTCACAGCAAGTCAACATTAAAAAATCGAGTCTGCATAACATTTTAAAGAAAGATCTGCATTTGAAAGCATATAAAATACAGTTGACTCAAGAAATAAAACCAAACGATCATGTGTCACGTCGTACGTTTGCTAATTGGGCCTTAGAAAGAAAGTAAGAACGGAACGATTTCTTTCACAAAGTAATTTTTAGCGACGAAGCTCACTTCGAAATTGGCGGATACGTAAATAAGCAAAATTGCAGAATATGGGGTGACGAAAATCCAAGAGAAATACTGGAGAAACGACTGCATCCAGAAAAAGTAACTGTGTGGTGTGGTTTTTGGGCGGGAGGTGTGATTGGGCCTTATTTCTTCCAGAATGAAGCCGGTGATGCAGTTACTGTGAACGGAGCCCGATACAGGACAATGCTGACAGATTACTTGTGGGATGAATTGGAAGGTATGGATGTCCAGAACATATGGTTTCAACAGGACGGTGCCACTTGCCATACCGCAGATGAAACACTGAATGTTTTAAGGCAGAGATTTGGCGATAGAATAATTTCTCGAAGAGCTGACGTTAACTGGCCGCCTCGGTCGTGCGATCTCACACCATTAGATTATTTCCTATGGGGCTTTTTGAAGGAAAGAGTTTACGTTAACAATCCTCGAACAACTGAACAGCTTAAAGTTAACATTACTCAAGCAATTGGACAAATTGGACAGAATGTCTGCGAAAATGTTATCGCAAATTTTGAGAAAAGAATATTAGCATGCCAAAGAAGTAGAGGGGGTCACTTGCTGGATGTCATTTTTCATTATTAACCGCAATAGTTGTACTTCAAAATAATATAATAATATTATAACATTTAAAGTGTTTTGTGTATTTTATTCCTAAATTAAATCGGAATGTCAAAATTGGACACCCGTTATCTCGGTAACAGATTAACATAACGTTATGAAATTTGGAATTGGGAGGTTATCAATGGTGTCGGACCTAAAAATAATATTTACAGCGTTGCCGGTTTTATAGTTTTTCCGATAGAACTCACCAAACCAAAGTGTTTTCAATGCTAGAATATCAAATTTTTCGTCTGGAAATTTTAAAAGATATGGCAAGTCCGTATTTTCATTCAAAAGAACCGGAATATATCTTTTAAAAATTTCAGAAGAAAAATTTGCTATTCTAGGATTGAAAGCACTTAGGTTTGGTACATAGTATGAGCACCAAACTATCACAACATTGTATTTAAAAAATGTAGTTGAGAAGTTTATTGAAAAAAACTATAAAACTGGCAACATTGTTAACAATATGTTAGCGAGATATCTGACCGTTCCGGATTTTTCAATGAAAATGTGGTCTTACCATATCTTTTAAAATTTCCAAAAGAAAAATTTGTTATTCTAGGATTAGAAACACTTTGATTTGGTCAACATTATAAGCGAAAAACAATCATAATATTGCATTTTAAAAAATAAAGTTAAGAGCTCTATCAAAAAAACTATAAAACCGGCAACGCTGTAAATATTATTTTTAGATGCGGCACTATTGATAACCTCTCTATGGCAAATTTTATAACGATATGTTAATCCGTAATTGAGATATTTGACCGTTCCGGTTCTTTTGAATAAAACTGCGGATTTGCCATATCTTTTAAAATTTCCTGATAAAAAATTTGTTATTCTAGGATTAAAAACACCTTGGTTTGGTGAACATTATAAGCGAAAAACAAACATAGTATTGCTTTTAAAAAAAATAAGTTAAGAGCTCTATCCCAAAAGCTATAGAACCGGCAACGCTGTAAATATTATTTTTAGGTCCGGCGCCATTAATAACCTCTTAATTCCAAATTTCATAACGTTACTTTTATCTGTTACAGAGATATTTGACCGTTCCGGTTCTTTTGGGAAACCCTGAATAATAGCTTCGGAATAATTATAATGCGTTGTCGGAAAATCAAACTTTTATTAATTACAAAGACCTAAGCATATCAAAAACCAAGTTGCCTATGCCTTCTCCGAGACATTAAAGTTCACCAGCTGATAGACAAAATTTCTTCAGGATATCGTTGGATACTTTAAAATAAACTTTCTCTGTGAATTTGAGTCAAATCCTTTTTTTGAAAAAGTTTCTTCATTCTAAAATTTTTAAAAAATTCCTTTCCGCAAAACACATATTGTTGTTTCAAAGCCAAACCAAGACCGGAAACTTAAAAATGTGTTAATAAAGAAAGGTATATTTTATCACCTTCTTTCAAATGATAAATACTCTAGGTTCATAGAAATTGATTTTTTAAATTTCCAGCTTCAAGTGTCAAAAGAAAATTTCTTTCGTCCTAGCCAAACTGAGGGGGGAAACTGAAAAAGCCGTAAAAAAAGTGTATTTAATTATCCTATTTCACTTGGAAGACATTCACTAATTTTAAAAACGTATGTTATTTTTTTGCCGACGGGACTCAAATTTTCCCGCCCTAACTAAACAAAGAGCAGAAATTCAAAAAATAATTAATAAAACTGTGTATTTATTTATCTACTTTCACATGGGAAACATTTCCAAGTTTTTAAAATTTTTTTTTTCTACCAAAAACTTAGTCTTCAGAACATAAATTTTCTCGCCCCGCTAAACAAGGGTGGAAACCCAAAATTTCATAAACAAAAAATGCTTATTTAATTATACTCTTTCATTTGAAAAACATTTCAGATTTTTAGAAATCTATTCTTCAATCAGCTAGAATCTCTATAACGCCAATCAGCTAATCGATAAAAAATCTTAACTTAATCTTAGCCCTTGGAAGAAGGCATCATAGGCAAAATACTCACGTTTATTATGTAAATAACTCTTTTCATAATTATCGACGCAAATTCCGATTTCAACCTGGTGAAGACGGTTAAAATCAAAATTTCAAAAAGTAACATTTCCGTCTCGAAACCGACTGCGTTGTACAGATAATGAACCTGGGGGTTTTAAATACATTTATATTAAAAAAAGTGATCAGAAAATTCTGTAAAAAATCATACTGACTAATATTAATACCCAGAATATGGGAAAAATAGTACCGGTGCTATTCGAGCATCTTGGAACACGGGATAACAAAATCTCGTCCGATTGACTTCCTTGTAAATCCTGCTTCGCCGCTATTGCTCCAAACAGGGGGAGCCATGATATGGCCAAATTATAACGTAAATACGGGGCATGTTATGTACACGCCCATTTTGGGCAACATATAAAAAGTGGAAGTAAAAACGTCAGTAGCAAACAAAAAAAAACGGCCTCCAACAATAGACTTTATCGAGTGCGTGTGCAAAAAAAAACAAAAAAGAAAACGGACAGTGCGTTTAAAACTACTAACATGGAAGGCTCAAACGAGTCCTGCAATGTACAACTAGTGAATGTGCGTAAGCCAATTAATTCTTCTCTGACAATTAATAACCGAAACGAGAGTTTGCGAAAAAACTGTGGCAAAATAAACTTGAACAACTAGTAAATGAAATAAACAATAGACACGGAAAAGTGAATCAATAATACAAAGAAAAACTGTCAAAACAAGAAAAAGTGAATCAAGAATACGAAGAAAAACTATGAAAACAAGAAAAAGTGAATCAAGAATACAAAGAAATACTATCAAAACAAGAAAAAAAAAGTGAACAAAACAGGATTATCAGTGAACTGAAAGAAAAAGGCAACTTCAGGTATGTCGATATTTTAATGAATGTGGCAGATTTAAACAAGCCCTCTAATAACTCTCAACACAAACAAACTAACCATGAATTCTCTGATAATATGCAAATTTCGGATCAGTCCGACACAACTGAAAGTGATCACTGTGTTAGATCTGATTTATCATCTAAAAGAAAACGTAAAATTAAAACTAAAAGTAAAATTACCGAAAACAGTAAAAATAAAATATCCAAGTCTGAGTGATAAGAGATAAATCAAAGTTTACCAATTTCTCAAACTTATTAAAACAACAAAAAATTAATTACGGTAATGCTATAACTGTCAGAGACGGGGTTAAGATTTTCCCTGCTACACCAAGAGAATATAAATTAATAATCAGTAATTTAGACAATCAAAAAATTCCCTACCACTCCTTCAGGTCAGCTGAGGTGAAACAACTACATGTGGTTATCCAAGGTGTTCTGGAGGAGTGGTCCGAGGACACAGTAAAAACACTATTAAAAAAGGAAGGTTTTAACCCCGAAAGAGTAATCAGGTGGTATAACAAAAACAAAGTCCCAATGCCACTGGTGCTTGTGATAGTAGAAACACAATGCACAAAACCAACTGACACTCAGTGTCACAGATGCCAATTGTTTGGGCAGTCACAATTTAGGTGCACGGCAGACATAAAGTGCCTTCAATGTGCAGGCAACCACTACTCTTATGAATGTAGAATTAAAGATCCTAAAGCTATTAAATGTGCAATTTGTGAGGACCCTCACACGGCAAACAATATTGATTGTCTTAATCATCCTAAAAACTTTACCCCGACATCAAACAAAAAATTCCAATGGGGTTCTCAAAACAATAGTAATTTAACTAACAAAAACAAAGAGAGTGGAAGTACCTCGAATAACACAAGCAATGAACAAAATATCTCTCAGTTATTCACAGCAGTTGCTCAAATGCATGAAACCCTTCAAAAATTAATCACTAATTTTACACAAACAATGCAAGAACAGTTCAAGGTACTTGCACCTCTTATGGAAAACAAAAAAGAAAATAACTCAATTAATGGCTAATAAAATTAGGCCAGGTTTCATTAAATTAGCATTAAAGGTAAAAAACTTGAATTAATAAACTTTGTAGAAGAACATAATTTAGATACAGTATTAATACAAGAAACATGGCTTAAAGGGTAAAGATTTAAATTCCCTAACTTTGCAGTCTTTCGTGACGACAGGCAGGAGGTACTATGATATCAGTTAAAAATAACTTAGATGCCTATAACATCCCTAATCCAGACATAACCAACACAATTGAAGGCACATATATTAAAATCAAACTTTTAAACGAAACTATATATAGGCTCGGTCTATTGTTCACACATTATTGATCATAATTTTAACACCAATCACTTAAAATCGATTTTCAATCATAAACAGATAAATAAATAAGGCCTTTAATAGACATATAAAAACAAACGAGAACATTACATTAAAACTGCCAGGAATCATCCCTGCGCTGGCGAAGTCAAGCAAATAAATGCTACTCTACTTAACCAGCAGAGAGACTATCCTGTGCTATGGAATGCGTAAGAAAATAAGATACATAATTAGTCGACAAAAAATGGCGATTTGTTTGTTAACATGGCAAAACAGATTGACACAAATTTTTTTTGTTAAATTCTTAGATCACAAAATATGAATTAAATAATAATATTCAAGGTTACAAAGTGTTCGACGGCGACGAAATTAAAATTAAAGAAGTACGAAAGGAATATAAAATAGCTGAGGTGTTTCTTTAGGAAGATCCATGCCCACAGAATAAAATGAGCTTAAGCTGTGACAGAAAAGTCCTGCAAGCTTTTTGCCTATCTAAAATAAAGTGTTTTAATTTAAACTTATTAAAATTGAAAAGTTTGAATTCTCTAGGCAATAAATTTAAAAGGGAAATTGAAATGTATGAAAAAGATCTTTTAAACAACGTTGTTCGAAAATGAGGCATTGTGTATTTATCCTTAAATCTTACATTAACTGAATGCTGTGATTCACGAGTTTGAAATATGTTATTCAAAGAACAACTGGATTTGGGATCATTAATAAGTTTAAAAATAAAATTTCCCAGATGATGTATCCATCGATTTTCCATACGTAACCAATTTAATTCATTTATTTTATGAGAAATATGTTCTCTTCTAGATATATCAAAAATTAAACGACAACATGAATTTTGTATAACCTGTATTTTATTTTTGTCCAAAGAATTCAATAAAATTACCATAATTAAATTGTGAAAGAATTAGGGATTCTGTGAGCAATTTTCTTAGATGAAAATTAATAATATGACGATTGGCAAATAATATTTTTAATTTAAAAAACGCCTTTCGTCTAAGTTCCTGCACGTGACTGCTGAAACGCAAATTAGAGTCGAAAATTATACCCAAATTCCGAGCCTGTTCAACAAAGTTTAATACATTATTGTCGATGGAGATATTCAGGCTTGAAGCTAAAAAGTTGTATTTGTCCCTATTACCAAATATCATCACATTAGATTTTTTGAATTTAAATTTAGATTATGTTCTTTAGACAAAGTATTAATTACATTTAAATCATTATTTATTATATTATTAGCCACTTCAAACTCTTCGGGTCTAAAGGAAAAATAAATCTGGGTGTCATCTGCGTATGCTATTATCTTACAATTATTAAGAGACGTTAAAATGTCATAAGTATAAATGCTGAAAAGAAGAGGTCCCAGGAGAGACCCTTGGGGTACACCAGACAATATAGAAAGTTCTTGTGACTCACAGTTATTATAAGAGATTTTGTGCGATCTGCATGATAGATAGGATTTAATTAATTTTACTGAGACGATATCAAAGCCGAAATATTTCAATTTGGCTAAGAGCAAGTTATGGTTGATAGTGTCAAAGGCTTTTGAATAGTCAAGTAACACGAGCACAGTGACAAGACCCTGATTAGTATTTACAAAAATGTTATTGATAATAGTTGCAAGAGCAGTGTAAGTACTAAACCCGGGTCTAAAGCCACACTGCACTTCAGGCACTATGTTATTAAAAATGGCAAAATCGAAAATTTGTTTCTATAATATTTTTTCTAAGATTTTAGAAGCTGCAGCCAATATGCTTATGATTCTTAAATCAGAGAAAGTTTGAAGGTCTGAGTACTTCTTGAGGAGTAACTATTGCTATAAAAATTTATTTTATTATCACAATTATCGGATACATATTGAAAAAATTTTGAAAAATAAGAATTAATAGAATTGGGGTCTAAAAGATTAGCTGGCAACTCTGCCCGACCTTGTTTATTACAATATATATTGAGATTACGCAAAGCAGACCAAGTTCTACGATGCTCACGCCTAGCAGCAACTGAATTAAGATAGTTTTGTTTTTCTCGTCTTATCATAGACTCGGAAAGATTTCTAAGTTATTTATAATTATTCCAATCGACTTGAGAATGAGATGTTTTATATTTTTGTAAAGCTTTATTTTTATCTTTAATTAACATTTTTAAATTAGGAGTTAACCACTCTGCCTTTGGTTTTGTAACTTTGCGACTTACTATCGGAGCGTGTTTATCAAATAAGAATGTAATAAAATTATTAAAAATAGTAATTTTTTTCATTTATGTTATTATTGTTAAAAATAGAGTACCAGTCAAGAGCTGCAAAATCGGAGATAAAACCATCATGATTAAAACGATCAAAGTTACGATAAGAAATAACCTTTGGAATTACTTTATTCTTAATCACAGAGAGATCACAATACGTTACTCTGTGATCGGAGATCGTATCTGCATTAATTATATCACATACGTTTATTGCAAGTGACGTGGAAATCAAAATTGGGTCAATCAGAGTGCTCGTGCTAGCTGAAATTCTGGTTGGTTCACTGATAATTTGAGACAAATCATAAGTTTAAAGGCATGATAAGACAGGATTTGGCAGGTTAAAAAAAATAATGTTGAAGTCTCCTAGACATATGACGTTATTGTAAATATAACGTAATAACCCAATTAATATAGGGGGTGACCTAAACGTAAAGAACAGGGTTTGGGGCTGTAGAGCCACTACTCCTAGAGGTCTAACACTTTATAACAAATCTCTTGATTGGAACTATGAAATTCTTCCCCCTGAAGAACATACCCACTTAACGAGTGGAAATTTTTTCCCGGAAATACTCGATATTTTTGTCATTAAAAACACATCGCGAATATCCCAACCCCAAATTATTAAGAATTTATCCTCGGATCACCTCCTTGTCATAATAGAATATGGAAATCCCCAGCTAAAAGGAAAATATTTTATAACAAAAAAGTTAACGAACTGGAACAATTTCACCAAACTTTTAAAAAATGTAACTAACTTTAATCCACAAACCTTAAACTAATAACATTAAAAAAGCATATTCAGAAAACACAGTCACAAAAACATTTAAATTCTCCAAATATGGTAATTTACCACAAGATCTGAAAGCAGAAATAAAACAAAAAAATGCATTAAAAAATTTAGCCTATAGAACAGCTGATCCGAGGATAAAAGCTGAAGTTAATAAATTAACAAATAATATTAGAAAAAGATTCATGGAACTACATAGCATTAGCTGGGAAAATAAAGTATCAACTTTAAAAATAGAGGACAACTCAATTTATAAAATGACAAGGTCATTAACAAAAAACACTAATAAACAAATTCCCTACCTAATTAGTGATAATAATGAAAAAATATTTGACCCTTTTAAAAAACCGAGTTATTTGCAAATTCACTATTCTATCAATTTCAAGAAAATCCACCTACTAATCAATCTGCTCAAGAAAAAAATATTAGATTTAACCAAACAGTTCCAATATACACAAATTTTTATTTTTCAAAAAATTTTCCAAATTTTGAATTTGACTCAAATACAATTAAAAATATCATAAAAAACTTAAACATCAAAAAAGCAGCAGGACTTGATGAAATCAGTAATAAATCAATAAAAATGCTTCCTGAAAATATGATCAATGAGATTACTTCCATTGCTCAAGCTACTCTAAAACTAGGATACTTTCCTGACACATGGAAAGTAGCAAAAACAGTATTAATTGATAAAAAGGAGACAAACAAAAACAGCCCAAACATCTTTAGACCTATAAGCCTTTTATCTAACTTAGGAAAAATAGTTGAAAAAGTTGTCTTAATAGAATTAGAAAATTTCATATTAAAAGAAAAACCTCTACCAGATGAGCAATTTGGTTTTAGACGAAACCTGGACACAGTCAACCAGTGTACCAGACTAGCCTCAAACATAATACAAAATTTCAACAAAAAAAGGCATACAGGAGCAGTCTTTTTTGACATTTCGAAAGCTTTTTATAAAGTGTGGCATAATGGTTTAATAGTAAAATTAATTAAAAAGGATTGCCCTTGTCAACTAACTAAGGTTATAGCCTCCTAACTGGCTTAATCTTTGGAAAATCAAACTAAATCCAGAAAAAACACAAGTGATTTTCTTCTTCAAAGCAAGAATTAAATTTCCCAAAAAAAAAATTAAAGTCTTAAACGTTGAAATTAATTGGAAAAATCAAATAAACTATTTAAGATTAATTTTTGATAAAAAACTAACATGGACAATCAATGGCAATAATCAAATAAGAAAAGCTCAAGCCCAAATAAGGGCAATATACCCACCTATTAATAAAAAAAGCAAAATAATTATCAAAACGAAAATCACATTGTACAAAACTCTAGTAAGATCAGTACTTTTATATGCAGCCCCTGCCCGGTCCACATTAAATAAAACTTTTTGGAAAAAAATACAAATAGTTCAAAATAAAGTGCTAAAAATCATTCTTAACACTCCCAATTACACCTTAAATAACATAATACACAGAGATACTTAAACTGAAACTATTAAAGAATACTTAGATAAAATAATCAAAAACTACTTTAAAAGAGCTGACATTTCCCCAAATGAAATCTTAAAACAATCACATAAACCTGCCACAATCAGGGGTATTTATCGCATACCCAGAGATTGGGTAAGAGAGGCGTTAGCCCACAAAACAAAAATTAAACAAAAGAGCAAAGACAAATCAAACAACATTGAACAATGATAATAGCCATTTGGCTGATCAAAAGAATGCCAGATTAGTGATAAAAACGTCAGTCTGGTTTTAGTGGGGTTCCAGACCAGTCTAGTTTGGAATCTTAAGTAAACCACATGCCACCGCTGCCACTATAAAAACTTAGGGGAGACTGTAACAGAGAACAGTCTTTAGACTCTCCTTCATAAACAACCGTGTACAGTAGTATCTTGTCATCAGAGGTTGGTTGAAGGAAGCTGTGAAAAAAACTTTTTAATGCGTCTGTAAAATAAGGCTACGGGATTCGTGGTCGTGCCATCCTGGTCACTCCAGACCTTGGTGGTCAAAGCATGTCGCATGAAAACGTGTGCAACTTGCTAAGACAAAGTGGAAGATCCTCTAATAAACTTTATGATTTAATACTACATTAGCAAATCATTAAATGACATGCCAGCCATACCAAGATTTGAAACACTTTCCACTTCGGAGGATTGTTAGCCCTCGATAACGAAGAGGACGTTTTAAAGTTCCTTTACTCTAGAGTAGGTTAAGAACCCCTTCTCCCTAGAGCGACGAGGGAAGAAATCCGAGTCTCCATACCCTTAACCGATAGGGTGAACCTAATAGAAAAAATATTTTAGCGACTTTTTTTCATCTTTGACCTAGTACCCTGTCGAAAGCAGGTGAGGACCGATTCAGGTTCCTTAATTCCAGAGTAGGAGGATAAGAACCCCTCTTCACTACAGTGAAGGTTCTATGAAGGAAACCAAGTGTTCCAAAATATTAGTCATCTTTTACTCAGCGCCAGTGAAACCAAGTGAGGGCTGACGAAACCCTCTTTCCTCCAGAAGAAGGCAACAAGTCCCCAAAGTTTGACACCGACCTGATCCCCATAAGTCAGTATTCTCAACCCCTAACTGAGGGTTGAGAGCCAGACAATTTCAATTGTGAATTTTGTACAAAACTATGACTCCAGGCCTAAAGCATGCTTCATTAAAGGCGGCTAATCGGGGTAGGATTCCTAAATACCAATAAAATCCTAGATTACTGTCTCCCGTATCGCTTGTGTCAATGGATTTTAACCCTTCAGCTGAAACTTTTACCAGTAAAAATAAAGTCAACTCTTACTTACTACCTACTTATTTTATTTGGACGACTGCAGGTCAGATCATTTGATCTTAAAATTATCTACAGGGTACAATACAATGCAAACAAAACTCTACGCCGAAAAATACTATGCTTAGATTTGACCAACTAATGATTATCAGGTTAGTATAAATAAAAAACGACCACCATGGTCATCTTAAAAGAATACATGGGATCGTGTCGTGTTCAAACGGGCTATTCAAATCATAATTAAAACAGAAACACCAAGTATCACCATCCCACGATAGAACAGCGTGTTGAAAAAAAGTAAAAATGTACTATTTTTTTACAACTTACAGCCTAAACGCCTAGATCGATTTCGTAGGACCAGTACAGATTCAATTGGATGTTAAAAAATTCGCATTGGCTTTATAGAGGTTCCTATAAAGCCAATAGTAAAAGTTAGGCTGTTTCAAAAAACTACTCCCTAACTGAGATATTCGGTCTTAAACCTTACTTTGGTATCATTTGCAGTAACTTAATATATTTACGCATTTAATGAGCTAACATGAGCTGCTTCAAATAGACTATAAAGTCGTCAGACAGCAGGGCAAGGAAGCCGGGAATAAACTACATTTAAAAATATTCACAGCATAACTTTAAGCTGCTTATGAATATTTCAGTGAATTTTTTTTTCTTGTTTCCCTTATGTTTTTACCTCTTTCATAAAAGGGAACTATTTTAATCTTGGACAAATCACCCTGCGAGATTTTTTCAGACCTTCACGTTTCAGTGTTCCTAGATGCCGAAAACTGTCTGTCTATTCGCCGCATACTTGAAAAACTACATACCCGATTGACTTTAAATTTTGGTCAAAAATTAAGGGTCATTTGGGGATTATCTGGTAACATTTTGGTAAAAATCCAATATGGAGAAACAAAATAGCAGCCTAGTGAAATGCTAAAACAAATTATTAATAAAAAACTACTTATCCAATTTAACTCAAATTTTGCAGAAACATTAAGTATTATGTCGGAATCCCCTGGTAATATTTTGGTACTAATCTAAGATGGTGGAACAAAATGGCGGCTTAATAAAATATTTATAAATTCAGCCTGAAAAAACTGCTCAATGGAATGATTTCAAAATCTGTGCCATAACTAATTCTAGTATAGGGTTCAACTAACAAAATTGTGGTACTAATTCAAGATGGCGAACAAAATGACGGCCAAATAAAATATTTGTAATCATGAAAAAATCACCCCCTCAATTCTTACATATTTTAGCGTCCCTAGATGCCAAAAATATGTTTTATCAGTTCCGTCGGTCCGTCTGACGGTCTGTCTGTTTGTCTATCAGTTATCGGTATAGGTTAAGGACTAATTAAACGATTGACTTCAACTTTTTATCAAAAATTACGGGTCATATGAAGATGACCTGGTAACATATTGGTAAAAATCTAATACGGCGAAACAACAATGTTAAAAAAATTATTTTTAAAAAAAACTTATTTAATTTGTCTGAAATTTTGCATCAAAGTATTATGTTGGAATCAACTGATAATATTTTGTTACGAATTCAAGATGGCGGAACGCAATGGCGAACTAATAAAATATTTAAAAATTTAGCCTGACAAAACTACTTAATGGATTGATTTCAAATTTTGTGTCATAATTAATTGTGATATAAAGGTCAATTAGTAAAATTATGGTACTAATTTAAGATGGCCGCACAATTGTAATCGTGAAAAAATAACTTTCACCGGTTTTATATATCTTCACGTTTTTGCGTCTCTAGATGCCAAAAAATATGTTTTATTAATTCTGTCGGTCCTTCTGTCGCTCTGTCTGTCTGTGAGTTCGCGGCATAGATTAAAAACTGGTTATCCAATAGACTAGAAAAAAATTAAGGGTCATATGGGGATAATCTGGTAAAATTTTGGTAAGAATCCAATATGGCGAAACAAAATGGCGACTGAGTGAAATGTTTTAAAAAATTATTTTTAAAAAACTGCTCATCCAATTGATCTCAAATTTTTAAAATTTTGGTGCGAATGCAAGATGGTGGACCAAAATGGCGCAATAAAAAAATATTTAAAAATTCAACCTGAAAAAACTACTCAATGGATTGATTTCAAATTGTGTGCAAACACTAATTGTGGTATAGGGATCCACTGGTTAAACTATGTTACTAATTCAAGATGGCGGCCAAATAAAATGTTTGTAATCGTGAAAAAATCACCCACTCGTATTTTAAACGTCTTCACGTCCCTAGATGCCAAAAAATATGTTTTATGAGTCAAATCAGCTTGAAAATACCACTTATTGAACTTAAAAACGAAGTTGACTATGAAAATGTACCTTGCGACATCTTAAGTTTCACAAAAAAGTAGCATAGTGTCGTAAAGACAGCATTTCTCCATTTTTATTAATATTTTACCAAACAAATACAACGAGAATGGGACACCCTTTACTCTATCGGTGTCCGGTTCGTGTATGTTGGATGGCTAAGAGAAGGAAACACTTTTCAATGGAATTTCGTGCTGAAATTTAAATACCTGTAATAATTTTAATTGCAGTAAACCTTTTAACAAGATACGACTGAAGAACGAAACCGATATTCTACTGCACAGAAATCACTAAAAGTTTAAAAGCTTACAGGGTATGGAAACAAGTACAGCAAAAGTAATAAATTTCACTGGGACGTCTAGAGTATATTCGGGCGTATTTAATTACGATGCCAAGGGTCACTAAATAAGAGAGCAATACTCTCTTATTTTATTAAGATTTCCTAGCCACTTGAACTCGGGCGAAGTGTCCTCTGGGTAAAATAATTTACGGGTATGTCGTATGTCAAGGTCGTTGTGTTGAAATAAACGCAATTTTCTTGGCAATTGCGTGTGAGCTCGCTTGTTTGTACAGGGTTTTTTTTTCGTTGATATTATAGTGTATAGGCTGAACGGTAAGAGATACAAAAAACTAAGATACGTGTCCCGTTCTCTTTTTTATTGTTTAGTTTAATGGCACGGTCAGGTTTCTTATTATCTTTTATTACTCGGTTATTTATGGAGATTACGAAAAAACATTTATTTTTAGTTTGCCGGGGACTGAATGTTTTTCGAAACTACGAAAAGTTAAACATGTTTGAATGCTATATTCAGAGTAATAAAAATAAAGACGCAGCTTTAGACCTATATTTTGAGCGTTACCTGGAACGACTACAGCCAGACAAACACATATTTCAAAGATTAAATGACAATATAAGGGCGTATGGATCATTCCGTAGCTTGTGTTGCTGTTGATCCGACAGTATCTAGCCGTAATATTGACAAAGACATTGGCATAAGTAAATCTAAAGTTCTAGAAACGTTACATATATAAAACTTACATCCTGGAGATGAAGAACGGCATTTAGAATTTTGTCATTGGTATTTGCAACAGATTAATCGGAATCGCAATTTTTTTCAAAATGTAATATGGACTGACGAAGCTTTTGTATCTATCGAAGGAATTTTTAATCGACATAACAATCGATATAGGTCAGTCATAAATCCTCATCAGGCCGCCGCTAGGGTACAACAAGGACGCTTTGGGTTCCATGTGTGGGTGGCCCTATATCCAAATAGAGTCCATAACTACAGGATTTATAATGAAAATTTGAATGCTGAAGGATATATCCAAATTTTGGAAGAATGTGTAATAAACGAGTTGGATAACATACCATTAGCGGCAAGACATAATGTTTACTTACAACAA
Source organism: Kuschelorhynchus macadamiae (assembly GCA_030620095.1). NCBI lineage: Eukaryota > Metazoa > Arthropoda > Insecta > Coleoptera > Curculionidae > Kuschelorhynchus > Kuschelorhynchus macadamiae. The sequence goes on from JAUTXW010002776.1 coordinate 421,846, forward strand.
GACGGTGCCCCAGCCCATAACAGCCATATGCTAAGGCACTTACTAACTGTCAATTTCGGCGAAAATTGGCTTGGTACATATGGACCAAACAAATGGCCTCCGCGTTCCCCCGACCTGACGCCACTAGACTTTTAATTTTGGCGATTTGTCAAGAATGAAGTAAATAAAACATGAAGTAATACTTTAGAAGAACTTAGAGCAACTTTTATTAATTTCATTGGAAGAGTGCCAAATATTCATATTTATAACGTCACTCGTTCAGTTGCAAGCCGAGTCCAAAAATGCAAGAATGGAAGATAATTTTAGCACCTTTTTGTGATTAAACAACAATGCTAATCGTTAAGTATTCAAGATAATTGTTGAGTTGTTATTATAATTTTTTGTTGTTTTTGTAGATGTTTTGGTTTATCAATGTTTTAATATTCTTGGTAACTGAGTTTTTAAGATACCTATTATAAAATAAATGTTTTTTTTGGTATATGGCTATTTAGGACAAAGAAAAATATTAGGTATTATATATTGTTGCAATTGCAAGAGAAAATGCAAATAATGTCCCATTTAAGAAAATACTATGTACATTTTTTTAAGTACGCCGCTGGATTCTCATAAAACTTATATATTTAAAGTTTTTTTTATCTCCATAAATAATCGAGTAATAAAAGATAATAAGAAACGGGAGATTTTGAGAATCACCCTGTATTTTCTAAACCAATCCTGTTAGCATAGATATGACCGCGCCATTAAACTAAGCACTAAAGAAGAGAACGGGAACCGAGCGGTCCTTAAAATAAAGGTTCATAGTCTTAAGCAAGCGGAAAAGTAAAATTTGTGTACGCAAATCAATTTTATGTTATTTTATTTGTTGTAATAGTTTGCCGCTTCACCTATAAAGTGCGCCAGCTAAGCGGTACGGAAAATTAATCGAGGATTTAATAAATTTTGCAGTGGTCCACTTGTAATTGCGATGTGCCCAGAGTCTCCATGCACATGCCGCTAGAAGGTTTTAGCTATTTCCAATGGCGCCTGTACATTTGAGCATTTGTTTTCATTTCTATATAAATGAGTCGCGTTGAATTTGAATTATTATTTCGAAGTAACGATGGCGAGCAAAAGAGGAAAAACAATTCTAAGCGGTGCATGTGAAGTTATTGCGAGCGTTATAGAGGCCTGTACTAGAGAAGCTGGAAATAATAGTTTGACTATTCCAATTCATAATCGAACAGGACGCGCTGCATTTTACACTGGTGTTTCGGAAAGTAGTGTAAGAAAAATTCAGAACATAATGATCGCTCATGTTCTACTTCACCTTTAAAATCTCCTGGTAAAAAAAGACCCCGATTATCATACAAAGATAAAATTCACGATGGTGATTTTTAAGTAGTTCGACGAACAATAGAGGATTTTTATATAAACTTGAAGAAGGTTCCGACCTGCAAACATCTACTTCGTGCTGTAAAGAATAAAATAGATTTTCCGTACGGGTATAAAACCTTAAATCGGCTTTTACGATCAAATGGTTTTGTTTGGCGCTAGTGCCAAAATAAACGAAAATTGCTCATTGAGAGACCAAATATTTTTCACTGGCGATTGAAATATCTATCAACTGTAAGGCAATATAAGCAAGAAGGACGCAATATTGTGTATTTAGACGAAACCTGGGTAGATAATGATATGACAGTGAACAAATGCTGGCAAAGTGAAAGTGTTACAGGTGTTGTTCAGGAAATCCGCTCTAGTAGTCGCTTTATTATAGTTCATACTATTTCAGAAGCGGAATTTGTTCCAGGTGCTGCTTTAGTTTTTCGCTCGGGACTTACAACTGGAGACTATCATGGACAGATGAATACAGATAATTTTGAAAAGTGGTTGCTCGAGAAGCTTCTACCTAACATTCCTCCAAAATCAGTGGTGGTAGTGGATAACGCGTCTTATCATTCTCACGTAGAAGATAAAGTGCCAACTAAATACTCTACAAAAGCTCATATGATAGCGTGGCTTAAATCGAACAATCTTGTATGTGATCCAACATGGAGAGAATATCAATTATATAAAGTAATATCAGTCAACAAGCCTAGAGAAAAAAAAAGTATGAAATTGACGGTCTTTTACGTAACCTCGGTCATACTCCTTTAAGGCTGCCTCCATACATGTGCGACCTCAACCCTATTGAACTTGCATGGGCAAGAGTAAAAAAATATTTTCGAGAGCGCAACACCGGTGAACTCTCGATTAAAGATTTAAATAAAAAAACATTAGAAACGATTGACTCAATATCGGCTGAAAATTGGAAATCGTATGTTAAACATGTTCGTTTTACTGAAGATAAATACTGGGAAGTAGATGGCAAAATTGAAACGGTTATTGATGATTTAGTTATCACAGTGGGATCTTCAAGTAGTGACGACGAAACCTCATCATTTTCAGAGGAAGACAACGTTTAGAATGAATCGAACCATTAGAATCACAGCCGTCAACCTCAAAAGTGGCTTAGTTTTTTTTACATATTTTGTAAAATTGTTCGTAAAGTAGCTGTCAATAAACTGCTTCAAAATAATTAATTTTCTGTTCAATACCGGATGTCAAAAAATATCTAATATTGCAATTAATATTTGAAAAACTACAGAACTCATATTTTTCCAAAATTAACACATCAATGTAGCTATAGTAGGGGAGCCAGCGCTGATTCCAGTGAACAAGATTTATCAAAATTTTAACTTATGCAGTTCGACTTGGGGCTATTCGGGTATGCCAAAGTGACCGTTTGTCTCCATCTGTCATATTACTTTGCGCAGGAGGCGTCATTGTGAAGTACAATACAGGGCGTTTCCTAATTGCGTGCTAATGTTAAAGGGGGGTGATTCTTGAACCTTTTTAAGAAAAAAGTCTTAACTTTGGAGATACAGGATTTTAAAAAAACATTTTTTTTTAAATCCTAATTCTGATGCTATTATAGATAAATAACTGTGTGAAATTTGATACACGTCTTTTATGCATAAAAGGGCATTTTTTATTAACAATCAATTTTTGAAATTTTTACCAGTGGCGTGCATATGTAATTAACCTGGGTAAATCCGTATGATCCTTAATGCCTAGAAGACGTGTATCAAATTTTATGCAGTTATCTACAATAGCATCAGAATTGGGATGAAAAAAAAATGTTTTCTTTTTAAACTTTACTATCCTGTATCTCAAAAGTTAAGACTTTTAGGACATAAACACACCCACTTTAACATCAGCACGCAATTAGGAAACGCCCTGTATAGTACTTCACAATGACGGCCCCTGTATAAAGTAATATGACAAACGGAGACAGACGGCCACTTTTGGCATACCCGAATAACCCAAAGTCGAACGGCATAAATTCAATTTTTGATAAATCTCGTTCACTGGATCTGATGCTGGCTGCCCTTGTAAAATCTGGACTTGTAAATCGTGTACCACTATACTGGGTGGTCCAATAATAGTGGACGTAGGCAGTCGTCCGAGAACCGTTATAAAGTATATTTATAGGTAAATCGATCAAAAAAATCAAATTTAAATCATTTTAAAATTCGAAAATTCGCCGTTTTTGCAACACAAAAGAGATATAAAAGTGCGGTACATGAAAGAAAACAGACAAATATAGATAAAGGTTCATTAAGCATAGTTACATTTTTTAATTATCTGAAGTGCGTATAGTCAAAAAGGAGTGGCGTATTATGTAAAAAACGACGGGACACCACTGGTTTAAAGAGATTGGCCGACCTTCCTAAACCGGTTGACTCCGCCCGGTTTTTTTTCGTGTCCCGCACTTTATCTTAGTTTTTTTGTATCTCTTACCGTTCGGTCTATACCCTATAATATCAACGAAAAAAAACCACTCTGTACACAGTGGTGGACAAAATTAATCAAATAATACATTGCGTATGATCCTTGCCAAAAATGTATCATTAATAATTGTCGTTTTAATTTCGGTTATACAAAATTTTCAAAAATCAGTCACGTCAAAATAAACATTATTTGTCTAATGAATAATTCTCATTGACAAAACTGAGGGAATAAAAGTTACAGATTAAAAAAAATTAACTAAACATATATATGTATATACAAAAATAATGTGAACTGACATACGCAATTAAGACTAACGAAATACAAAAAAAAAAAAACAAAATATGCTGTAAACGAGGGGGATCTTGAAGGAACTCCTTAGTTGAATAATAAGCTTTGCAATAAATCTCGTATCTCGGTTATCCTACAGGGCGAAATAAAAAATTTTTTGCGTATTAACTTAACGCAAAGAGAGAAGTTGCTGCTTATGCAGTTTTTTACGCTGGATCCAGTGGCGTAGTCATATTTTTCATTTGAGTTGTTATTTTTTAGATATGACCGAAAGTTGTGTTTTTTTAAATGGGACACCCTGTATATTTGTCCAGAAATTGATTTATCCTTTTAAAGGCTTCTCAAAAATATATAATAGTATGGGTCTATTTTAAAAAACAACAACAAAAATCCTAATTTTTATAATTATCATCCCAAATTTTGCAGTAGGCCATGCAAAACAATGCTGCCTTTTATTTAAAGTCGTTAACAATATCTACATCCTAACAATAAATCAAAATAAATATGTAATTAAATCTATTTATCAAAATATGTATTGATAATTTCGCACCAAAAAAGTACCACCTACCTAGATTTATGTAACACAATAACAAAACAGTAATAAATTATTATGTAACAAGCCTTTCAGCAAAAATCAAGTGTCGTATAAGCAATACAGTAACCAAGGAAATCAAAAGAACTGTTCAAACTGATTTCCATTTTGTTCTATGCATGCTTCGCACAATTTTCGTATTCGTTTTAGGGAATAAAGCAAAATAACGGGATGATTTTGTAAATAGCGAAAATTTTCTCTTATTGCATTTCCTAAATCTTGGACATTATCATAGTGGTCTTTGTAAATTCTATTTTTCAGATATTCCCATAGAAAGAAATCTAAAATCGACAAATCTGGGGACTTAGGGGGCCATCTTATAGGTCCATTTGTTCCGAACCATTGATTGGTAAAATTATTGTCCAGAAATAATCTCGTCATTCCAGAATTGTGTGCAGGAGCACCGTCCTATTGAAAATAAATTTCGTTAATTTGCGCTAGAGGAACATCGTCAAGTAATTCAGGTATAGCTGCCTCTAAAATTTCTATATAGCGATTGGCTGTTAGATTTCCCTCAAATATATAAAATTTTATATGTGTTCCTAATATGAAGCAGGACACATTTAGACCAAACCTTCCCTGCTGTCTTCTGGGAAATATTTGGTGTTGATTTTCCTGAATTACTGAAATGTGCTTCGTCTGACCATATAACCTTCCTTTCAAAATCTCTAACCATATCGCATCTTTCTCGAAACCATTTGCAGAAGACTACCCGACGCTCTGCATCCCCTGGCTGTAAGTGCGGCACGAGCCTAAATTTGTATGGGTGGTATTTGTGCTTTTTTAGAATTTCTTGAACTCTAGTTTTTGGAATCCCTATGCTCTTTTCACTGGCCCTACAAGAGTGTAGGGTAAGCTTCTGCATTAGCTAAAACCGTAATTTCCTCAGCCTCCCGATTTTTTTATTATATGTTTTCGTACGAGGTTTGATAAATGATCCGTGTAAGTAAATTCTTTTTTATCCGATAAAAAGTGGATATATTAGGTTGCCTCCTTTCTGGATTTCTAAATAAAAATTAAGCAATAGTATTTCAATATAACTAAAAATTAACTATTTACCTGTTAAAATACATCTCAGAAGCCGCTTCAACATGTTCATTACTTAATATAAAACAAGCTAACATGTCGTACTTTTCATAATGTTCGAAAGTTTGGTTTTCTTCCATAATAATACAAATATATTTTTACACAATAAATAAATACAAAAAACTAGCGCTATATTTTATATACGCGTACAAAATTGGGAAATGTCATTTGCTTCCAAGAAAACAAAAGAAAACGGCATCGTTTTGCATGGCCTACTGCAAAATTTGGGATGATAATTATAAAAATTAGGATTTTTGTTGTTGTTTATTAAAATAGACCTATACTATGATATATTTTTGAGAAGCTTTTAAAAGGACAAATCAATTTCTGGACAAATATACAGGGTGTCCCATTTAAAAAAACACAACTTTGGGTCATATCTAAAAAATAACAACTCAAATGAAAAATATGCACTGGATCCAGCGTAAAAAACTGCATAAGCAGCAATTTTTTCCTTTGCGTTAAGTTAAAGGATAACCGAGATACGAGGGGTGTCCCAAAATGCAAAATTTTCTATTTCGCCCTGTATCTCATAAACGAAGAAGGCTAGGAGAATTTTGTTTACGGCTTCATGAGTTTCACAAAAAATTAACTTGGGTTCGTGAAAACCGCAAGGTTCTATCTTTAAAAATAAGCGAGATACCCTGCTTTTGCAACCAAATCCGGACACCCTGTACGGAGGAGAGGCAGTGGCAGTGTACCTCTTGTCGAGTATTATATGAGTTGACTTGGTTAAGCAAGAAATTATAGTATTTTCTATAAATAAAACAGACAGGTTCCAATTTGTATAGAGAATGCAATGTAAGTATTCTGTGGAATAGAGGTTTACATGACTCCCTCATATTTACACCACACACACATACACTTAAGAGTTAGTAGAGTAGTACTGTGGAGAATTCCTCCAAAACGCAATACCATACCTCATGTGAGATTCCACAAGGGCAAAATAAGCCACTAGTGCTGTAGCCAAATTTAGCTCTTTTTTTATTATTCGCAGGGCATAACAACCCGAAGCAATCTTTCGAGATAGTTGCAATAAATTCTCCTTAAATGACAAACTTGTATCTATCATGGCGCACGTGACTATTTTCGAATAGGCTATCTGTTATACTTAATGAAGGAAAATATATTGTCAGTGCTAAATTTTGACAGAATTGCTTAACAAAAAAAATCCCATATGATGCCAAGTTTTTCAAGGACACTGTATAATGCGACTTATAAAACGCCTCATCAGTACAGATATGTAAAGCTTTATGAAACAAATACATTTACTAAACAACCAAAAGCAAGAAAATAAATGACCGAACGTTACTCGTTTGGAGAACCTTTAACTACGTTTCTAAGAAGAAACAGTTACAAATTAGATTTTATTAGTCGAAATTTACAATACTTACCATATTAAGCATTGTATTTTACCAAATATTTTATCGACTACTAGATATATGAAAAGACAATTAATTTTAAAGCACATTAATAAGCTTGTTATATGTTAGTCGCCAGCTTAATTAGTAAAATTAATGATTTGTGCGATAAACTGATAAGTCGTTTGTGAGGATGTTCGGCCCTAATTAAAACTGAACTAGAATTTTCAGTCACCGCAAATCGGCAAAGTAAAGGAATTATACACAAACTATTTACAAAGCGGTAACCTAGAAATATCATGAAAAGAACATAGTACTTATGACACTTATTCTAACTAAAATTGTATAAATTTCCAGAAAAAAATTGTCAGCATTTCGCCACGCCATAGAAAATGACGACGTGAGACCGCTTTTGGGTAATTTTTTGACACATCCTATTTCATAAAATCTGTCATCCAGTTTATGTCAATAATGATTTATTACTTGGACAACCCTAGAGCTACAAAAATTTCTCGTATATGTATATCATCTTCGTTCTTTTTGGTGTCGTATCTCAACCTCACTTAGAGTGCAGGAAAAGTTTTTTTGTGGTTAACCCATTGAAGAGGGCACCACTCTCATTAGTCAGCTGGGTAATCACCAAGCTGTATAGCCGATATGTCAGTGCTTCCGTAGAACTCTCCCGATTGGAGAATGCAGTGAGGAAGCAGTCAGGACAGCTGTCTGTCGCCGCGTTTTTGGTCGTCTGGAGAGACTGGAATCAGGACGCACCAATTCGTCAGAGTGATGTGCGATTGTATGCAGATTGCCTCGGGAAGGGCTCTCAGTAAATCCGGATAAAACATGTTTTTTTTTTACAATAATATAGTATATACATAGTTACTAAAGTCACTACATGCTCAGACGGGTAGTCGGAAGGAAGTGGAGCTGAAAACGGCTCCATGTACTTCATTAGCTATACACAAGGATGATCCAACCGAGGGCCACTTATGGATCCATGGTATGGTGGACCGCAGGGAAAAAAGCCTCTAACTGATCGGTCTGGGAATAACCGATGCAATGAGGACCGAGGTAGCCCTAAACGTCCACCAGGGGTTGCCAGAACTCTCAGAACGGCGGCTATTGCATCCTGCAGGAGATGATGAAGTGCGAAATCTGGATTAAATAACAACTAAGAAAGGTCAGATGATTATATTGCCAGGATTATGACAGAGTAGATAATTAATAGTAATCCACACTCACATCCAGGGCAAACAAGGTGGATGGGCGTTTAAAGCTAGACAATGCATTCAAAGTAATGAGCTGAATAATAGACAATGAGCAGTAGGTACCATGACACCACCCGAAAATGTCCAGGTCTGATAAACGAACGACTCCAGGCAGGCCAATACAGGGCTACCCTGGCTGAAATGTACAGAATAGGCAGGGATCTAGGCGAATATTTTTGCTTCCAGGCAGATGTCTTCGCTATTCACGAGGTGGCCACCAGGCAGGATATTACTGAAGGACCGGAGGAAGAAATCTACTAATATGAATCTGCTTCGATGGTCAATGCAATCTGAAAACCCAGGATAGGCTCTGAGCTTGCTCAGGAATGCAGGGACTTTCTGAAGGTACTAGCAAAAAGGAAAGTAGTCAAGCTGCGTTGGGTGTCCATGTAAAACAGCTGTACCGGCGAGTGCAGATTCTGTTAACACCACAACGATGGGCAAGTTCGGGTGATGCGTCGACCAGGTATCTGGAGCAGGGTTGAAAAAAACCTGCTTTTTAGTTTTAAACAAAACATGTGTTATAAACAATTTAAACCCGTTTTTTTTTAATTCCAAGGATTATTAGGTCTAATGCAAAAACGTTTTTCTAAAAAACTTGTTCTAAACAACTGTAGCATTTTAATTTTGAAATTAAAATATTGGTTTTAATTTGCACTCGTTGTTGACGTTATTACTATCAATCTTAGAGCAAGATTGTTACCATATGTAGTGTCATCGAACAAATCAGCTAATTAATAAACCAGTCGTTCATTTCGCATCTTCCCACGACGTTGCCAATTCTCCCACTTATCTTGTAAATTTGATGAATTTTGTAAATTATCGTCAATACGATTTCCTTAACTCGTTAGTTTTTTTTATATGATATGGTTTTTTTCTGATTTATCTAGGTTGATCGATAAAAGAAAGGCCAAGGGCCATTTTGAATAGAGCATTGTTGACTGGCATCTAGTGGCCGAAACATGTCATTTTCCTAAAAGATTTTTTTGTCTGGTGCGGCATCTGTTAATGCGATATACTAAGTCTACTTTGTTTTCTTTATTGCTAGTAAAATGGTGCTCATGTTCTGGTGGAATTAATTGATTCCGTTAAACTAAGATAAGCGATCTTTTTTAGTTTTAAGGCCTTATTAATTGTAAATATGCGTTACAGGGTCCTCTCACCGACTACGTGAGAAAACCATCTTTCTTCGTATTTTTTTGATTTTAAAGAAAATGCACAGGTAAAATAACCTTGTATTTCTTCCAATCTTTTTGGGTTCACATGGTCTGATTGAATACATTCCATTACCTAGGTATGCTGCTGATCTAGCTGTCCTCGATTAATATAAACATGTGGTCTAAAATTCTTCGTTTTCGAGATACAGGGTGTTAAAGTTAAATTTTTATTTTTCTTTTTTCTGGATAATTTCCTAAATAATTCTGATATCCAGATGCAAATTATGGGGATTTTTTGCCATTAGAAATTTGAATTTGATCTTAATTTATCGCCACCTACATGCTTTTGAAAGTGAGGAATTTCAAAGGCTGTAATTAAATTTAATTCCTCTATCATTTTGACGCGAAAAAGGTCTTTTTATTAGAAGTCGCTAGGAGAAACCGTTTTCGAGGTATCGGGATTTGAAATAATCGATGCATGTATGCAAAATGTAGATCTTTTCTAACTACTAAAGAAAAAATCTAAATCTAAAGGATTATTTTTCAAGATATCCATAATGCATTATCAAAATAGTAAGATTGAATTAAAAAATTCCTGCAAATCAAGTCAACCGGAGATAATCGGACGAAAGAATGTAACATAAGGAATCAAAAGTATCAAGTATCAAGTATCATTGCTCGTTGTCATGGCAAAAATAATACATATTTATTTTGACGTTTACTGTGCGTACACTTATGAAGTAACTAAAATAAGTAGTAAGTATTTGTCAAAAAATGGAGAACCTTATCCAGATCGCAGAACTCCTACTTCAAAAACATTTTCAAGGATCCATCGCCAGTTGAGGAAAACAGGAACTTTTAAGAAAGACGCTCACCTCTCCGGTGCACATCGGACGGTAAGAACTCCAGAAAACGAAGAAGCAGTTAAAAAATCCAGAAACAAGTACCAGAAAAATATCGGTAACATTAAATATTTCTCATGTTCTGGTTTGGACAATCTTAATCGATAATTTGCTTTATCTCTACCATAGTCAAACGCTTCAAGCACTTCTCCCTCGTGACTTTCCGATTCTCCGTTAACGTGTGGGTTGGAGTTCTGGGAAATTTTCTAATAGGTCCTTTCTTTCTTTCGGGAAGATTAAACGGCGATAGGTAACGTCAATTTCTCGACGATTTGCCCGTTTTACTTCAAAATATGCAACTTTTACTTCGAAATCAAATGTGGTTTATGCATGATGGTGCACCAGCATATTTTACCATTCAAGCGCGAGAATGTTTTAATCAAACTATCAATAACCACTAAATAGGTCGAGAAAGGCCCCTAGGTCACCAAACTTTAACTGCCTGGATTATTTTCTTTGAAGTCATCTCAAGACCCTCGTTTACCAAACTCCGATTCAAAATGAAGAACAACTAAGGAATCGCATATTAGATTCCTGTCAAACGATTAGAAATACTCTGGGGATTTTTCATAGGGTGCACGAGTCGATGAGAAGAGGGTTGAATGCATGCCTTTGAGCAGCAGGTGGCCATTTCCAACAATTGTTGTGGTTAAAATAATCTAGCGTTTTAGTGTTTGTTGTTTTTTGAAAAGACATGTAGGTAGCGCCCCCGAAGAACTAAACTGGGATGAAATTAAAATTTATAAAGTCGAATAACCTCCAGGGACCAATTTTTATCCAGAAATCGGAATTATTTAGGAAATTATACGGAAAAAACAAAAATTAAAATTAAACTTTGACATCCGTATCTCGAAAACGAGGCATTTTCGATTACACGTTTATATTACTTTTTTACCTTAAAAATACTTGAGGAATCACGCTGTGAAATATGGGACACTTATTCAAGAACATTATGTATGTCTGTGTACCCTGACACACAGGCATGCCATTCAAAAATTCCTTTCCGGACACAAAGGGTATTCAAAAAATATATATTTAGGTTGAAAAAAATTAAAATCGTTATTTTCTTCGCGTTACGTCTACCAATCATCCCAGATTGCTATAAAATGCTAAAAGCAGCATTCCAATAATAGATACACAAGAAATGCTATTCGATGTAGAAGTTTTATTACCTTCATTTGTTATCATTACAAGCCCTGAATTAATAAAATATATTTACATTTACACCTACTTTATTTTTTATTTGAGAGTTTTACCCTTTGAAGCTTAATTCACAAGCATTCTTTCCTTTTAGTGAAAAGTTCAAGATTTTGAAATGTGACGTAAAAATCTAATTTAGGAAAATTACTCTTTTATGAAACATAAAGTTTCTTGTTAAGTTTATTAAAAGTTTAAGTTAAACCTTGGTACTCAACTCTGTGAAATGTACTGCTATTTAGGAAGAGAAAACAATTTGTTTTTAAGTTTTTTCCCTTAATCACTTAGAAAGTAAAAGAAAATTATAATATGGACCAACTTAGTTGCCTTACTTTTTTATTATTACGTACTTTAAGAAAACCCGTGTTTTGAATAGATATTTTCATACAAAATTCGTTTAGAGGTCGTACAAAGGATCTCAAAATCCGCATATGCCTTTACGCTTTTCCCCGGCAAAGGCAGAAAAGTAATACGACTAATTTGTTTTTCACAGATATTTACATGTTCTGACGATATATTACTTAGATCAGTCAAAACGTATATAACTGCAAACACATTTTAATTGTGAAAAAAATCACTTTCTCAGACTTTTTTTAACTTTTTGGTAAAAATTCGATATGACAAAATAAAATAGCGGCCTAGTAAAATGTTAAAAAAATTATTACTAAAAAACTAATTATCCAATTTATCTAAAATTTTGCACATCAAATGTTATGTAAGGATCAACTGGTAAAATTTTGGTACGAATCCGAGCTGGCGAAACAAAATGGCATCTGATTATAATATTTAAAAATCGATAAATTTCCTTTACCTGGAACATATTCAAACCCACCAGTATCATCACCATTGTTGATCCTGCCAAGTATTCTAATTTCTAAAAAAATATTTCACAGTTTAAAAACATGATAAAATACTTTTATTTACGATTTTGAGGGTTGACATTATTATTTACATTATTTGGATTATTATAGGGTTGATCGGAAATCTCTTGGATGCCGTTAATTTCGGATGTAGGAGAAGAATTGTGAGGATTTGTTCCTAGCTCTACGCTAGTTGATTGCCTAACTACTTGGTGAGTTCGTAACGGACGTGAATATTCCTCACGCATAAACTCAGCTCGGGAATGATGAAACTGACTTTTATATTGCCTAACATGCTGGTCAGCCTACGTCACTGTCCTCAGCTTCAAAATTTGAATGACGGTTCTTTAGAATTGAACCAAAATATAAGATAAAACTCTAGTTATAAATCATTTAGCCAACATTCTCCAGTGTCTACTGACAGTAGACTGAATATAATATTTTTAATCAAAGCACCAAGAGGTACAAGATTTAATCAAATTTAACGACCTTCTGTCGAATGAAACCCATCATCAGGTACGATTGCATGATCGCGTACCTATAAGAAAAACTAACCCATTTAACTTTGATATTTTAAATAAAGATATTAATACTTCTTTCTCTAAGTTTACAGGTGTCCCAGAGGCCATGGAAGCACCCAATGACTATTCTTATTCGGCACATAATGGCACTCTGCTTAGTACGATCAGGTTTCTAAAAAACAAATCCAAAATACTGATTTTTCGAGTTTACAAAATAATTTCCAAAGTTTCGATTACTTAAACCAACTAACAAAACGTGGCATCCCTGGTGGCGAAACCTATCAGAGACGTGCTGTCTTCCGTGATTCCATATTTTTTCAAAATGCAAATTCAAATAAAATTTACTACGCATCACGCCATGCCCCAACAAAACAACTAGTTGTTACCATACTTCATCTTTTTTTTGCGGATATGGCCACGATTCACTATTCTTTTATTCTTAAAAATCTATCCACACAATCACCGTTTTTTTTTTGTGAAAGATTTTATTTAAATTTTTATTCATACCGGTTAAAAGATTTGCTTCATATCTTCTTCTTTTTATACATACATACGGTCCATTGTATTGCAAAGGAGAGGCTGATGAAATAGAAAAATGGAGATATGGGATTGAAGTAGAATTTGCGGCTAATTGTTTTTCAGATAGTTCGGCAAGCATAATAAATAATTCTATGCATAGTTAAATAAATTATAGACTAGGAAGAAAATTCAGAAAAAATTGGTGAAAGAAAATAAAAACAGGATTCCAAGGAGGAGTAGAAACTCTGATAGTTATAATGGATAACACAGATTCCGTTGAATGGGGTAAAATACAGTAACTAGACTATCATGAGTGAAGCTCAAACGATCGAGAAAGGAAGAACGATAAGGACTTGGTTAGGTGGTAGCAAAAAATCCTGTGTCTGACGTTGCGTGGGAAATTGGTAAGTTCTTTATTGATGTAGGGAAGTGATTCGCAGATTATAAAGGACTTTACTGACATACCTTAGGGATCGTTTCAGTGATTAAAATTTTCATGGTTGATATATAATTAATAATAAATCTTTAACGAATTACTCCAATATTTTAAGAACCCCTTGTACTCCTTTAAGTTTTTTAGGAGACTGTATCTCGGAAACGCCTTAGCCGATTTTAATAAATTAAAAAGATTCTAAAAGGCCATTATTTGTTTCAACAATAGTCTGGTCTTTAATAAAAATAATTTTTTTGTTTTATACAAGGTGTGAAAAAATGTAACGTAGAAATGGAAAATTTTAACTCTCTGTACCTCTTGCAATAGTTATTCGGGAACTTTCATAATAAGCCATTTAGAAGCTTTGATCAATTACACTGGCCGACAAGATTTTTCTAACACTGGTCAGCTCATTATTTTCATAATGGAAATACCCTCCCAATAATAAAAAAAATATTCGGAAAGCCCTAATACGTACCATGTTTTTAATAGCCTAATTAGAACCTTTTATATTAGTAGGTAAACAATTTTATTGTGGGGCGGCTAAAATGGATCCATTTTACAACGGAAAAATTACCTAAACTGGGTTGTTTACAACATTAGACATAAAATAAACGTTAAACATCACTCTTCTGTTGAGTTTCGAATTGAGTGGTTGCCTGTGTATCGATAAGCAAGTGTATGTAAAAACGAGAATACCGAATTAAGCGCGCCGAAGTTGCAAAATTTCTCCAGACGAATTTTGTTATATTTGTGGAGAATTTCTGGTGAAATAACAAGCCAGGTCATTTTCCTAAAATGTAATAATAAACCTACTTTAAATATTTTGGTGTGTTAGTTGGGGATCAAGATAAGCGGTGGGCTCCCCATGTGTGCCGGATTAGTTGTAATGTATCATTGTTGCAGTGGATGAAGGGAAAGAGAAAAAGTATGCCTTTTGCAGTTCCAATGGTATGGCGGGAACCCACCAATCATTCTGATGGTTGTTATTTTTGCCTGACAAAGACTGAAGGTTATTCAAAAGAGGGAAAGCACAAATATTGAAATTTGCAATCTGCCATACGACTTGTTCCTCATAATGCAAATTTGCCAGTTGCGAATGCGCCTTTAAATTGGCAATCTATTGATTTGGGCGATAATGGAGATAACGCATCATCAGGCAGCTCAGAAGAACAGTGCACCGATCCCACTTGTACCACAGGTCCCAGTTCCGGCGAGCCACATTTGATTGTTCAAAGTGAATTAAATCATTTAGTACGTGATTTGGGGTTATCCAAGCAACAGTCAGAACTTCTGGGTTCCCGTCTTAAGAAATGGAACCTATTGGCCAAAGAAACAAAAATTACGAATTTCAGAAAAAGAAATACTATATTTTCTGAATTCTACAGTATGGAAAATTCGTTGTGCGCGTGTACTGATATAGACATTTATTGCAGGAACTTGATATTGAACATTCTCTCCGTGAGCGCTTATTCATAGACTCATCTAAATATAGCTTAAAAGCTGTGTTATTGCATAATGGGAATTTAAAACCTTCTATACCAGTTGCCCATTCAGTTGCAATGAAAGAAAATTGTGAAAATATACGCATGATTTTGGATAAAATAAACTACAATAGGTATAAATGGCAGAAATGTGGGGACTTAAGTTATAACGATTTTAGTGGGACTTCAGGGGTCGTTTACAAAATACTGCTTTTTTCATTGTTTATGGGACAGTCGTGCGATAAATCAGCACTATGTAACAAAAATTTGGCCAGAAAGAAGCGAGTTGCAAACGGGATCTCAAAATGTTAAATTTATACCTCTTGTTGATCCCAAAAATGTCCTTTTGCCTCCTCTTCACATTAAACTTGGGCTGATGGGAAACTTTGTGAAGGCTTTGAATAAAGATGGTGATGGATTTAAATACCTAAGACAAGTCTTTCCCCAGTTAAGTGATGCCAAATTAAAAGGCATTTTTATTGGGCCACAAATCAGAAAATTGCTGGACTATGTCAATTTTACGGAAAAGCTTACCAGGCAGGAACTCAGAGCACGGAATTCATTTGTTAATGTAGTAAGAGGATTTTTATGCAACAATATAGATGAAAATTATGAACAATTAGTTAATGAACTCTTAGATGCCTATAAAGCGCTTGGGGCCAGAATGTCATTAAAAATTCACTTCCTCCATTCCCATTTGTCATTTTTTCCTAAAAATTTGGGAGCTGTTAGTGACGAGCAGGGTGAAAGGTTTCATCAAAATATCAGAACAATGAAAATTCGGTACCCAGGACGGTGGGATCCAGCCATGTTGGTTTTTAAAGAGAGTAGATAGGACACCTCATAAACAGAAAAAATAAAGTTTAATTAGTGTTTTAAGTTAATATTTTTCTCGTTTGCTTTTTTCTTAGATGTATGGTATGTTTAATAGGCGAAAACTCTAAATATAGTCAATAAACAGGGTTAAGAATTTTCTCAAATACTTTTTTCTATAGATATTAAGTATCGTAGCATTCGATATGGTTCTACAAATCTAACAAGAAAACCCTTCGTGCTACAACTTTCTATTTGTCATTTTCGTATTTGGATAAGTCTATTCTATTAGATTATGCTATTCTGATTTTTGTTACAACAAAAATTTTTTTGTCGGACAGTGTTATTTATTTGCTAATCGATACTAATTTATATGTGTTCTTTTATTTATTGTGGAAATTCCGGGATTTTATTATCCCTGTTTTTCTATACCCATTAGTATAGAGGTTCTGCATTTCTTTTTTGTTTACATAAAAGTTGCAGGGTATTCTCAAAAACTATAAAATTGTAAATTTCTATGTGCTGTTTTTATTAATGTTGAACTCTCGGGTCTTTATTATCCCAGTTCCTCTGTACAAGAAAGTATAGTGGTTTCGTATTTTTTAGCTTATAAAAAAATTAAGTACATGGTACAGATCCACTATAAATGTCTACCCCATTTTACTTTTTTGCTTTACACAAGGATTTACATTTATAAAAAATTAATTACAAAAGTTGTAGGATTTAATAGGTAGTTTTTAGCACATATATTTTTATACATACTCTCATAAAAGGCTGATAGGCAAAAGTTGAATTTTTTTAAATAGAGCACCCTATATTTGACATATTTCGATGAAAAAACTATGAATTTTAATTCCACACACCATATGCCTCGATCCAATAATTATTTTTAAATTATTTATAATCCAAAAACAAAAAGTTGAGCATATGGTGTGATATTAAAATGCTCAGTTTTCCAGTAGAATCAAAATATTAAGACAAATATGGAGTATTCTATTTTTAAAAAATGCAACTTTTGTCTGTCAGATTTTGGAGATATCCCGTGTATAAAAAAATATATGCGCTACAAAGTACTTATTAAATCCGACAACTTTTGTATTTAATATATTTTTCTCAAATGTAAAGCCTTGTGCAAAGCAAAAAAGTTGAATGGGGTAGACATTTATAGTAGAACACTCTGTAGTTAACATTTTTTCCAAAATCATAATTCAAAAAAAAAATACGAAACCACCATACTTTTGTGTACAGAGGAACTGAGATAATAAAGTCCCAACAGTCCCACATTAATAAAAAGAGCACATAGAAATTTGTAATTTTTGTAATTCCAAAAACACAGACTTTTTGAGAATACACTGTAACTTTTTTTTTTAAATAAAAAAGGCAAAATCGCTATACTTCCGTGTACAGGAAAGCTGGGATAATAAAGTCTCGAAAGTTTTATATTAAATGTAAGAACTCATAGAAGTTTTTAATTTTTTAATTTAAAAAATACTTTTTCCCTGTAACTCTAAAAAAATGACGATTATTTTCGGAATTAAAGAAAAAAAAAACAAATTAAGCTTTTGCGATGTTAAAAGTTAGTATTTCCTAAGGCAATAAAACTATTTTTTTTCAAAGATATTTAGCAACGTTTTATTTTATAACATTAAAAACACAGAAACATTCATATCAACAATAAATTAGAAAATAAATATTTTAAATAGCACTCAGGACACCAATATGGTGGTAACAACATTTTGAACTAATTCAACACCTAGTTTTTTGACAAAACCAGTAGAATTTAATTAGCAGGTACATGGGCACTGTAGGCCAAATTTTGAGCATCCTTAGCGTCAAAGGTTCTTCCCCATCCACCTCCGTAACTGTCATGGCCTCCGCCGCTTATGTGATGTTCATGATGGTCATGGTGGGGTTGAGCTACTACTTCGTACGTTACGTGTTTTTCTTGACTAAGGAGCTTCTTCAGGCCGATAATGGCAGCAAGAACAAGGGCAAGCTAAAACAAGAGTTAAGAATTAGGAAAATTATAATACCGTGAATATTCTGAATAAAATAATCTAAAGATAATTGTCAAGGTCAAGTAAATTGAGCACGTAAAAACTGACTGTTAATGAACTATTACCTATTAATTTTAAGTCTATTTTGTTTACATTCAAGTTCTCCTGTAATTATTTTGGTTTCAGCGCCTGCTCTAAAATTTTGATCAGTTTTTATATTACTTTTTTTCTATCTATGCGCAGACCACGAAAGCCGAAGATCTAAGTACTAGGTAACGTG
Source organism: Kuschelorhynchus macadamiae (assembly GCA_030620095.1). Lineage (NCBI taxonomy): Eukaryota > Metazoa > Arthropoda > Insecta > Coleoptera > Curculionidae > Kuschelorhynchus > Kuschelorhynchus macadamiae. The sequence goes on from JAUTXW010002776.1 coordinate 440,414, forward strand.
TTTGCTTTAAGTGAAGAGATACTGCAGATTATGACAAAATGGAAAGGCTTTTGCTGATAACACATCATATAATTGGGATACTCTGGGAATAAAGGTACGAACAAAGTGGGAGGTTTGTGGTCGTTGCAGTTGGACGGTGAAAGAATGAAGTTGTAAGGGGTATACAAGTTGGCAGAAGAAAAGTAATTTCAAGCTCAGAAAAGGAAATTTCTTCGCGACTGCTATGGCAGTTGAGTTGATGTGCCAGTGAAGATCTTTCTGAAAAGTGATACCAACTAGACTAAAGGAATCTTTGGCTTTAAGTATTTGATTATTCATTTGAATCGTGTGAGTATTTGAAAGATAATTTGTGAGATAGTAAACACGATTGTGTCTTAGTGGCGTGAAACTTGACAAGGTCCTTTGCTGCCCATTCTACGATTTAAATGATGTTCTCGATTAAGGATAAAATCATTACTCCTAGCATTAATTTCAGTCTTCCCAGGGAAACCGCTGACATAACGAATCCCCAGACAGAAAATTTCGAGAAGCCACAAAGTTTTGCTGATGGAGATTCCCAGGCCCAGAAGCTTCATTCGTTCTCATCATTATTGCATAAATCATTCTCATTTTTGTATTTCTTACTGTTGACACATATACTTGAAATATATTTTTTTAAAGAACGTTAAAATTTCAAAGTATTTATTTGGCGCAGTCGGTAGTATAATTGATTCCAGAGAGGTTTTTCGATTTAAGTGTTTTGAGAATGCATTGTACTTTTTTCACCCTGAAGGTAATGTCGTGCATATTGTATGGCAAGTTGATGAAGGAAGAGAAAGTGAAAAGGAGGGGTTAAAGTAGAATTTGCCGAGAATTGTCTTGCAAAAAGCTCAGCTCTTGCTTTAAACGTGGGGACGATTTCATCATCAAAAGTTAAGGACGTAAAGGAGGTTTTGTATAAATCAATTTAGGTATTTGCCTCACTTAGCTTTTCAGTGGATTCAAAATAATAATTATTTTATGTTAATTAGCATATAATATCTTAAAAAATTTAGCTAGTCCGACTAATAATTTGTTGATGAATTGATAACTAACAAAAAAGAAAAAATAATTTTCACTGTGCCAAATTAACAAAGTTAAGTTAGGAAATTCTAATTAAGCTCTGCTCCATTGGAACCTAAATGTTGGCCACGCAAGTAACATTTTGTCCAACCAAAAGGTATATAAATTGCTAATCAAGTTTTATAGTTTTTTTTTGCGCCACCTCAAGTCAACTTTTGATTTATAACAGGTTTATAATATCTTGACAAACTGTAGCTATATAATATATTGTACTACTTAGAAAGTTTTTATAAAAGACGTACAAGTAAATCTAAGGATTAAATTACCAGGGAGTATATAGAGTGTGTTTTATAAAGACAAGAAAAAGATTTAAAAATATTTTTTTAACATGTGATTACGCAATTCCTCTAGTTTCGTCTCTGTAAACCACATTTTTTGGTTTCCATGTCTACCATATTATACAGAGTGTTAAATGAAACCCAGATTTTATAGCATTCTCTTCACAGAATCTGAGATTTTTCTTAGGCCAAAATGATTCAAGGACCAATACAAGAAAATCATTTTCCCCATCTTGCATATCTTCATTTGTTTTCCAAATACGGGGGTTAATGGAAAAATGTAACTTTTCCGTGCAAATTGATTAGTAGCTCAGCCGTTTTCTTTTTTACAGAGAAACATATGCAAAATGAATATGGAATCAAAAGTGACGCTGCTAACATAATTATTACAAATTTAATATACAGGGTGGGCCAAACCAAATAATCAGCTGTTTAAAAGAATATACAAAATTATAACTTTTCCGATTCTTACTATTAGTTTTCAAATGTGTCGTATACGTATATAATTCAAATTTATTGATTCTCTTGGCAATATTGGGTAGACAGGATTCTTTTGCCGAAAGGAGTTTTTGGTTTTGTTACCTGCACTAGTCACGCTCATCTTTTGTACGTGTTTTTATTTTGCATTGTAGAGATCGGTTTGCTGAATTATCACCCTGTATATTATTATCATTAATGATGGTTGTATCATGGTGCTGAAGTGAAACAATTAATTAAACTGATTATATCGGTAGCCCCATCTGGAATTGCTAATATTTAACCAAAAGTTCCTAATCAAGCAATCCGAGAAAAAATCAGATGTTGATTTTAAGTGGACCATAAATGTCACCACTTTAACACCGCTGTTTTAGCTTATATTATGCAAAAATGAATTGTTATCCAAACTGTATAAATGAGTTAGATTTTAGCTCAATATCTCAAGAGTCAAAACTAAAGTACAAAATTTGTTTCAGACAACCGATTGGCTACAATAGCAAAGAAAAACATGTTTAAAAGGTGAGCCGTTTATTTCGTGACTAGCGCACCTAGCACTAAAATTAAAAACCCGTTTCAGCAAAAGGATCCTGTATATCTAAAATTGATATCAATGAAAAAATCAATTTTCGGCAATTTAAACAACTGTTATATTTTCCTAAAATATTTTTTGGGTGGACTTTTGTAAAATAATATTATTTAGAAGAACTTCAGTGGCGTAGCTACACTGACGCCAGCCCCCGCGGTGCGTGGGGGGGCACAGGGTCAGGTGGACCGGTGATAATTGCAAATGAGCTCAAGTGGTTTATTGAGAGTATAGATGACCTTTTTTTAGTCATCATACATTTTCCGGCAGTATTTTGGGAGCTACATTTATTGACAAGTAAAGGGTCTTTTTTTATCATCAGTTATTTTTCCGTTTTGAGAGAGTGCCCTTTACCGAAAACCGCGGGGCGTCCAAAATTTGCAGCTACGCCACTGAAGAACTTAAACAACATGCACAGTCATTTTCCTTATAGCAGTTCATAACTGATTTTTGTGTTATTATCCTGGCCTATAATAACTTAAAAAATATCTTCAGTTCGTTTGGTTCAATAACAAGATTTAATTACTTTAACTTATTCAATATTATTATTATATTATACAAGACACCATCGAAAATTTCCTTGTTTTAAATTGTAGATTGAACGTAAATTTCCGTCATTTATGTGAATAGAATAAACATGCAATAGCAAAATGCTCGTTTCAAAGGAACGAAGAAAACCAGTAGAAATAGAAACCAATATTTATTTGGCCTGCCAACAAAAGGTTTATTGCTTTTTTATTTACCACACTTATATATACATATAAAGCATTTTCTGTCGCTAGGATGTTTCTAAGGGTTTAAATATCCTATTCATTCGTGAAATATAACAAAAAAAGCAGACCAATATCTATGACTGAATAGAATGAAAGATTCTTGGCTTGAATATAGTAAATTCATTAACTCCACCATTTACCAACATACTAAAAAAATATCCAACAGTAACTATGGCTTTAGTCTGCGTATTTACTTGTGCATTTTTTACTAATATTACAAAGGTTAAACATTGAAATGTTATTTTTGCTTTGAGGTTGCTAATTCTATGCAGGGGCCATAAAAGTGGTTGCATTTCAAACCCCAAGCCTCAACCATATGTAATTAGGGTCACTTCATTCTACTATAATTTGAAGTTTTGTTTTGTTTCAAAATTTTGGTATTGTTTTTCTAGCTCTAGGAATTATAGTCTAGTTATAATACCTAGAAAGAGGAAGACAGACTTCTCCAGATACTGAGGTTACTTCTTTAAGGCATCATTCAAGTGCCTGCGTCTAATGGACGATAAAAGTAATCTTGTGGGCATAAGCTCCATCGTATCCTTATTTAATAGTATTTTAAAACTATCAGCAGAAATAAACATTGCAGTTACTTCAAGCAAACAAATCCAATAATCTAAAGCAACAAGATTGATCAAGGGAATTTCAAAATGTCGAATACCTTCAGAATATTGTGATCTTGCAACAAGTATTCGCCTTATAGCAAGCTGTTGAACATGAAGCCGACCGTCAGTTAACATTTCAGTTAAAAGGTTCTCGCGATGTGTCGAGAAACCATTTTTTCTACAAAATTGGGGTGCTTACAGATAGTGGCAACTTTTGTAATGAGTTTGAATGAATTAGGATGATTTTTGATTAAAAGCAATACGGAAATTAAAAATTATGCGAGAAACTTGTGGCCGATTATGTCTTTATTAACCTTTTTAAAAGAACTTTAAGGTGGTGTTTAATAGTGTGGTGGAAGAAAATGCTTTCACTGCCCATGCTGGGAACCTTTTAATTGGAATGTTTTCCTATATTGCTGAAGGTATTCAAATCTTTAAAATTTCCTTGATCAATTTTGATGCCCTGGAATATATACATTTGATTGCTTGGAGTAATCTCAATGTGACTAGACCCCCAATCACTATGTTTTTCTCTGCTCATCATTTTGAAATAATGCTAAACGAAATGCAACCAATCTGTCTAAAGGATTGCTGATTTCGGTGTCATTGCACCTGCAGGCAGCTGGAGGATGCGTTGAAGAAGTAAACTCAGTGTTCGGAGAGATCTGTGGTCATTTTTTCTAGAGATGTTAAAGCTAGAGTTTAGACAGAAAAATAATTACGAAATTAAAAAAAAAACATTATTACAAGTTTTAGTTTGTTAAAGTGTCTTTAAGGATAATTTAATTTTTAACGAAATACTAATAAGACTACTCAATTTTGAGGCAAATGTGCAGACTCAATATTTCCTTAATACAGGGTATGTCCAAAATTTAAAATACATTACAAATATGGTTAAACTAGAAAAGTTGTAGATAATTTCAATACAAATTCGATTCTGAATATTTAAATAATTTGCGGTTGTTTTCGAGATAATTAGGAAAAACTAAAAATGTGCATTTTCAATTTTTCTCCGTCGCTCATCAAATTACTGTTTACCTTACAAATCAAATTTGAAATGAAACATACTACAACTTTCCTAATTTAACCATCTTTCTGGTTATAATAGCTTTCGATATAGCCATATATGTAAGTCAAATCTTGGACTCGGTGTATATATAGATTTTCAGCAATTTTAACTATTTAAGTCATCACTTAACTTTGTCTTAATCTGTTGCCTAGTTTTAGTAAAAAATGAACATTTTTCAAAAAATGCAAAAATCCAATATGGCGCCTATAAAAAATTTGTTATTGGATCCAATAAACCTAGCCTAGCCACGGAGTCAGCAAGGTATACGTTTACATCAAGGTTTATTTCCTTGTTACATGAACGAAATTGATGAAATTATAATTTTTCTTCGTTCATTGCAACAATGAAGGCTTATTTCGCCAAAAAAGCGGGAATTTTAAACCAATCGGCGGTAAACGGAAAAGGGCTTCCACTCAAAACGAGAAGTCTTGCCTAATAAATATTTCGCCATTAATAGTGAATTGCACGTTTCAGACAATAAACGGTTTCTAGTTTTTGTTTTAATTAAATTTAATTAGTATTAGTGATGATGTCAGTGATCGATGACGAGTAGGGAGTAGGAAAACCTATCGATATTTTGAAAGTTATCGATATTCAGTGTTGTCAGTTAAGTGCGTTTATTTTTATTTCGAAAAATTTCGTGTCCCGTTCTTGATCGAGGAATAATATTGTAAAAAATGTACTAGAAATATTAAAAATGTACTCTTGCACAAACGGTATTAAAATTTACCAGATCTGTACAACTGTACCAGGTCGGGCAGCGTTGATTTGGTAAAAGTTTCATGAATGGCCGTCAACCACTACCAGAAATACTTCTATTGGAAAGAAAACTGACAATCCAAGTACAAAGCTTTTGGAGGAAGACCATAAGCAAGAATTTTGCCAAATATGTATGTCAAATCTTGAACAACCTGAATGATTTTTAGCTATTTTTAGCTATTTAACTTTTTATTAATGTGTTGTCTAGTTTTAATAAAAAATGAAAATTGTTAAAAAAAATAGAAACAATTTTATTATGTCAGGTATTATTATTAGTTTGACATTGTCAGTATTTTCAAATCAAGAATTTGCTACCTGTAAAACTAAAACCCTTTATATTAGATCGCATCTGTGATAATAATTTATGAATGTTATATTAAAAAAACAAATTTAAATAAAAGAAATGTCCATCAACGATTACTACCCAGGTTTCTACTGTCCTGTTCCCTCAGTAAAAAAAATAGATAACTAAATTTAGATCGGAATTTAAAAGGAAAAATGTACGATTTTTTTTTGTGGGAAGTGCCGAGTATTAGGTTTAAGAGAATTTGATTTTTTGGTTAACTACAAAAAAAAGAAACCACAATATGCTTCACACAAAACTGTAGGGGTTCACCAAAAGTAGTAATGGAAGTCGACAAGATACATCCAAATTTAGGGCTTAAAAATACAAGATGTTTTAAGTGTTTATTATGACTGATATTAATTTTTAATTTAATCTGTATACACATTTCTACGTTGTTTCATAATTTTAATTCATTTATTTAAATAAAATAAGGTCAAAACACCTTTTATGTTTTGTGTATGATTTAGGCATGGCTTTGTGATACTTTTGTTGCAAATGGAGTTGCAGTGCAGTAAAAAATGTTCTAACAAACATTTTACAATGACATTTTATTGAAAAATATCCGTAACTACCGGGTATAACTGCGGTATATACCCATACCTATTCATGGATGGTTATGGCATGGACAACTAAAACAAATATCTCTAGCTGTTGAACATTGTTTTTTCCTTCTAAAGGTTGAAAAGTGGCGCTTGAACCAAAATTGTCTCCATGGGTTAAATTTCACTAATAGTAAACCATACATGCTCACAAAATTTCAAAATAGCAGTTTAAAAAACAAATAAAAGGGGAGCATTACTTCCTAGTTACCCGACATACGGCTTTGGCATAGAGATAAAACCATTTAAATGTACTAAATAAACACGTATTTAAATAATATTCAGAAAATGCTGTGAATGGCATTATTTATTTAAATTATAAGCCAAATACAAGTTTGGTTACAAAGCAATAAATATCCTTGCATCCGAGCATAACAGATCAAGTAATACTATTAAATATCAAAAGGAGAAAGCCGAAAGCAGAACAGGTTTCCTTGGAATGTTTTATAAGGAGCGTGTGAAGATATTAAACCTAAGCAGGTATGTGTTTTGATAATGTGATCAAACACACCTTTCTTTTCTTTGCACATCTGTTCTTTTTTTAATAACTTTAAATAAAACAATAAAATGCTTTACATGAATTGTTAATTAATTGATGTTTCCCACTTTCTAGGAATATTACTTTCATGAAAATAGCAGAAAAAGGTAATATAAACAGCAGACCTGTATAAGCCTTTTGATTCCAAAGTAGAGAGTGTTAGAAATATACGTTCTGTTTCGACGCCCCTGATTTTTGTCAAGAATTTTTTTATCATTAGAATATTCAATAAATTTGGGAGAAAAACCATGGTATGTGTTTTTTAAAATAAAGGGCCTCTTATACCAACAAGTTAAAATTTTGGTATAACAAACTCAGTAAACTCAGTGATACATTTAATCACTGGCCTGCCCGATATTTGTAATATAGTTCATGATTAATTTTAAAACTCAAATACCTTCCACTATCGACGACATTTAAAACAGAATTAGGAAGGCACAACAAGCATAAGACCAATTAAAAAATATATGGGATTCCAGATAAGTCAACATATAAACAAAAATTAAGATTTGTAACACCAAAGTAAAATCTGTGCTTCTATACCCATGTGAAACGTGGAAAGTAACAAAACGACTATCAACAAAAATTCAGGTATTTGTTAACCGCTATCTCAGAAGAATTTTTGGCCAAATATCACTCGAAACGAAGAACTTTTCCACCTCGACGGCCTAAAAGTTGTTAGTAAGGAGATTCTACACAGAAAGTGTGGCCCTGTATGACATACTCCTCCAAAAGATTGGGTTGATTCCAGCGATAAATGTAAAACGAAAGCTCCATCAAACCGAGACAAGAGGATTACTATTTTGCATTATCATGAGGATACAAGGTCAGAATTATTAAAATATTGGTTCAAACATAATTTGGTTGCCAATATCCTGCCAAATAGCGTTATTGCAATGGACAACGATGGTTACCATAGTAGGAAGTTAAATGAAGTTTCATGCTGGAAAGACACAGACATGATTTGGTGCTATCAAAGCAACAAGTCTTCTTGATTTCTGACTTAAGGAGTGGAACTTACTAGCCAAAGAAACAAAAATTACGACTTTTAGGAAAAGAAATGCTAGTTTTTAGTATTATTTAATACATAAAATTCATAGTGCGTGTGTACTGACATCGATGGTTTAATGCACGGTCTCAATATCCTTTTCCTTGTGAGTGGCACTTACGCATAGACTCGTTTAAATACGGTTTAAAAGCTCTATTACTACATAATGGAAATGTAAAACCATCTATACCAGTTGCCCATTCAATGACGACAAAAGAAGACTATGAAAATGCCGTTTTATAATAATAAACTACAACCGATACAAAAGGCAGATATATGGAGTTTAAAATTAATAACAAATTTAACGGAGCTTCAGGGAGGTTTTACAAAATATTGCTCTTGTCTCTGTGGGTTAGTCGTACAGTTAAAAAACGTTATGTGACGAAAATTTGACTGGAAAGGATGTCTAGAAAAAATGTTATTTTGACTCCTCCTCACATTATACTTGGATTTATGGAAAACTTTGCATAGGCTATGACTAAAGAAGATGAAGGATTTAAATACCTAGGACCACTTTTTTTTCCAATTTAACCAGAAAATGAAATTAATCAGAAAATTGCTGGGCGACGTTCATTTTATAGAAATGCTTACCAGGCGAGAACACAGATCTTGGAACTTATTTGTAAGTGTAGTGAGGAGATTTTTAAGCTACAAGATCGATAAAAATTACTAACAACTAGTTAATGAAGTTTTAGATTCCTACCAATCACTTAAGTGCCGAATGTCATTAAAAATTGACATTCTTCGTTAACATTTATGTTTTTTGTATGATTAATTTTTCACAAAAACGCTGGAATACGTGAAGTGGTTTAAATGTTGTTCATTTTTTAGTAAGATTTGCAATCCCGTAATTTGTAGGCACCCCAACTTTTTCTTTTGCAAACTGCAACCTAGCTCACGTGAGGACTCTAGGAGAAAGTCTTCTAAAACTGAAGCCGACTCTAGCAACAAATTAGGGGTCTGCTCGTTTCGTTACAGCAAAATAAGTCCATATAAGTTTTTTAATTAAAATTATGATCCGAGGGGGATCGTTAGCATTCAACTGATTCGGCTAATGTAATAAATGCTGAAAGTGATCTCCACCTTCTACTTAACACGCACCGAGTCTGTAGTAAATAATATCAACCGCACTTCGAATACATTCGGCTGGTAAATTAGTAACCTCGATTCTGATTCCTTCTTGTAGGTCCCCAACACTGTTTCGTCTAACATTTATACCAAAAGGCTGTGGTAGGCCATCTTGTTGAAACTATATTCTTTCATGCAGGTATTAAATCGAATGATCGTAAATACCACTGTCGTTCAATCCTAATAATTAATGGTAACCAAGGTTGTGCTACATTACACCATAAGGATCTACTTTGATAGTTAATTTTAATTACAGAGTTACGTGGACTCGTTTTACTGCAACAAAATTAGCACCCTTAATATGTTGCTAGTATCGGATTCAGTTTTAGAAGATCTTCTCGTAGAGCACCCATATGAGCTGGTTTTCCATTAAAAAAAAAAGGTTGGGGTGCCTACAATTTAAGATCAGTTTTGCTGACGTTTCGCTAAAATTACATTCGCATTTTCGAAGTTTTATTTCTCACGTCCGAATAGAGTCACTCTCTGCTCTTTTTCGTTCGTTATTTAAAAAGGATTCTAGTACTAAATTTACTACTTCAACACCCAACTTCTTGAAAATTAAGGCTTAAGATACATTTTAATATAAAACGTTAAAATTGTTGCTAAACTGCTTCCTTGAGATTTTGACTGGGGAGTTAGATATGTAGATCAAACCAAGACGTTGTTAGGAAAAAACCTATAAAAAAGACAAAACAAAACAGGATGGCGAAATACCAATAACTCAAAATAGGATACACGTCCCTAATTAATAAAGGTTAAAAGTCAGAATACAAATTGCAAAAACCGTAACCCAATCGCTTTTGCTTTTTGGCAAAAAAAATACCCAGTACAAATTATTATTTTCCAATTGGTATAACTATTTATAAACATGTCTTTCCAATTAAAGTACATGCATTAAACCGCCATCTATGACCAGGTACGCCAACAATACTTTTTCATTAGGAAGAAACTACTTGTTTCCTTTCTTTGACCTAGAAAGCTACTCGAGGTTGTGGAAGTCTGCGTTGCGTCCCCTTGAGGTCATGTCTAAAAGTAAACGCTTCAAGGTAAACGAACCGAAGAGAAAGTTAACTTGACCGGAATCGACTCTCCACCTGTTATTTACATTTGTAGTGTATTGATCATAAGGCTGGTTGCCTATAGTTCATGATCAAGGACAACATAATGTTATTACACTTATACGATAATTTTAATGGGAATTTATTTTAAAGCTCGGGTGGTATTTTTTATTATTAATTTATTCCCAACCAACTATAATAGTCTATTACAAGGAACAAATACAAATACTAAACTAAAAATAAAGAAATAATAAGAAAATATTCATAATACAAAGAGAACTACAAGGAATACTGTTAAAATTTAAAAAAAATTGTTAGCATCAAAAACAGCAAATAATAAAAATATAATACATAACTTTTTAACTCATTATTCCAGAAAAACATTTTTTAGTACTTTTTTGAACTTCTCCAGAGTATTTATTTCCTCGATTTTTTTTTGGTAAATTTTTGTGGGTCATAAAGCCAGTGTATAGAATTGAAAGTTTTCAAAAATTACTTTTTTTCAATAATGTCTGTAAATCGTCTGTTTGTCTAGTAATGTATTGGTGTATTGTATTTGTCTTATATAATGTGATATTTGAGTATTTTATTTTAATATTTATAGAATGAATGAATATACAAGCTTTTAATTTATAAAGCAAATTTATATCTAGATATCCTTAAGGTAATAATAAATTGGATGTAGGTTCTAAATATGGTTGTTTATGAATGCATTTAATAATTTTGTTTTATATTTTTTTTAAACGAGTTAGATTATTTGAACAAGTAGATCCCCAAACTGAAATTAAGTACTGTAATTTTTAATAGATTAATAAAAAATAAATATTTTCTAAAAATTTTAGAGGAATATAATATGTTATTTTAAAAATTTTAAAGGAGAGATATTTTAATATTAGATCTAAATTATAGTCAATTTGCTGTATATTTCTGAAGTAGTTCTATCAAAATCTATAATCGTAGTATCATCAGCAAACAATTTAATATTACCCTTCACGTTTAACTAAGATATCGTACTGATATTAAAAAAAAACAGATTCTAATATAGATTCTTGAGGGGCTCCATAATTTATTAATAAACTATTAAAGAACTTTAAATATTTTTAAATTGTACACATTGTATCGTGTTTGAAAAATAATTTTGAATCCAATTATATGTTAAGGTCCAAATTCGCAGCTGATAAATGTGCTTTAATAATATATCGTGATTTATAGTGTCAAAAGCTTTTCGCAAATCTGAAAAGAATATGCAGCATTCGCAGCCATTATCAATATGCTATCTTATATTTGTAACAGTATCAACCTCTGTATCTTTGAATTTACGTAAACCATATTGTCCTTCAAAAAGTAAGTGTTGTTTTTCTAATTAATTTGTTATTATGTTTTTTTTACCAATTTTTCCAAAATTTTTGAAAAAATAGGCACAGGAGATACTGGCTATTCTTTTTGGAGTAACAAAATATAACTGGACGTAGGTCTCTCACTCTTCTCCATTGGTCTCTGTCCTGCGCTATTCTCAGCTATTGTTCCCCTGCTATTGAATCGATGTCATCCACCCATCTTCTCTGGGGGCGCCCTATACTCCTCTTGGTTTGTCTTAGTCTGCATTCCGTTATTTTTCGTCCATCTCTCTCGGAACTGCCTAGCCAGACGGCCTGACCATTTCCATGCCCATCCAACTTTATCACTTCTACAATTTCTTTAACTTTTGTTCTTCATCTAATTTCCTCGTTGCGGATTCTGTGTCTAAGTGAGATACCAAGCATTGCTCGTTCTATTGCTTTTTGAGATGTTCTAAGTTTATTGTCCGTTGGTTTATAGGTGATGACAAGAGGGACACACGTATTATAAACTTCAGTGGTGGCTCGTAGATTTAAGAACGAGTGAAGTGCAGCGTAGCTAGGCGCATAGCGCTGGAGGAAATATAGCGGCGTAGGCGAAAATTTTTCGGGGCGCCACACCCAAAATGGCTATTTTTTTACCTTTTTATGATGTTAATGTTAATGTTAATGCTTAATATTTGATTTTTTTTTAATTTTTGGGTAAATTAATTGGAAAATCTAGGTGAAGCGGCGCTGCACCCGAGTCCCCTGGCGAGCCGCCAGTAATAAACTTTGGTTTTCAAGTTTATAGGGATTGCATCATTTATGAGGATATGGTTTAATTTTCCAAATGCAGCCCATGCGAGACGAATTCGCCTAACAATCTCCGCATTTTGTTTCTCTTTACCCAATTTAATTGTGTGACCCAAATACGCGTATTCGTTTACATTTTCTATGCGATGGTTCTCTATTGCTATATTGACAGTTTCGTTGGTCATTATTTTCGTCTTGCTATAGCTCATTCTCAAACCTATGGTTTTTGAGTTTGCTGTTACCACTTCTTGTCTTAGCAGGGCATCTATAGAATATCTAGAATTTTATGGGACATCCTCCATTATTTTATTTCCAATTATATTAATAAAACTATGTTTAATGATAACACTCATTCGATAATTAAATTTTGTGTCAATTTTATACTCTACTTAAATATCCCTGATATAAATTAAATAGATCTGGATTTTCAGAAAATGCAATACGTTTCAAAACGTATGCATCAAAATTCATGCCACTATAATCCCAGCTGTTTACAAAAATTTCGGACTCAATTCCTTAATTTTTATTTAATTTTGATAAACACATTACAAATTCCACAAAATCAGACTGTTTGCTTTAGCGTAACACAGCGTTTAATAAAAGCGGGAATTTTAGTGTTTTAGAGGCAGTCGAATATGAAACAAAAATGCTCGAACTCTAGAACATATGTACAGACTGATCCAGATTACTCTTTAAAGGGAAATATCTCTATATATTTGTATAGTATACCATGTATCAAAAATTAACGGTTTTTGAAATATGGAAGGTTTTAGAATTACAAAATACTACGATTTTTAAGATATAATTGCTTACATATTTAGAATACCTGCTGCTAACTGGATATAAAGGTTTACTTTTCAAATATCATGGCATTGGTGTTTGAAGTCTGATTTACTGCTTGTATAATTTTTATTTTGTGCTATACGAGGTAAATTGCTATACGACGAGGTTATTGCAAGAAACGTCTCTAAGAAATGAAAAAAAAACAAAAAATGAAGAAAGATATCTCAATATATTACTAAACTTTCAAGCAACTTCAAGAAAATATATCAGAGACGGTGTCAGAGATATAGAGTATGAACCACGAAACAAGAGAATTAGTGTGGAGAAGTTCAAGTTGTGAGAGCAAGTCTTAATCAAGATCCAGATTATTTCAATCAAATTGTATAGACCGATCGCGATGAGGCGATATTTACCACTGCCCGTATTTATAATAATTTATCGTCTGAAATGGGTTATTTAAAAAAAAATCATTGCCTTCTAGAAGCCCTCCTTAGCAAAATTTATTCTGCGGAAATACATCATTTCCATTTTCTACCTGAAATCAGTTACATGAAAACTTTGCTTTGCATCTCATTCCAAACAATAAAATACCAAAATGTCCAGCGGAAATTTGTCGTTTTCATTTTGTACACTTTAGAATACCCAAAGTAAGTTACATAAAAAAATCTGCTTTTATTGCCTTCTAGAAACTCTCCTTAACAGCAGGAATTCAAAATTTTCCTGCGGAAATGCATCATTTCCATTTTCCAAACTTTAGAATATCTGAAACCAGTTACATAAAAACTTTGTTTTCATTTGCAATCTAAACATTTTTCTGAAAATAAAAAGTAAAAATAATCTTGCGGAAATACGCAATTTCTATTTTCAGAGGAATTTTCATTTCCGTTTTTCAGGCCTTAAAATAGCTAAAACCTGTTACATGGAAATTCGTCATTTACATTTTCCGCGGACATTTTGTAAACTTTAGCTGAAATGTCATCGATCTGATGTGGTATATAAAAAAAGTTCTCTACGGAAACTCAATAATTTTATTTTGTCTATTTATTTATTTATTTTTAACCTTTTCTTCACTGAAATGTGATACATTTACAACACATTTTTTTTTCTTCCATAAAGCCTTCTGAATGTGGAATTTCAAAAATTAATTTGATTTTATCTATATAGATAAGCAATGATATCCGAAAAATCGTAGTATTTCATAATTCGAAAACATTCTATATATTGAAAACCGTTAATTTTTTGATACATGATATATTATACAAAAAATATGCAAAAATTAATATAAAATTCAAAAATGTGGAATATTATAGAAATCATGGTTCTTGGGATTAGACCGTTTCAGATTGCAATTACTATCCGACGTTTCACCGTCGATTGCACGAGGTACCTTCAGGGATCTTTACTCGACGAGATCTGAACATTGAATGAGATTCAGGCCGGCTTTTATACCAGACTTGTGCTCGCCGAACCGTGACTCTGTGTTAAGATCGGTTTCCAGGTGTGATGTAGACCGGTTACGTATCTCTATTGAATTGTTTTTGTATGTTTACATATTTCAATAGATTCTCTAATTTTTCGTTTATAAAATCCTGAAACCGATGCTAGGACCTTGGTTTCCTTTACATTTATAATATGGCCAGCGTTATGCTGGCATTCAGCTACAGCAGATTGAAAAATTTGTTTCTTTTCAATACATCGTTCATGTTCCTTAAGTCTAGTTGATATTGAGCGTCCTGTTTCTCCCACATACACTTCTCCACAGGAGCAAGCAATTTTATATACTTTTCTGTTTGGAAAGGTAGAATAACTTTCGGGGATCGCAAACATTGACCAATCTAATTATGTGTACTGAAGATTGTACGTATGTTGGACCGCCGAAGTAATCTTTCTATTTTGTCTGTAGTGCCATATATGTAGGGAAGAACAACACTACCTAACGGTGGCTCTTTATCATTTTCCTTTGGCGGAGTTGGATTGCTATATCTTTTAATCGAACGCGTAATATCTTCAGTGCAATAGCCATTCCCTCTGAGAGCTTCGGTCAGTTTCGATGTTTCCGATGTTAGAGAATCTTGATCAGAAATCGAAATAGCTCTGAATGCTAGTGAATTGATGACCGATTTTTTTTGTGTTGGATGGTGATGGAAATTTGCATTTAAGTATCTATTTGTATGCGTCGGTTTTTTATACACAGAATGTCGTAATGTACCATTTTCCTTCCTTTGAACACATACATCTAAAAAGGGAATCGTGAAATCATGATGTTGTTGATAAAGGTGGTCCAGAAATATGAGGAGATTATCATGAGGCCAAACAACAAAAGTATCATCTACATATCTGAACCAGTGCTCTAATTTTAGTGGAGTGGATATTAGAGCAATATACTCAAAGGCTTCCATAAAGATATTTGCTACCACAGGAGATGGAGGAGATCACATGCTGCCCCTGAAGCTTGTTCATAAGAAGTTCCATGGAAAATGAAATAAGTAGATGTAAGACACCCTTCCACTAGGTCTATTAAGTTCTCATCAAGATTATTATTATCCAGTGTGTCTGATACAATGGAAAATAAGTCATTGACAGGAACATTTGATATAGTGATTCTACATCGAAACTGACTAAAATATCTTCGGGATTCAACTGGATTGCCTTAAGTTTTTCCACGAAATGAGCAGAGTTCTAAGAGTTTAAAAGAATCTGTTTTTCCAGTAAATAGATTAAGAAAATTTGAAAGATATTTACTTAAATGTATGTGGGCGAGTCTATTGCACTGACGATCGGTCGAAGTGGTACATTGTCCTTGTGTATCTTCGGAAGACAGTAGAACCTGGGAATCTTGGAGCTGCTTGGTTTTAATGATTTCTTCTCCGCTGGTGGTAGACTGGATGCGTTGATTGGTAATGCGTCTTTCTATTCTACTTGGGGTGTTGTCCGAAAGTAACCTTTTCCACGTATTCTGTTCTGTCCATGACGACTGTGGCATCGCCTTTATCTGCTGGAAGTACCAAAATGCTTGCGTCTTCATTTAAGCTGTCTTCATTGCCGTTTTTCCGGTTTCGGAGAGGTTCGACTCCGGTAGTTTTGCTTCCTCATATCTGACTTCATCGATTTCTTCCATTGGTAAACTTCTGATTGCTGCTTTAACAGAGGATACTGTCGTCTACGGGAATGCTACTCGGTGCTATTGCGATATTTAGTCTTTTGGAAATGACGGAATGTTCTGCTTAATTGACCAAAGCCGTGAAAGTTTTCGTTCTATGTTGGAATATTGTATTTAAAAAACAAAGTTGGCACTTGCCTTCCTTTTTTGAGACACTATGTATAAATTAAAATATAAGCATATAAAAAGCAGATCGAATCAAATAACTTTTGTTTGGAAATCTTTTTTTAATTTCAAAATTAACCGAGATATTTCCATTTATAGAGTTATCTGGATCACCCTGTAGACCTTGTAAAAGTTTATTTTTACTAATACTTGCTTCTTTTAATCAAAAATATTCTAAGCGAAGGACCTGTTTGACCCGAAACAAGTATTTGAAATAAATAAAAAGGTAAACATTTTGTATAAAATATGAATATGGCAAAATTCCAAATTGTGCAACATATTAAATTTTTAGAAAAATCGACTCAAAACCATTTCCCATAAGAAACATGCAGGGCAATTACGTCCCAGCCAACTTGTACAGATAATATTTTTTCGAACGTACATTATAAAGATTCATTAAAATACAACGCAATTAATTGCAGATTGAAGAAATAAAGTTCATCTTAATGTAATTTTCTTACTCAGAACGTGATAGAAATTTTCCGTTAAGAAAGTTGGCGCGTTCCGGCTAACCTAATGAACTATACGTTACGTGGGATGCATGGAATTCATCTTAGAACTTTCTTAATTTAGGGCATGAAAGTAATACCACACCAAAATAAAATGGTGTTGTTTGCTTTGACTAATACTGCATAAACCCGCATATGGTAGAACTAAAATATGTTCTTCCCACCAGTTACTTATGCTTAAAAATAAATAATGTTAATATACATATCTCGGCGTTATGTAAATGATGTTAATTTGTTTGCTGAAATAGAGATTATAATGACATACGATAATGAATTTTGTGAGTTTGGTTTTTTATTTATACCGAATGACAATGAAATTGCTAACCATCTTGTTGTTACTTCCCTCGTAAAATTATAATCGTGAAAAAATCACCCTCTGAGATTTTTTCAGATCTCCCGAGATGGCGGAACAAAATGAAAGCTTAATAAAATATTTAAAAATTCAGCCTGAAAAAACTGCTTAATGGAACGATTTCAAATTGTGTTCCAATAGGTACATACTGTCGGTATAGCTTAAAAACTACTTATCAGATTGACTTCAAATTTTAGTCAACAATTAAGGTTCAAATGGGAATGACCTGGTAATATTTTGGTAAAAATCCGATATGACAGAACAGTGCTAAAAAAATTTTTCTAATTTTCCTGAAATTTTGCACAAAAATCTAGTGTTACCGAAACGAAATAGCAGCCTAATACAATTTTTAAAAAATCGACGTAAAAAAAAATCTTGTTCAATTGACTTTAAATTTTGCAGATAAATGAAATGTGAAAATAGGATAAACTAAAACGAATGCAACATGAAGTAACAAAATGGCGGTATGTGCCAATATAAAAACTACTTATTGAATTTATTTTAAATTACGTACAATTATGGTGGAAACAAACTGGTAAAATATTGGTAGAAAACCAATATGGTGGAACAAAATGACGCCCATTAAAAATTTTAAAAAAGACAGTCTATGTAACACATATATACTGCGAATATGTACTGAACTAAATTGAGTCACATAAAAAAATCATAGTGAGGGAAGTTCCGGGTTCAGTTTACCGATTTTTTTCTTTATAAATTTAGAAATAAAACGGACTAAAAAACATGTAAAAAGTTTCCGAACTTAGAGTATAAAAGAAAAAGGCTTCGCTATTATGATTATTTTAAGAATCAAGATTTCCTCAAATTATAAACGCTCTGGTTCCCAGACCGTCAAATCTGCGTTTTATTAGTGTAACCAAGAAAAAAAAACTATCATGAAATCAAATTCAAACAAAGAAATATAATAAATATTGTGACAAAAGATGTCATAATTATATAATTCGTTTATATAGTATATGTGCTTCTAAAAAAAGGAGAATAAAATTTCAAAAAATAAGTATTTGTTATAATTTGACTCCATCAAATCACCAACTTATGAGAGAAACATCACCCTTTTATTTTAATTGAGCATGAAAAACTGAAACTTTGCTAACATTCTAAACTAGATGGTAACAATATAAGCTTAAATTAGGTTGGATCAAGAAAGCTAAAAGACTGGTAGTTCAGCGCAACCCTAGGCGATAAAAATCCAAAAGATCCCTCCCTTAAAGGAGCCCAACGCCTTATTTTTTTAGATTGGCTCTAGAAAGTTGAAACTTTTGCAAAAAAAAGCCGTACTCATTAAAGTAGTATAAATTGTAAACCCTAAGTCTTAAATCGTATTAACAAGGCAAAGTTAGCACTCATCAAGCTTACCGAACCTAAAGCCACTGACAAACCCGAGGCACCTTTAATCGTCACGCATTCGTTCTGTCTATATTTTCACGAATATTTAAACATCCAGAAAAAATGCAACTCTCGCTTCTTCAAGTTCTACATTTTTCGACATATTGGAGGCATAATAGTACGGTTAAATTTATTCTAAGCTATCAATAACGCTCAAAATGTATTATTCTTGTAATATGTTATCATCCTGCAAAATTAATGTTACTTATTTATTAGAATAAATTTAAATGTTAATATGTTAAAGTAGAATAAACAAAACAAAAGTTGCAATGTTTCTGCTGTTTTTTTTTAACGCATGTCCCTTAGTGAAAGCAACATCCTCCCTAATTTAGGTTAGATTTAAAATGTTGATAATTCATAAACGTATTCATATATTTTACCAATCCAACGTCTTACAATTTGATTCCATCGAATCACCCACTTATGAAACGAGCACCGAACTTTTATTTTACTTTAGCCTGAAAAACTGAAACATTCTAAACTAAATTGTAACAATATAACTTTAGATTCGGTTTGATCAAAAAAGCTAAGAGACGGTAGTTCAGCTCAACCTACAATCGCTCCCTTAGAGGGGCGCAACATCTCATTTCTTTTAGGTTGGATCTAGAAAGTTGAAAATTTGCATATAAATTAAGTTTAAAAATGGGAATTTATTGAGGTTTAATAAAGTTAAACTGAAACAGCCGTACGCACTAACGAGGTATACATTTTAAACTCTGAGTGTAAATCTTAAACCCGCTTAAATCGTTTTCACAAAGCAAAGTTAGACCTCCCTACAGGTCTAAATTTGAACATTTAAAATCGATAGCAAACACTTAAACTTCTCGGGGTAATTGTAATTGTTTTTCCACCCGCTCAACTGTCTATTTTGCTCGAATTCACACTGCTTTTGTTTTCGTTAGAAAATCTGATCCGATTACCCCATGTATACTATTTTCGAACTCATTCATAACAATAAACTCATGACTAAGATTCTGCTTTTTTATAGCCAAGCTTACCGAACCTAAAGCCACCGACGAACTCGAGACACCACTAATTGTTATCGCATTCGTTCTGTCTATATTTTCACGAGTATTTAAACATTCAGAAAAAATCAGGTTTCTTCACCTTCTATTTTTTTCGATAGGTATTTGAAGCAAAATGGCTGTACCATTAGTAAGTTTGATAACTAAAAAAATATTAAAATTTATTCTATTCTATAAATAACGCTCAAAATGTAATATTCTTGTAATATGTTATCATAATGCACAATTGAGTAAAGTAAAATTTTCAAAACAAAAGTTGTTTTTACTGTTTTTTTTTAATGCACGAGAAAGTGTAAAAAATAATTTTTAATTTTTAACGTATTATACTTTAAAGAGTCCTCTTCTTTCTTGTTATGTTAAAAAGCAGCCAAGAAGTTAGAAAAAAATTCTGCCATAAAATACAATGGCTCAGAAAATTAAAGGGATTTTGATACGTATGGTGGAGTGAGTAGAAATAAATTTCCTCTTAAGGCAGAATTTTTTTCATTTTCTTTGGTGATTTTAATGATAACTTAAAAAAATCTTATTAATTTGGTATTTATTCAAAATAATACTATTAATAAAATGGTGGGTTCCACGCTATATTCCTAGAATATAAGACAATGGAAACTATGGCTTAATATCAAACTTGCGGAGATCTCAATATAAGTAGCATCTACTGTGCCCTCAAGTTCAAGTAGCAATGGATAACAACACACAGCTGCATTTATTAATGCTTACTTAGACACCCCTCTAATTCAGATTATGAAGAAACCTTCGCATTTTAAACCGAACACAAGGCCGTCACAGATCGATTTCATTTTTTGTTCATCCCCACCATATTGTCAGCGTCAGAGTTCATACAGTTGCTGGATATCACACAACTACAAATCAGCTGATTATGAGGCGGTCAGCATATCACTAGCCATGTGTCACTGTTAGAATGGACCATCAGAAGATATGTGGACCTGTTTTCGCGCCAATACTTGTAACACGGTAGATAAACATGTTCCTCTAAACACTAGTTTTTCAAATGGTATGAATCCATGGCTTAAACATTTTATGAAGAAAGCTGAAAAGAAAGCTATGGCATACCTGGCGTAAGAACCCCCCTGCACAGAATGAAGAGAATTATAGACATGGTCATAACCATGTCACGAGAGTTAGACAGTCCAACAAAACAGCTGTTTGTCCTACGACATCTTGATTGTGGGACTTATCAAACCAATATTTAAACCTCATTGGCTAAATCAGTTTGTTTGTCCTACGACAAGCCAAAAATGACATGACAGTGGCAGATCGTTGGAGTGCCTATTTTTGGGAAATGGCAGATCTGACTACGAAAACAACCTTGTGAACCATAATAACAGTAAATACTTCTACAAGTATGTGAAATTATCCTTATCCTTGAAGATTACCAAGCAATCTCTAAAAAACAACTCCGGGTTGATCATGACAGACCCAGAAGATGTCGCAAACTCTTTTGCATCGCATGTTGCAGAGGCTTTTACTGAAAAACCTCCAGGTGAAATCCTACCACTCTCTCTTTAATTTAAAAATTAATTGACTCAAGAAAATATAAACTTCACTGAAAAAAAGTGTAAAAAGCGCTTTAACGTAGATGAAATCCGATGCATTCCCTGGTTTTGATGATATCAATCTGCCTTTTTTGAAGAACTGTAGTTCAGAGCTTGTTAAACTCTTGTACTCTCTTTTTAGACAGTGCTTGACAGATGGCCGCATATCCTCTGACTGGAAAAATTCTATTGTTATCCCATTATATAAAAAGGGAAGTAAATGGGATGCGACCAACTACCGACAAATTTGTTTACCATCAGTTGTCAGCAAATGCATCGAAAATATAATTTGTCACCAGATGAGGGCCTTTCTACTTTTAACAAATGCTCTAAACTCGTGCCAGCATAGTTTTATTACAGAAAAGGTCGACAACCACCAATTTAATCGACTGTCTTGACCTGGGGACAAAGTTTCTTGACAATAACAAACCAGCAGACGTCATATACCTGGATTTTCAACGAGCCTTTGATCTGGTTCCACATCAGCGCATGCTAGCTAAGCTTGAGCATATCGATATCAGAGGTAATTTTCTAGTGCTACTACTACTTTTCTAGCAATAAGTCAAATGCGGGTTGAAAACTCCTTATCTCAACAATACAGGGCAAAAAGTGGAACGCCGCAGGGATCTGTAATTGAACCACTTTAATTTAACATTTTTATTGCTGATTTACCCAAGCTGATTAAGTCCAATGTATCATGTTTGCAGTCATCATTGTTCCTCTCGTCATATCAGTAACAGACCTCACACCAACAACGTTTACACCGCATTTGGCTCAATTAAGACTTAATACAGACATTCACAGGAACATCCAGAAATCTGTCATTTTGAAAACATGTAGCATCGTCAGATCATTTCTTAATACACAATAGCTGTTTTTTTTCTTGTGTTCTTTTTTTGTCCTGACTTGGTATAATCCCGTCAGTATAAAATACAACCACTTGGACACTGTGAGACAACAAAAAAAAATAACAATAATAATAATATATGTATACATAAAAAAAACACTCTGTACTTTTATATTAGCTTACTGTCAAATCAATAAACTGTTTACGAAATTGTACTTGTTACAGCAAAGACTTACCTTGCTTACTAATAAAGCCTTTCCAACCAGAAGTACTAAAGCTTTAAAAGCCAAAGCCTTCAGAAGACCAATCTTCATAATAGCGGCAGCAATGATAGCATTCATGTTACCATTATTGTCCTTTTTCTTACGGCCTTCTTCAGTTGCTCCTTCAGTTGGTCGGAAAGAAAGTCCGAGGTTCAAACCACCATCCTTGTCACTACCACCAGAGATAACAACATCGGCACCATCAGTCACCTAGTAAATAAAACCATTAGTTTTTTTTAATGACTTTTTGTGATTGAGTTCAAATTTAATGGAATTGAGTTGGCTTAACAACAGTAGTAACAAATTGTATGTATTTAAATATTAGACTCCCTTAAAGGCGGATTCAGTCGACTGGTGTACCTGACAAATAATTGTACCACTTGTCATGTCGTGTGCATGGCATACTTATACAAATATTTGTCACTTGTTTATTTGTCATCGGTTGTCGGTAAATATGGCACAGTCCACACCAAAGGGTGCTGTGTAAATGCGTTCAAATGTTTGTCGAATACACAAGTAGGGTGATCGACAATCATTGTTTATACTTGGATACTTGCCAAATGCACAATTACTTGTCAAATACGCCAGTGGTTTCAGTCCGCCTTAAACGTTTATTAAATTTCTTTTTAAGTCCTGCTAAGTTTAGTTATTGACAGATTAGGTTTATAGTTGTGCTTTCTTTGATAGATATTTGTAAATACTTATTATGAAACAAGATAGGGATACAAATATATATGCATTATATTAGCAATAATATGAGCACAATTTTTTCCGAGGGTTACCCACTGCAGATGTCTGTATACACTTGAAAGGAAACCTTTTGGTAATCTTAGACTCTCTGTGGAAACTTTTGGATTAATTCCAAACATAAACATGTTAACAAGAAATTTACATTACTTTTGATATGAATTTTTTTAAGTAACTGTTACATTATATTTCAGTGTTTTACTTATTTTTTTAATTTATGCTTGCTTGTTGATAGTTAATGAATTTTACTAGATCTTAGTCCTCGTCATTCAATAAATCATCATTAATCAATGTTTTCATTTTAAAACCATATACCTACTTAATGTCCCAAAAAACACAAATTCTAAACAAAAATATTTTGCCATTGAAGTTATGTTAACCATAAGATCGTATAATTCTAGGTTATTTTGATTAACATTAATTCCTGAATAGAATCTAAATAAAATACCAATTTAACTCGGTGTGCTTACTAAAACATACAAGTTAAGAGTTTTATTACTTTGCTTACTTAGAACTTAGGGCTATTTTACACTAAACTTGGGTTGATAAACAGGCACTAATTTATTTCGCCATCATGAATTGCACATTGAGTTACATATATTTAAAACACTAAGGGCCAGTATTTTCATCCCCAAATAACTTTATTCTTCGAATATCGTCGAAACGATTGTTGGGGCAATTGAAACCATGGAAAATATCCACTGAGTAAAATTATACGGAGATGAAAATATTAGCCCTATGCCAAATTTTTCAGCAAGTTTGTGAGAGAGTTGTACTGCATCGATTTATATGTTTTGGTGACCGAGACCTTTTAACACTATTTTTTGTATTGTAAATTTATACAGAGTGTTTCAAAAAATCGGGTCACTGATTAATAACGACTCTGCTCAAACTGCTTGGCGTGAAAAGCTGCATTTTGGCAAACAGGTTGATAGTAGGATGAAGAGATTCGATAAGAAGGGATTTTTCAAAACTCAAATTACAAGGGGGTGAAACTGCCCCTTAAATACTACAATAATGGTTGGTTTTTTGGAGAAACGCTTAAACTCGTGTATTTTATTTAAATATTTTACAAATTTTAAAATATCTTAAAAAATTATACAGGGTGTTTTCAAAACTCGAGTCACTGATTAATCACGATTCTCTCCAACCCTTTGACGTAAAAAGCTGAATTTTGGCAGGTTGACTGTAGGATGTAGAGGTTTGACAAGAAGAGATTTTTCAAAACTCAAATTTCGAGGGGATGAAACCGCCTCTTAAATATTACAATATAAAAGAAAAACGGGTGTGGAAAAACGCTTAAAACAATTTTATTTTATTTGATTATTTTACATATTTCAAAATTTCTTAGTATACAGTGTGTTTTAAAAAATCGGGCCACTGATTAATCACGATTCTGCTCAAACCGCTTGACGTAAGAAGCTAAATTTTGGCATACAGGTTGATTGTATGATGTGAATGTTCGATAAGAAAGGGATGAAACCCTCCTTGAATAATATAATATTTTGTATTTAACAAACGGTTAGTTTTTCAAAAAATCGCTTCAAAGGTAAATTTTACTTAATTTTTTTTTAATTTTTTTTGAAAAGTATATACAGGATGTTCCAAAAAATCGGAAATAATTTATAAACAAAAATCTCCCAAGTTGACAAAAATTGAAAGAAACATTGTGATTGATCCAAATGAAGATTATGGAGGATCGAACCATTGATTGCCTTATCCGGTTCAAATTGAAGCTCTACAAGTATTGCAAATTTTAATTTTTTTAAATAGAATATCTTAGATAATTTTTGAGAAAATGGGTATTATTATTATTAAATTAGGTATTCAGTTTTGTAAAATCTTGGTATTATTACAAGGACCATCGCAAATTGAATAGGCAATCATTTCAACAGCACCGTATGGTAAGTTCTATCAGAGCAACTTTTATACCCATGTTCAACATGGGCAAGCATTACATCCAAGAGATGTTCAACCTGGTTTAAATTTTGCCAATAGTATCACCGAAATCTTATTAATAACAGAAATTCCAATAAAACGAAGCGGGATTTCGGAGAGAAGGTATAATCAATTACCATAACACCTATGTATGGAATGATGAAAATCCCTACGCTTATGTCGCTATACTTCTCCTTAAACGTGTGGATAGGTATTGACGATAACAATTTAGTTCGCCTTTTCTTTTTACCCTTAAGATTGAACGTGCCTCTAAATGTACGTATGCAAAAAATTGTATGCACGATGGAGCCCCTGCTCATGTTAAAACATATCTTAATAACACCTTTGGTGAGAGGTGGATGGAAGAAATCACTGGCCACCTCGCTCCCAGGATTTAAATCCGTTAGACTTTTATTTATGTGAACACCTTAAGGCAATGTTTCATGCTTCTCTCATAGAAAGTATAGAAGTGTTAAGAAATAGAATCGCAAATGCTTGCCAAGCAGTAAGAAATAGGCCTCGAATTTTCGCTAGAGTTCGTCGTTCAATGATCCGTCGAGTGAGAAAGTGTGTAGAGATAGAAGTTGGCCTTTTTCAATATTTGTTGTGGTGTACGTTATGGTATTGCAACAACCTTTTTTTAAGTATTATAGTTACATACCTAATTAGAATTTAATATGTTTTATTCTGTTATCATGTAAAACGTTATTATATTTTACATTACATTTTCGACAATTGTGTAACGGAAATTTATTAGTTGAAAGTAAATACATATTTTGCAAGCAAACGTTAATTAAGAGAATGAAATCAAAACTTCGTTTTTATTCATACGGTTTTCCATTTAAAAATCTTTGAATTCAATTTATTTAATAAAAACCACGTACTGAAATTTGTTCGTGAGAGCGCCTATTTTTGCTGCAGATATTTGTTGGCTACCTTAAGGGCATTTTAGTGAACTTTAGAGCGTTTTTACGGTTAAAATGCAAATGGAAAATACGATTTTCTTTAATCCCTTAAAGCACAAAGGCATATAGAGTATTTTTTTATTATTTGTTTTTTGTTGAGCTGTACTATAGTTTCGCCTTTTCTTGGATAATCCTTTTGTTTGTTTGTACTGCACAGAGAAAATTACAACCAATTTTCAAACGAAATTAATATTAGGTTAAAATTTTGCTTTAAGAATCTTCTGATATAGGTCTTCACCTTACCTTTGTAAAGTTCAAAATTAAAAGGAATATACCAAAAATACATTTCTAGAGAGGCTTGCTAAAAGAAGTTGATTTTCAATACTTACTAACTTAAAACTCAATAAGTTAAATTGTCGTAGTTAGAATGTGAAAGGTCCTGGGTTCGAGTCCTAACGAAGGCGAATTAACTATTAAATATAAACTACCGTTTTCTTGACCCGAAAAATGTCATGTATCAATATCCTAAATGTATGGTGGTGAAACAAGGGAGGGAAGAAGGAGAGAAAATGGTAGTAATCTGGGTTTTTTTTTTATGTTAATTCTCTATAAATATGTATACGTATATGTAGATGGCGCTTTTAACATAATATTAGTTACTGTGATTCTAGTAAAATTTTAAAAACAATGAACCACAGTATTTTTTTTTATTAGGGATGTATAACAATTTAACCCTAGTTTAGACCTCGAAAATTTTAAGCCTGACAGTCAAAAGTAAAAACTAATAAAAACAGTAAAAAAGCATACCTGAGTCATTAGGCATTAGGGCTCTCAATACTAATAAAATGTTAAAAATATTATTACTAAAAAACTATTTATCCAATTTATTTCAAGTTTTGCACACAAATCAAGTATTATATAGGACTCAACTAGAAAAATTCTGGTACGAATCCAAAATGGCAGCTTTGTAAAATATTTAAAAATTCAGCCTGATTTCAAATTATGTGCCATAACTAACTGTGGTATAGAGATGAACTAGTAAAATTGTGGTAGTAATTCAAGATGGCGGAACAAAATGGCGGCCAAATAAATTGATTTGTAATCGAAAAAAAAATCAATCTCTCAGGTTTTATAAAACTTCACGTTTTAGCGCCTCTAGATGCCAATGTTTTATTAATTCCGTTTGTCCGTCTGCCTGTCTGTCTGTCAGACGGATAACTACTTATCAGATTGACTTCAAATTTTAAGTAAAAATTAAGGGTCATATGATGATGACCTGGTATAATTTTGGTAAAACTCCAATTTGTCAGAACAAGATGGCAGCCTATTGAAACGTTAAAAAAATTATTACTAACAAAATGGCGGCCTAATAAAATATTTCAAAAATTGGCCTGAAAAAACTACTTATTAGATAATGTCAAATTTTGTGCAAGCATTAGAAGTGTGATATAGAGATAAACCGGTAAAGTTGTGATTTCGAAATCAAGATGGTGGAAAAAAATGGCGGCCAAATAAATTTTTAAAAATTCAGCGTGAAATGTTTGTTTAAATTTTGCAGAAAAATTAAATGTGATATAAGGATAAACTGTTACGAATTCAGCATAATGTAACAAAATGGTAGTGTGTGTAAAAAATACTTACAGAATGTCTTGTAGTAAGTATGGGATAGATAGGAATCCAATATGATGAAAGTAAATGGCGCCTAATAAACATTTTTGAAAAGGCATTGTATTTATTTGTTTCTAACTGACTATATGGAAATATTCATAACGAGAGAAGATTCGGGTAAAGGAAGATTACCGATTTTTTTTTTATTTTTATTAACACAAGATATTAAGGCCCGAACGCCTAAACTGGATTATTTCTAAGATAGTTAATGAATTCAACGCTACAACGAATGCGGCTCTAAACATCAATAAAATATCTACATATTTAGGTAAAGCTAACTTCTTTCAGGAAATATAATTTGAAAGCAGAAATAAAAAAAATAAAATTGTGAATGACCAAAACCCAATTTCCATTCACTTTTCGATTTTCATATAAAAATCTTAGAATCCAATTTATCCAATAAAAGCACAGTACTGAAATTAGCTTGCGAGAATGCATATTTTGCTGCAAATGTTTGCCTGCATACTTCGAGGACATTTTAGTTCATTGTAGAGTGATTTTTACTGATGAAATGCAAATGGAAAATACGATTGGCTTTAATCCCTTAATGCACAAAAGGGCGCACAGTATTTATTCAGAACGATGTGCTTTTTTTATTCAACTGTTCTCCATTTTCTCGTTTTTATGGATTTTTCTTTGCTTATAATCTTTTAACAGGTTTACATGACATTGCTATATTCAGGGGTATCAAATTAATGGGGACCCGAGCCCCGCATAAAAGTAATTAGGTGGGGTGGATTCCCCCATAAAAATGTTGTCAACTTTATCCTGTCAAAAAGCAAAATGTCCTCGAATGTTTCGTATAACCCGAAACTTTCAAAAACAATAATTTTTATACTAGAACTTGCATGGCGATCAATATAAAGAACTACAACAAAAATCTCCTGGTCTATGATACAATATTTTCTGTCAACCTGAAAACTCAATGTCACGTAATTTAAAAATAAATGCCATTAGCAGCAGAGCAAAAATCGATCATATTTACTGGATTTAGGGATGGGGTTTCCATAAGAGATATTGAAGGCGAATTAAGCATGAATAAAAAAAAACAGTGTTGTTGGCTATATCTAAAATTCGGGAGCGTGGAAGTATTATAAAAAACCCAGGTTCCGGTCGCCCAAAAGTTGCTACTGATAACGAAAATGCTGCTTTGATTAATTATTTAAGGGACAAACCATTCGAGACCGCTATTAAGGCTAGAGAAGAAACACATTTTCTTGGGTGTGTAATTACAGAAGAAGAATTCGGAGGTCTGAACTGAGAAGTAGGTGTTCTGCAAACAAAATATGGTTTCATAGCACTATACGTATTTATTTAGGTTTTTTTGGACAATCTTAGAATATTATCTGCAAATAGTACTTTAGAAACTAATTTATCTTGTGATTACACCATATTTTACCAAAAAAACAACGATATTTTTTTCCTAAATTGAAAAAATATGAAAATGATAGTAAAAAATACATAATGACCTACCAAACCTATGATTTGATAGTATAGTAATATAGTAATCTAATAACGGAAATAAATATTATTGACGAAATCTATTAAATTACTACAAAAGGTGACCTTTAATTGGTGGAGTATTTGCAAAGTATTGATTTAATAAAAAGGAAGTTTTTGTGCAGAATCCTCCAATGCAGAACTATTTGCACTGTGTAAATGCTGCATTTAGGTGCAAAAGGTGCCGTAAATATTATTACATATTTAGCAATATATTTTTTGAGAATATTAATCTGCCAGTTAGAGTAATTATCAAAATAATCTGGATATGGCCATGTGAGGTGCAGCATCTAACATAATGGGACTGAGAAAAAATTCTGTTGTCTAGCATTACAGATATTTTAGAGACATCTGCAGCTGGAAATTGTTGCTTGACGACGAATATTTTGTATTTGGTAATTTTGGCATGTTACTGTTATTCATTTTTAGATAGGTAATTATTTTTTTTTATTAAAGGAGGAGAAGGTCATGTTATCCAAATTGACGAGTCGGTAATGACTAAAAGAAAGTATAACCGTGGGCGGATAGTACATGCCAAGTGGGTGATTGGCATTTACGATGTCACATTAAAAAGGGAATTTGTGAAGTTTGTTCCAAATCGGCAAGCTAACAGCTTAATTCCAATTATCCAAATGCACGTGAGGACTGGCTCAGAAAGTTAGATTGATCAATTGGGGGCATACAATACCCTTCAACAGTTAGGGTACAAACATAACTGTCCACCACAGTAGGTTCTTACGAGATCCATATACTGGTGTGTGTACTAACCATGTCGAAGGGTATTGGCCTACTGTAAAACAATATCTGTAGACTGGGGGTGAGGTCCTCACACTTTTTACCAGAATATATTGATATGTTTATGTGGTGTGAGATATACGGGGCAACAAGTTCACAAAGTATGCTTCATTTAACTCGGCACATTGCAGAAAAATATTATTAATTTTAAATTAAACTAAAAAAAAATGTTTTTTTTTTAGTTTTTTTGTTTCATATAATACTTATTTTTTTTAAATGTTAATAATTCTATGTTCAAAATGTTTTTTTAATTTGTTGTTTAATGTAATATTTTGTTTTTAAGAGCCCTTTTTTTAAACAAACTTAATTAATAAAAATGCGGATTATGCTATGTTAGGTTAGGTTTGCTGTAAAAAGTAAAAATTCCGAATTTATATTAAATTAAGAATTTTTTTCTAGCCAAACCTATACTGTTTGGTGGTTCTGCCCCATTAGTGTTAGGTTAGTCGTGCCGCGATTTTTTGATTCTGAAATTTCGGGAAAATTAAATGGCTTTGGCAACAGTGTAGAAAAATTGCGTTCTCAACGTCATCGTGGCGCAATAAAAGAGAGATTTCGCAGTGTATTTGTTGAATAATTGTGACTTTCAAATTTTTTTCTCTTTAAAACTACTCGATTTTTTTTGCAATTTTTAAAATTGAAAATTACTAGTGCAAATGGGCCCTTTTCGGTGGTTTTTGAAAATTTTCAAAATTCGTGGCTACGTATAGCGTTATGGACCCCAAAATATATTTAACAGAACTAAATAAACAAGGGCGACTACAATTCGCAAACGCATATCAAAACCAATTGTAGGAGTCTGTAGTCGTTTTGTTAGATGGGAAAATGTTTCAGTCCAGCCTAACGGAAGAGTCCAAGTGCATAGGCCAATAAATACAAGATATGATAAAGAATACACGAACAAGACAAATCTAAGTGGACGCTTTTCGGTAAAAGTTTCGGGTTGGATTAGCGCCAGGGGCCCAGGAGTTTGTCAATTTATTTAAGGGCGGCTAAGTATTGTAACTTATTGCAATATTCGAAATAACGTTATGGTACCATCGGAGCTATATTCGATCAAAATTATATTTGCCAACAATACAATGCTCCCATTAGTTCTGTTCGCATAGTAACAGACCACTTTCAACAAAATAACATTCAAGTTTTACCATGGCTTTGGAAGAGTCCTGATTTCAACTCAATAGGAAAGATCTAGGGTGAAATGACTAAGTTTATATATAAACATGACTCTCATCCAAGAAATTAAGAAGAACTGCGCCAGGGGATAAACGCAGCATGGGATAGTATAACCCAAGGGGAATACAAGAAGCTTAGTCTTAAGGATGCCGCGCCGATTACAAAAAGCAATTTAAAACAACTGCGCAATGACTAAATATTGAAAAGCTGCAACATTTTAGGTTAGATGTTACGTTTGTTATTCACGTTATATTTAAACTCGAAATTATAAAAATATTTGTTTTAATCCGAAATTAATTAACAAGTATAGTTAGGTCGCAAAGAATGGTCCTCGAGGTTCATTGAGTTTGTCGCTTTTTTATTTTTTTAAGTTAATTTTGAAATTTGAAATTATACAGCCTATTTTGAATATAGCACAACCTTAACGGTTGCTCTTTGACTTTAATAGACCGGACATGTAATAAGTGAAAAAGAAATGTCTTTGAGGTCCGTTAAGTTTGTCAACTTTTTAATTTTTTTAAGTTAATTTTCAAATTTGAAGTGTTACACACTATTTTTTATGTATTACAACCTTAACAGCTGTGGTTTGATTATAATAGACCGGATATGTAATGTTACAAAGAAATATAGTAAACAAAAATTATTTCGGGTACAAAAAATAAAACTACTTTGACCTCTTTCACCGTTTTCGAACTAAAATGAAGAATCTACGCCAATGGCTTCCATAATGTCAGAATATTTACCACCACAATTTCTGTTTTCAACTATTATCGATTTGATTGTGCGTTCTCAAAATATATTTTTTAACGTTTTTATACCCCTTAAGAATATTGAAAATCTACGCCCATGACACACAAAATCTACTACCCGCGAGACACAAACCTAGACTACTTTTGTTGCAAATTTGAACAGAATCAGTTTGACCGCTCTCAAGTTATCTGAACGAAATTTTGTTTACACACACATCCGTACAGACAATTTTTTTTAAACATATGTTTTTCGTTATCTAGGGGCTCTGAAACGTCGAAAAACTCAACTTATTTTCAGTGTATATATTCCTTCAAATGAAGTATTGCACTTATAACCCATATATGTTGCAAGAGGGAAAAAGAAAGAGAAACAGATGGATTTTAAAAACACGTATCCCACTTACCTACTTGCTCTTCTAGCTGACAAGTAGCTAAAAGCAACAGTGTGAGGTTCCAATAATTGTCATTATTGGTACAGAGATTATGAAAAAGTCATTTTATAGTTTATCGTTATAAAATCTTTCAGTGTATTTATAACAAGATTTCATATAGAAATCGTTTGAACATCTCGGCTAAAAGCTAATAGGATTCGTAGAAAATTCTAATTTTTCCGATTCGATCTAACGAATTTATTAGCAAAGTCAGAAAATCCTTTACGGATACATCAAGAAAAAGTCACCTTGTAACTGTCAAAATGTTGTATGTCAGACCGGGACTTGAAATTGGGGTTACTAGTTTTGGCAATACTTTTTTTTATCGCAATGGTACATCTATTTTCTATGGCGTAAATATCTCAGCGTGCAGAGTGTTCCGCGGTTCTGCGCAAACAACGATGAATTCGCATCATGCACGCATCGTGACTTAATAAGAAAAACTGGCCATCAAAATAAAGGTAGTCGTATCTTTTGGGTCAACTAACTTAACAATGGATTTCGGGAAATTTCAGTAAACCTACCGTTGATTTCCAAATATATGAAAACCGCTTCTTGCTCAAATCAAGCTGTTCAATCCTCACGGTTCTAAGAGGCGGACCATGTTTTGAACTTTTATTAGAATGCCAGATTGTTCCGCCATATTGAATTAGAACTAAAAAGAATAAATGGAAATTTTTGGAAATATCCCCGGGAAATTTCCAATATTGTCATTTTTTGACATTGACACTTTTGTAACAATCAAAATTCTAAAATAGACATAACGTGGAATAGTAGTATTTAGCTATTGTTATGGATGTCAAACAAAATAGCTACCGTAAATACAGTACCCGCTTTTTGCGGTTTTGTTGTCGTTCTTGCGTGCTTCTTTTAAAAAAAATGACCCGTGTCGGTAGTTTTTCTCTAAACGATATCGATGAAATTGCTTAAAATAGTACCCCAGTGACCACAGTGTAAAACGCAGAAACTCCATTTGGCGACAGTTTAAGCAGTTCTGCAACCAAAGAGGCTACTCTTTAGAAAAAGTAAAGTGTTTAAGTGACACATTAAATGACCTACTAAAAGACTGGGCGGTTAACATGAAGAAGGCAAATGATGAAGACTACAAAGAATCAGTTATTAAGGTAATGTGGAATAATACTGCAAAACAACTACAAGAACTGTACTATGAAAAAATGGGACACTAAAGTCGATTTAGAGGTATGGAATTTGCCAGTTCCAGGAAATCTAGAGATTCTAAGAGAAGCCAACTCGAATCGCTGTGCACTGCTAGAGAAACGAAGACAAAGTCCAACTGCCCTTATTCTTTTCGCTCTGATGTGGACATCGAATCTAGTGTTTTCACTATTTCAATTCCAAATTTCACCATACCTTGTATTCGTCGAAGAGTCAGCTACTTATCGAAGGGCCCCTGTATTCATGAATTATGTCGTCGCTTCTAGTACTCTCGAGGTTTCTAGAAAATACCAGATATATAAAGCAGATATATATATATATATATATATATATATATATATATATATATATATATATATAAGCAGCTATAGCCGGCCATCAGAGGATCATTATTGGATATACGAGTGAAGTGCAAAGAACTACAGAAAAGTGAGATGATTTGGCGGGAACCTCAGAATCATGTTGATGATTACTAATTTTGCTTAACAAAAATTCTGGGGTATTCTAGTGAAAACAGACATAAAATTGAAGATCTTAATATCCCCTTAACCATGAGACCTGTACTTCATGACGCTTCTAGCATACCTGTCCCTAAGCATCCCGAAAAATACGAAATCGACTCGAAATCGGATGATGAACGAGATAATTTTGAACCAAAAGCTGGTTCAAGTTTTCAAGAGAAAGACTTATGAATGTAGTAGCAGTAAACACTCCCATTTTGTATCTCAGGAAGAGCTCAAGATCATATTCATGATTTGGATCTTCCAAAACAAAAGCACAGCTGGTTGGATCTTGTATACAGCAGTGGAATCTTTTATAAAAAGGAGTGAAAATTTTTACGTTTCAGAAAAGGAAATCTATGCTGGCAGTATTGATCTTAATGACAAATTACTTTACTACCATGGTATTCTGAGTTTAATGAACGAACTTGGCCTTTCCTATAAACCTACCGAGTGGCGACTGTTTATTGACTCTTCGAAGATAAGTCCGAGGGCAGTTTTATTGTTTAATGGAAATTAACAACCGTCTTTCCCGTCGGTCATGTTGTTAACATGAAAGAAACGTACGCGAGCATGGGTATATTACTTCCTAGCATAAAATACGAAGACCATAAATGGAATATCTGTTGTTGCACTATTCACATAACTAGAGAAGGGCTACACCAAATATTGCTATTTTTATGCTTTTATGCGAATGAGACAGCAGAGCCAGAAACAACATAATGTCGTTAAATAATGGCCGTTATGAAAACATTATGCCCTGTCTGAAAAACGTCCTTAATAAACCTTATTACAGCAGCAGAAAATGTATTTACCTAATCTGCACATAAAATTAAGTCTTATATATTTTTTTAAAGCTTAAATGGAGAAGGATATGCTTTTCTTTATTTGAGAGGGAAATTCGCGCGTATAAGTGAGGCAAAGCATAAAGAAAGAGTATTCGTTGGGTCGCAAATACGATAACTTTTTATTAACAGTAATTAATTAACAAAAATGTATGTAACAACTTTGTAGGTAACAAGAAATGGAAGAACTACACATATTTAGTTGAAGAACTTATCCAATCTTACAAGACGTTTGGTTGCTACATTTCACTTAAGCTGCATTTTCTTCACTCTCATTTGGAATTTTCCGTGACAATTTAGGTGCAATTTTAGACAAACACGGCGAAAAATGTCATCAGCAAATTGCTCAAATGGAGAAGCGGTGTAGTGGCAAGTGGACCCCAAATATGTTAGCGGACTACTGTTGGGCCCTCAAACGTGAAACCGATCCCGGGGAATACAACCGAAAGAAGATAACAAAATAACTTACTTGATTGTATTATACTTTTTTCGATACAAAATGAAGTAGGTTTTTTTTTGGAAATTCACCAGATTTTTTATGGTTTGGATTTTCGTATCTTATATTCTTCTTTTCTTCTCTAAGAACTTATGGGTGATAAAAACCAAGGTCATATCTAAATTCAGCAAATTACAGTAGAAACAACAAAAACAAAAAAATATCAAGTGACAACAAATTTGAAAATGCAGTATTAAAGCTAAAAAAAGAAAACTTTAATGTTTTTTTGTCAGCCGCAATAACTAATAACTAATAGATTAAAGCAATATCACATCGTATAGTATAGTTGTGACAAAGTCTCACGAAGTAAAATAATTTTAGTGGCTTTTGTTTAACGATTATCCGACTTGAATTATCAACGAAACATAAAAAAAAATGTTAAATAACAATAGGCTCATTTTATAAAAAACTAGTGAATTTTTCTTTTCAGGGAGATATTCTTACTAGTGTCTAGATAATATCATAATTTTTTTTATTTTTTAAAGTAATATTTAATAGCATAAAACAATGTTTTACCTGTTACGGCTGGTTTTGAGGTACCGTAACGGCTTAGCGCTCGCCGCGAGGAGCTGTATTTTCAACATTAAAATAAAATTATTAATAATCGAACTTTTTTATTAGCAATTTCTTTCTCTTTAAGGATCTAGACTACGGAGTCAATTGAAAAAGTAGTTTATTTAAACTGATTTTTAAATATTTTATCAGGGCGCCATTTTGTTCCGCCCTATTAGATTTTTACCAGAACAGTAGGGTACCATCCCAATTATATGATCCTTAATTTTTGACCAAAATGCCGCGAACAGAAAGACCAAGGTAAATGGTAAAATATGTTTGTCCTCATTTAGAACTAAAATGTGACGATCTGTAAAAACATGGAAGAGTATTTTTTTTTAAATTACAAGGATGGTGAAGAAATAAGCAAAGAAGAAACACATTTTATATATAAAATAAAAAAACTCACTTTTTTTTTGTTTAGGAACCTGTTTTTATTAAAAACATGTTGCCACTTATTTTATATTTTTAAAAGAGTGTGTGTACTGAAAATATGCTGAAGCTAATTGATGGTTAAATCTCTGTCGTAACTCATATAAAGATGAATTCAGGCACATTTCCCTACATGCTACGCCTAATTGTTTTAGGTAAAAATGTATGCTGAATTTAAAGGTAACTCATGTTTTTATTAAACCTTAGCTGTAAACAACTTTGTGTATACAAAAAGTTATATATATTAACAATTAAGTGCTAGGTGCGGGACCACACATTATAGGCCTTTTAAGGAACAATATCAAACAATTAAATTTTTCAGTATCAAACAGTAGGAAAAAGTTGACCGGATATGATACTTTTTCTTGAGATCTCCTTAGTTTCGCTATAAAAATGTTAATTACAGTTATGTCGAAGTGGTAAATCATGTATTTACTGTAATTGCTCCTACTAACAGTGTTGTTAATTTTTTTTCTGTGGCTTACTTATTTAACTATAGATTTAATAAAAGAGAAAATAGGGAACATATCGGAGATTTGCACTTTATTGCAACAACAATATGGTCACATTTTTAAATAGGAATTCTTGCATTTGATGGCTATTAAAAATGTATAATAATCAATAAAAATACAGCACCATTTCAGCATTCAGCAACATTTTCATAGGTTTGATTTTATTATATTAAATTTTTTTTATTTTTTAAATTAATTATTATAAACGTAATGCTAGTGCAATCATTCACACAAATAATATTGCCAGCTTCAGGAATGATAGACAGTGTCAACAATATTTTTACGCCTATATATATAAAGCTCTCTCTGATTTCGAGCTAGCCACATTAATGTTTTTGGATTAAATTGGATATTTAATTCTATGTAATTAATTTAAAATGCATTTTAAAATAGTGCATGTAAATTGCCTA
Organism: Kuschelorhynchus macadamiae; assembly: GCA_030620095.1. Taxonomy (NCBI): domain Eukaryota; kingdom Metazoa; phylum Arthropoda; class Insecta; order Coleoptera; family Curculionidae; genus Kuschelorhynchus; species Kuschelorhynchus macadamiae. Next base: position 477,801 of record JAUTXW010002776.1, read on the forward strand.
ACTATGAAATTTTGGGGTAGCCTTGCTAAAAACTTAATAAAAAGTAAAAACATCTATCGAAATATTGCAAGTATTTAGAAACGAACAACTTTAGCCATTTATTTTTGGATCATTTTTACTAAAATAAGAAAGTTAAAGCAGATTTAAATTTAGACTTAAAATGATTATGTTGTGCAATCAGTATGCCCTTCTTTAGATCTTGTACCTCCAAATAAAAATAAGGGCATTTTATATAGGCACACTTTGGATTTGGGTTTTGATTTTATTATTTAACGAACAGCGATTTTTTTTATAAAGAAAAGGTTTCAGTCACATTCAATCACAGATTTTTGCATTTTATTATTACATGTACGCTAAACCCAACCTGAATGCCGAATTTCAGCTTTATAAGTCAAAGGGAATTACGCTTAAGATTTTTTTGCCTATGCATATGCACCCGCCAACACTCTGAGGGTTAGAAGGGAAACATAACGGTTTCTGATGCTCATTGGTTAATGAGTCATTAGTGAAAGAAATACAATCAACATATTTTGGCGGATTGTATTTTATATGTAGATATTGCAAAACTAAAATCAGTTTTCTTAAGATTTATTTATGGGTATTAAACATAGAATAGAAGTTTTCACGGCTTTAGTCAGTTGAAAAATTATGGTTCTTGGGATTATACCATATCAAAATTAAATCACTTTACGACGTTTCGCCTTCGATTGTAGTAGGAATCTTCAGGGATCTTTACTTCACGAGATCGGAATACAATGAATGAGCTCGGAGAGATTTAAGTCGGCTATTTATACCCCACCTTTGTAATCGAACCGTGACCCGGTATAACGGTCAGTTTCCGCGTATGGTGCAGATTGTAACCCGTTTGGTTTTTTTAAATTTATGACATGTCCAGTGCAATGTTGGTGTCCAGATATGGCAGATTGTTCAGTATTTATTCTTTCTAACACATCGCTCTTATTCCTTAGGCCTAGTGGATATAGAATATCCAGTTTCTCCAATATGCACATTACCACAGAAACAAGGAATTGCATCTACTCATTTCGCTTGGAAAGGAATTACATCCTTTGGCAATCGCAAATATTGTGTGTTAAAGAATGTACATATGTTGGACCAGCGAAGTAATCTAGCAACGAGAAGATCAAGTTACATTCATACTTACTAAAAAGATTCGTTTAAATATTCTGAATCCACTAATACACATGATTAACCTTTGTTTTGCATTTTACGTCGTACCACAAGACTGGAAGTTCTCTATTATTCATTCGGTATTTAAAGACGGACACCCAGGTTTACTTACAAACTACAGATCGATTTCAGTAATAAAATGCTACTGTAAAACCTTTGAAAAATGCCTTACGAACGAAAAACGTAGTAGAATTTCTAGAAAAAATAACCTCATGTATTTAAGACTACATGGATTTAGAAATAATAAAAGCACAAAGGATACAATTATTAACTTTGTAAAAGATATAAAAGATAATATCCAAAATAAAAAGAAAAACTAATCAACCTTTTTAGACCCTAAAAATGCCTTTGATAGGGTTTCTCATGAGATTATGTTCAACAGATTGGAAGATATTGGAATAAAGGGTGATTCACGGCAATTACTATGCAGTTATTTACATAAGAGAAAACAAAAATAAATAATTCGTTTAGCTCCTTTGAAATAGTTACTACTGAAGTGCCAGAGGGTACAATGTTTGGTCCTGCACTTTTTCTAATTTATCTTAACAACATGAAGTCTGCAGTTAATAATTGTAACGTAATATCTTATGCCGATGACACATTATTATTGTTTATCAGTGACTCTTGGGATAACGTTTTTAGTAAGGCGGAAAATGAATTTAGGCAATGTATCATTGGCTTGGTACAAGTCTTTTAAGCTTTTTTCTCAGATATCTTTTATTACCTTTTCTGCAACAATGACTGATCAACCCACTACAAATAAAATCTTTTTACATTTACAGAATTATCAGAATCTTTCTCAGAGTTATCATAGTTCACACATTACAAAAGTTAAACACACCAAATATTTGGGAATCCAACCAGCACTTAAAATGGAAGCAACATATTCCGTATTTATGCTGCAAAATTAGTTACGAGAAATCTTACCTCTTAAACTGCTCATTTTATCCAAATTGAATCAATACTTAGATACTGCATTATTGTTTGGGAAGGGGCATATCATAATGTGCTAAATATATTACAAGTTTGCCAAAACACTGCGCTTAAAATATTGCTACACAAGCCTCGTTTATACCCAATGTCGGAATTGTATTCTAACAGCAAATTGTTTAATTTAAGTAATTTATATGTGCACCCTAAAACATAATCATTATATTAGAGCAAATTAAAATGAGAATTTACAACTTTTTCTGCTACATAATTCTCTCTGTAAAAGATTTATTTATTACTTAAAATTTACAATATCGTACCTATTGATCAATTAAAAAAGAATAAAAATCATTTATTTTAAAAAGGTCAACATCATTTTCACATTTGTTTTAGATTTAGGGCAAGCCTCCCTTTTTTATTAAAAAAAAACCAGTACGGCTTGGTTTTATTTTTTACTACATTAATCAATCTAAATTATATTGTAATTAAACATTCGGCAATTATTTATATCCATTCCCTCTTAAAACTTGAGCCAGTTTCTCTATTTCCGATTGTAAAGAATTTTGGTCGCGAAACGTGGGGGCTTTATAAACCAAACAATTAAAAAGTGATTGCTTCTGGGCCGGACGGTGACGTAAATTTGCATTTAGCTATGTGTTCGCATGCGTTGGTTTTATATATACAGGGTATCCTAAAGAACCATCCCCTTTCCTTTGTGCAAGAACATCTAGAAAGGAAATCGGGCCTACTTGTTCAATTTTTATACATTTTAAATTAGGATATTGCTGACTCAGATTATCAAGAAACACGAGGAAATTGAAGCCATATGACAAAAGTGTTGTCTACATATCAGTCTACATAAAGTAAGTTGCCAAGGTTATTATGGTAAAATAGGTCCGTTAATATTAAAAAGAAATCATTAACAGTCACATTTGTATATTATAATGATTTCAGATCTAAACTGCTTAAGATATCTTTGGCATCTAATTGGATTGTCTTTATCATCAAATCGTTAAGAAAATTTAAAAGATATTTACCGATTTTATAAATGGCAATCCTATTAAACTGACGATAGGTCGAAGTGGGACATTAACCTTGTGTATTTTAGGTAGCCCATAGAACCGTGAGATCCTTGAGCTTCGTGATCTTAACGTTTTCTTCTCCTCTGCTGGCAGGTTAGATGCGTTTGGTTATTGGTTATCAGTCTCCCGATTTTGTCTCTTTGGATTACTCTGTAGAAGAAGTCGTACAAAAATAGTTGTATTTTCTCCATGTACTGTCGTTTATACTCCAGGGGCCAAAGCTTCGGCATTACATCAAGGAGCACACCCGTAGAAGACATAGTATCGTCAGTCGAAGCCACAATTGGAATTCTTCCAGCACAAAGAGCTTACGTAATAAGGTATGAGACAGCAAAAATTTTAAGCCGCCTACGTCACATGTTTCAGTCGCGGCAAAAACTTTAATGACAACACGAAGATTTTGGTCCTCTCAGCGGACCAAAGAATTGCTAACTGTAGTCATGAAGAAAACAAATTACGTGGAGAACATACAACTAGTTTTGGACGACAGCAATTGCAGAGTAATCCAAAGATAACGGATAACCAACCTGTCAGCAGAGGAGAAGAAGACGTTAAGGCTAAGGAGCTCTGGACTCTTGTGGTTCTGCGGACTACCTAAAATACACAAGATGAGTTATACCACTTCGTATTGTCACAGCAGTAGAATCGCCCACTTACAAAATCGGTAGATATTTTTCAAACATTCTTAATTTTTCACACATTCATATATTAGAACCTCTGCATATTTTACAGAAAAATTAAAAGCAAATCAATAAGATTTAAAAGGCATCTTACTCAGCTTCGATGTGGAATCGCTAAATACGAAAGTGCCTATTAATCATTCAATTTCAATAATATCAGTTCTACATCAACATATTTTAATTGACTGGATACTTGATGAAAATTCATTATGAAATAGATAATAAAACACTCAGTATGTTTTAAATTTTCACATATATTCACAACTTGTGACGATCGTTCCGCTAACACTGTAGCTTCTTCAGACAAGAGGTACTTCTATTTACATTAGCAGAAATGAACTAAATGAATTTCAAGACATAATAAGTATATATTTTTTATGAGTCTAAAATTACTGACCTATTTTTACTGGGTCTAAGAGTCCAAGTGTTTTGCGTCAATAAATTCAACAGAGGCAAACCATTTGTCTCTGTTTGGTTATTTAGGATATACTGGGTGTTTTTAATTTTATTGATTTCTAAGGGTTAATTTTTTGCTTTTGTTTATAGTGTGCAAAATCTTAAATTCATCATTAAACGTATATTTATTTTCTAATAAATGTGAGGTGTATGTGGAATCGGTTTTGTTTTTAGTAAGACTTCTTTTATGTTCTTGAATCCTTTGTCTAAGACTTCTGCCTGCCTGACCTATATAAACTTTTGGGAATGACCCACAGTTTAATTTGTATACCACAGACATATTATCTTTTTGAGTTTTTTCTTTGTTGTTTCTTATGTATTTTCCTAAACTATTGTTGGTTTTAAATGAAATTTTAATATTGTTTTTACGTAAAGCTGCGGCTGCTTTCTCAACTGGTTTACCAATATAAGTTATGATCTTATATTTCGTTTTTTCTTTAATATGTTGTGGGAAAATTTCTAAAAGTGATTTTTTATTAATTTTTTTTTAAATGAATTCAATAACAGAGACTGAATACCCATTGGTCACTGCAATTTGTTTAATTATGTTAAGTTATTTTTCGTAATTTTGTTGTTTTAGGGGTATACTAATTAGTCTGTGTATCATACTGTGAAAGGCTGCTGGTTTATGTGCTATCGGATGCATCGATAGATGATGTATAGTCATGTCAGTGTGTGTAGGTTTGTAGAATATTGAAAAATCATGTTTATTACCTATTTTGGATATTGTCAAATCTAAAAAATTAATGGCGTTGTCATTCTCTATTTCAACAGTAAATTGTATGTTTTGATGTAGTGTATTTAGGTCGCTCAGAAAAATGTCTAGCTGTCTATATGTTCCGGTAAAACAAACTAAGATATCATCCACAAAACGATACCAATAGAAACAATTTTTAAATAAGGCGTTAGATTTAATTGTATGTTCTAAATCTGTCATAAATATCTCTGCCAAAAGTGGACTTAAAGGGTTTCCCAATATGAGACCACCTCTGGCTTTATGAAATTGTTTGTTAAACTGAAAATAATTTTGGTTTAAACATACTTTTAAAGCTGCTATTATATCTGACTAGACTATTGGGTTGCATTTATTTATTGTCAGTAAATTTTGTTCTAGTGTCTCTTATGGAGGTATACTAGGGTATAGGTTTTTCACGTCAAAGGATACAAATGATGATTTTTCTGACAAGTTTATATTTTTAACCTTATTTACTAATTCTACCGAAGTTTTAAGTTGTGAATATATCTGAAAATTTAAAACATACTGAGTGTTTTATTATCTATTCAACATATTTCACTTTTCAAAGAACTTTTTATAAACAAGCCTCAGGAGAAGCCACGGGATCTCCCACTGTCACCTATGGCAACCAATAGCTTCATGAATGCGTTTGAGAAAGAAGCCTTAGAGACATATCCAATAAAGCCAAAGTCGTGGTTCAGATATGTAGACGGCACTTTTGTCATATGGTCACATGACCCACAAAATCTTCCCCTGTTTTATAATAATCTAAAGTGAATCAGCAACAACCTATTATAGAATTAAAAATTAAAATTGGATCATAGGGCACGATCCCTTTCTAGATGTTCTTATACAAAGGAAAGGGTATGCTTTCTTAGGACACTCTGAATACACAAAACTAACACATACAAATAAATACCTCAATGCAATCATCCAGCATAGAATCTGTGGTTCCGAAGATTGCAAGGATACTTCGCCGGTCCAAAATTCGTACAATCTTCAACACACACAAGAAAATTGGACAAAGGATAGTATTCCTTTCCAAATGGAGTATACGCAATTCTTTGTTCTTGTGGTGATGTGTATAATGGAGGAACTGAACGATCCATATCGACTAGGCTTAAGGAACATGAACGATGTATTACAAAGAAACAAACTGTACAATGTGCTATATCTGAACAGCAACATTCCACTGGACATGTCATAAATGTAAAAGAAACCAAAGTTCTTGCATCCATCTGGATTCTATAAACGGAAAATTAGAGAATCTATTGAAATTTAAAAGAATCTTAACAAATAGAGATACGGGCTTCAGTCTACATCATACGTTGAAACCGATCGTAATACCAGGACAGTGTTCGGTGAACACAGGTTGGGTATATACAGTGTGTCCCAGATTCGCTTCTCTATACAGGGATCTCGGCTCCTATTATACCTACAGCAAAGGTTAAATGGAGAAAGTTTTCGAGGAAACTTATTGCATTCGATATCCCGCTTCAGATTTACGATCGATCAATTGTTTTTGGAAATATCGGGGAAAATCGAAAATGGCAGGTTTCGTTTTTGGCCAGTATATCCAGAACGGTAAATTTGACAACTCCCAAAATGTGATATTATTCGGACACATTTTTAAGACAAATAAGATGGCGTATACGACACGTCTTCATTGTTTTTTGTTAACCCGCAACCCGCCTCAACTTTCATTTTTCTTATGACCGCCATATTGGATTTTTCGATTTTTGGAAAGAGCTTAAAATTTCCAGTCTAGTGATATCTCAAGTTCATTAAAGATTTTAGTATCATTGAAATATTTTACTTCGTAAAGTAAAGGTTTCAGTTTTTTCTAAGGAGGCCATGATTTAAAGTAATGTTAGCTCTCAATGCTTTTCTAAAGAGGCCATAATTTTTCTGTAATAAAATTGGATTTTGACTTTGACGTTAAGTTAAATAGTTGAAAGTATCAAAGCTGTGTTTTAATAAGTAGTAGGTACGCTTTTATCCCAATAAAATCATAAATCTGACACATAAATTGTCAAAACCTATAGAAAATGGCCGGCATTCCGTAGTCAAATGAAGAAAAGGTTGACACGTTAGCTCTGTACTTTCAGTCATACAGAAACGCCAAGGTTTCCTCAGCAAGGTATTTGGAGATGTACCCCGAACGACGGCAGCCTCATAAAACCCAATTCAGGAAAATCGTAGTTAATTTAATTAACCATGGTGCCTTCGAACAACCTAGAAACGGATACAATAATAACAATGAAAATCGAGACAGAAACATTTTACAAGCTATCACCGAAAACCCTGGTGCATCGGTAAGAACTGTAGAACAGGAAACTAATGCGCCAAAATCAACAGTACAGAGAGTTTTAAAAAAGAATAAGTACCATCCATACAAACCCATAATAGTACAAGGACTTGCAGTCTTTAATAGGCACAACCGTCATCATTGGGCTGTGCAAAATTCTCACAAGGTGGCAGAGAGACGTCTACAGATCCGATTTGGAAGTAAGGTTTGGTGTGGGATCATTGGTAAGTTAATCTAACCAATCTTTTTTAAATAGGCACCAAATGATGGTCAAATAATAATCTTTTTTTTTCGTTTAGTTCTTTAATTAGTTTTTTAGTTTTTTTAGTTTCTTTAATTCTTAAAAGAGTATAATCTAATAAAAAAAAGTAAAACGTTCTCCTCTAGTCAGTCAACTTACTTTTTTGATATTGTATTACATTTTTATTCAATCATTTTGTATTGTAGTTTCGAAGAACCGATAAAAATAGAATTGGGTTCTATAAATTTATTAACACTTTATCTAAATTTTCTGCAGATTTAGCTAATTCTCTAAAATTATTTTGATTGTCTGAATTTAACGATTTATTATTACCCGGGAAGCCTTGTTCTTGCGTTATGAAAAAAATACCATGTTAATCAAATGTCGAATTATTTTTCGATTTTCATTACGATTTATAGAAAGGCGTTCAGCTGTATTTTGTGTTTTATTAAGGCACGGTGTACTTTTTTACGATTATTATATCACTGGAATAAATCGATTTAGTATTTCCGAAATTAATATGCAATACCAACAAAATAATTTAATACGGCTATTGCTTCCTGCTAACCAAATATATTTTTCTTTTTCATAATAAAGCTGAATAGGTTTCAACTGTATACAAGCTCATTCATGACAAGATATTTCGATAATTATTTTTGGAAAGAAAATATCTACTTTTTAATAAAGATAACTTTCCCTTTATAATTTATAGTTTCTAGTACCACCCGGCCGATCCTGCCGCCCTTGACTGTTGGGCAACTATTTATAAATTATTAATCATTTCAGGAAATCGACTTATTGGACCATTTTTGTTTGACTACAACCTGAACGGGCAGAGGTACCTAGAGCTTTAACGAAACCAGGTTGTACCAGCCTTACGAACTATTCTAACGGAAGATGAATTAAGAAGAACTTGGTTTCAACAAGATGGATGTCCGGCTCACAATATCACTCAAGTCAGGAACTTCTTAAGAGAGCAGTTTGACGAAAGAATAATTTCTTTAAATGGTCCAATATCTTGGCCTGTCCTGTCGCTCTTGGATTTCTACCTCTGGTGTCTTACGAAGAATGATATCAATGAATTTGATCCCCCCGTGACCATAGCAATCCTAAGACAAAGAGTTCTGGACACATTTAGAAATATTCACCGAAATACACTTACCAGGGTTGTACGAAAAATAGACACTAATTGTCAAAAATGTCTCGATGCAAATGGACGTCATTTTGCAGATTTGTAAATTAATGTTACCCACTTACAAAGTAGTTAAAGCTCATTTAGATTTTTAAGTCGTTATCTACGTTCATGTTGTATTGAAAATTCAATGCGTTCAATACATTACTTACTTATTAATGTAATCTTGTGACAAATAAATCATGGCCTCCTTTAAAAACATTGAAACCTAAGTTACGAAGTGTGATATTTTGATGACACTAAAATCTTTAACGCACTTTTGAGATATCACTAGACTGGAAATTTTAGGCTCTTTCCAAAAATCGAAAAATCCAATATGGCTGTCATAAGGAAAATGAAAGTTGAGGCGGGTTGCGGGTTAACAAAAAGCAATGAAGACGTGTCGTATACGCCATCTTATTTGTCTTAAAAATGTGTCCCAATGATGTCACATTTTGACAGCTGTCAAATTTACCGTTCTGGATATACTGGCGAAAAACGAAATCCGCCATTTTCGGTTTTTCGCCGATATTTCCCAAACTTATTGATCGATCGTAAATCTGAAGCCAGATATCGAATGCAATAAGTTTCCTCTAAAACTTTCCCCATTTAACCTTTGTTGTAAGTATAATAGGAGCCGAGATCCTTATATAGAGAAGCGAATCTGGGACACACTGTATAGCGGGCTTAAATCTCTCCGATTTCTTTCAGTGTTCCAATTTCCTGAACCTGTTCTACAAGTTTTTATAATATGTACAGTAAAGAAATCTGAATAACAGTAAAAAAGGTTAATGCATAGATTGATTAACTTACATGCCATTTCATGGATCTGGAGCGAACGAAGTTGTAGAGCTTGTCTCCTACTACTTGTGTTAACTGTTCCTCTTCGGACATTTTTTCAACATCCTTCAGGCTACGTGAGGATTCCACTGTCACTGTTTCAGTTGAAGTTTGAGTAATTTCAACATCTCCAAGATCGATCTGCGATTTCTTCAACATACGGTTGAAATAAGTCACAAGTTTCAACATCATACAGGACGATACGTCATGATTGGAGCATTTGTTGTTGAGTTTTTTCATGAGAGACTCTTCGATTGTTGGTTCATTTGAATGGACCTGAAAAAAATTAATAAATGGTAAGTTTATTTAGTATAAATATTGCACAGGGCGACGTTGTTTCGACGTACATGCGGGGTTTTAGCAAAACTATTAAAGGTAGCAAAAATCGACACACATTCCCAAACTCGATTCCGAATACATATTGTTTCCGGTTAACAGATCAAGGCTACCTTGATTTGATTTGACATTTTTTTTTCCAAAAATGGAGTTAATATTCAATATTTTAACTTTTCCTAACAATAATTTGTGATTTTCAACAATAATTTGTGATAAAAAACTAATAAAAATGTAAACATAATTGTTTATCAAGTAGTCGTTGAAAAAATATCTGAAATTTCGATATGCTTAAATGACATTTATGTCCCATTGGGCGGTAAATTGTAATATAATGCCCGAGTTTGAAAAGGAAAAATAGCACTTAAACGCACGGCGACTACTTTAAAGCTCGTGAACTTTAAAATAGTGCAGTTTTGTGTACTTAAGTAAGTTCTTTTATATTTCTTTTCATAGAATCGATAACAAAAAATAAGATTTAAGTTTTTACCATTTTTATTATGAAAACTAACATATGAACATTATTCAAACTTCAAATTAAGGATGCAATTGGAGCAATTAACGATACTGATAGGTGGATGGGGTTTTTCTGGCAACATTAGGAGATTTTCGCTCCGCCTTAATTTATTTTCATGTGTTATCATTTAAAGATGTGGAAGCCTCGCCACTTGCACCCCAATGCAAGATATAGAAGCCTGGTGGCTTGGTTTGGTACCCCAATGACATGAAGAAATGAAAGCCTCACAACTTGCACCAGATATTTTTTTTGCAATTTATTTTCGATATATCGTTCACCTACTTTAGTTGACCTCCATCCAGCACGAAATTTTTTTATTCGAAATATAGAGTAGGCAAGAAGGGTGAAGAAAGCAGTGGTAGGTAAACTGTTCCCCATCTGGTAACTTGCTTAAAGCACTTTATGTTTATGTTCGGTGTAGTTTGCTCTTAGAGCCAAATATTTTCTATAAGGTCCCATAAAACTGGGTAAGGATTCTTCTCCATCTACTACCATAAACATACGCTCTACCTTGACTTGAGAAGCGTTTATAGATTCCAAAAGAGAATTTTGGAGGTCCTGAATGTCATTAACCTTGAGTTTACAAAGTTCCTCGCGCCTAGTGGTACACATATTCCAAAAATCAAGGAAAACATTCATTAGAAATGTTTCATTATCTTATTTGCTCACAATTTTAGACTTTTTTTGGTTTATATCCGTCGCTTTTGTGCTTTAAAGGGCTGTAAGTATTGCGTACTTACTAATGTTGATGTTGTTATTTAAATTAATTGTGGTCTCCAGCATACTATAGTAACACCAAAAGGCAGACAGCCGTTTTACTTTTTCATTAAAATAGGCTAATAGGGTATATTTTGTATGTCTCCACTTTCAGCAATATTCTACACAGCACATCACAAAAAAAATACTCTTTATAATTCTTTTCTGCATTTGGCGGGCAATAAATATAGGGTTATATTTAGTTCCAACGTCAAAATTATCACCCATTTTTGTACCAAAAATGTGTACTATTTCAAAGTTTCATTATTACAGGTTATTTTTATGTTAAACGATTTCGGTAGTTTGTATTACAAGCGATAGTGAATAATAAAAGTTCGCTATGGCGTACGATAATTTATTTAAGTTAAATATATTAGAATGTTACTTTGAATGTCGAAAATAGAGTGTCGCTGCATCCAGTTTGGATTTTGAGAGATATTTCGAACGACATCAACAGAATATTCGTTTATCTGGAAAGTTAAAACGAAATTCAAGGTTTTCCTGTAGCAATACTGCTGGAATTACGCTTTTCTAATAAGGTTTTTACTTTTTTTCGATACACTCCAATATGATTGCTTATTTCCTTTGTTGACGCTTTATTTCAATTTATGCAAGTGTATTTATTTCGTCTAACTCCCGGTTTTCTTTGTAAATTCGGCTTTAACTTTCCAAATAAACCAAAATATCTCCCAAAATACAAATTGGTTTAAGCGGCACTATCTTTTCTTACTTAAAAAATTATCGTACACCATAGGGTCATTTTATTATTCACCAATGCGTTAACGTAAATGTCATTTAAACATAACAAACTTTCAGATATTTTTCCATCGACTACTGGATAAAGGATTGTGTATTATCAAAAGCTATTATTTGGTTTCGGATTTTAAGTACGTAGATACTTGTTTTATCAATTTTTAGAAAGAAAATTTCATTTTGCTATCGATTATTTATTTGATTATATTCAATAATACATTAATAGTTAATCGGTTTACATTTTTTATTAGTTTTTTATAACATATTATTGGAGGAAAATTTAAAATATTAAATATTAACTTTATATTTGAAAAAAAAATTAAGTATATGGTATCGATGAAAAAGTAAATTAATTTCTAGTTGAAATATTGAAAAATAACAGGATGTCCTATTAAAAAAACCCAAATTAAATTATACCTTGGAAATCATAAAATATAAAAAAGTCCTATTAAAAAAACCCAAATTAAATTATACCTTCGAAATCATAAAATATAAATAAAAAGTTATTTCACCTGTAAGTTCTACATAGAAATCTATAAAATGTATTGAGTTGGAGTTTTTTTTTATCTTGATCAATCAGTATCAAAAGATATAAATTTGGCATTTGGTGGGAGTTTTGATGTTTAAAATCTTTTTCCTAGCATTCCACCAAATGCAGTAATAGAATTAGTAGAAAATTTGTTAGCAAAAAATAAAGCAAATTCTATAATAAAACAAGAAATTTTAAATGCTCTTCTAGTCTCGGATCAAAATTATTTTGAATTTAATAGTGAATTTTATGTCATGTCATGAAGGTTTAATAATGGGAAATCTTTTAAGTCCGTGGTTGGCCGAAATCTATATGAACAATTGAATTCAATGAAAAAGAAAAAAATACACAACATCCCTTAGATAGGAATTTTTTGTACTGGTATAAGTACATTGACGATATTATTCCTTGTTTTGCAGGTACAGCATGACAATTAAATCAATTCCTAAACTTTATAAACAATTTACATCCAAGGTTTAAGTTTACTGCAGAAATAGAACAAAATAAATCTATTAATTTTCTTGATCTAACTAGAACACATAGAAACGGAAAACCTGATTTCTCTATCATACACCGTCACACGCAGATATTGTAATGGTTTATATCATCCTTATTTACAAAAAAATTGCAGCTTTTAACTCCTTTATCCACATACTTCTAAACGTACCTTTATCACATGAAAACTACAATAAAGAGCTAAATTTATTAAACAGATCGCAGTTAACAATGGATACAAAGCAGATATTGTAAATATAATACTCGCCAAAAAATCTTATAAAAAAGCAATCAAATTAGTTTTTCCATGAATTAAAAACGTCAACCACAGTACTTTTAAAACTATAACCCATATCGGTAAATTGAGTACCAAAATATCTAAACTCCTTTCTAGAAATGGGTTAAAAATCAGTTTTAAGACCAACAATATATAGAAAATAATAAACGCAACTCATCTTCTAAACGAATCACACACATTTGATGACAATTTTAAAATCCTTCATTCTGAAATAAAACCAACGAAACTCAATTTTCTAGAAAGTAGAAAATTTAAAACATCTGTGCTATAACTAAACGATCAGGCAGATTTGCATAATATCCCATTGTTAAAGCTTTATTAGTTTTATTACTTGTATATTTTTCTTGTCTTGTTTCTGAAAGCTGTATATATAAATACCTCACTGTAAGAAAAACTTAAACTATTCCATTCGAAGAAGACAGTGTGTGACAACACAATTGTTATGGTTTAATGTAATATAGTGGAAATTAAAGTTATAGACGTTTTTATTCAGTGTATAATCAATTTCCATCAAGTATGGGCGAACTCAGTTGAAATAAATTAAATAAATAAGTGCATTTTGCGAGGAAAGTAAAAATATAAGAGACAAAGGTTTTCATTACAAATTACATAATATTCATGTTGTTGTCTTAACAAAGACATAAATGAAAATAATTTTAAATATTGTTCGTGCAAATCCGTAGATTAAATTTCATATGAAAATAATGTTCTTCCTTACAACTGATCTTAATTGAAAAGATGCTCATATTTTTGCATTAAGCAATAAGAATTCAAAATTGCTTTTACATCCCTTACTATCTCGGAAAATTTATATATTTTGAAATAAATATTTAACAAAAAACTTAAGTTGTTTTTCACCTCTGCAGTTATTCAATATTTTTAATTCAGTTTTAGTTACTGTTATTTTTAAATATTTTAGCGATGATGGAAATATTTATTTTTACTCACATTATTAATTGCGAAAGCGGATATTTTTATTTTAGATTCATGGAATGAAGTAAAAAACAATTTCTACTTAAAACTTCTACAATGATAATCAAAATGTGATTTTATTATTTCCTACTTTATACAGAGATACAAATAGATATTTTCAGTAAACAAAAAATTAATATAAAGGTTTGTTAAATAATATGATATTGCTTGATGATAATAACTTAGTAGACCTAGTGGAATCTTGTCTTTAATCTCCTTATTTCATTTTCCAAGCAACTTTCAATAAATAAACCTCAGGGGCAGCTATGGGATCTCCTCTATCACCTGTGGTAGCGAATATCTTTGTAGAGGCTTTTGAGGATATTGCTTTAACATCCGCTCTACCAAAACCAAAACACTGCTTCAGATATGTAGATAAGAAACATTTCAAAGCTTTTAGAAAAAAAATGGACCGTTACTTGATACTATTATCATATGCCTGACCTTATTATTAAAAAGTAACAGGCGCGAGATCATAATAAAATAAGTGCTTCTGTAGTTTACAAAAGCATTTGGTATACCTAACCAATCTACTTTGTTATCGATTTTACATTAAGCCGGCAGTTATGTAGATTTAAGTACGGGTATCTTCTCGTTAATATCTTTGATTTTGTAGGTCTATATCCTTCCTATCCTATTGTACTAATTACAATATTTTGGTGGTTAACCAATCAGGTTTTCGTGAGCGTCATTCGTGTGAGTCTGTTGTAACTAGTATTTGTGATACCTTTTTGGGAGAAATTGACAGTGGAAATTTTGTTTTGGCTGTGTTTTTGGATTTTAAAAGAGCGTCCGAGACTGTTGACAGAACAATATTAATAAAAAACTGAATAACGTTGGCATTAGTCAAACAGTTTTAAAATGGTTTGAATCATATTTGACAAACCGGTATCAAAGAGTTTCTGGTCTTTTGCAGGTCCAACATGGTGTCACACAGGGAACAGTGTTGGGTCCTCTCTTGTTTTTATTGAATATTAATGACATGGTTGAAGTTGTAAGGGAGTGTAAAATTGAATTGTTTGCTGATGACACTATGATTTGTTTAGCTGGTAGCGACATATTAGAGATGCAGCGGATTGTTAATGAAAATTTAGATAATTTGTTTAAATAATTATGCAAAAACAAGTTAAGTCTTAACACGGCTAAATCGAAATTTTGTTTGTTTGGGAGTAAATGTAGTCTAAGTAATTTAAATATAGAAAACATAAATATTTGCATAAACAACACTAAGTTTGAACGTGACAAACAAATTAAATATTTAGATGTTATCCTAGACAGTAATCTTAACTTTCAAGCACATGCAGATTACATTACAAGGAAGTTTTTAAAAAAAGTAAATTTTATTTCTTGAGTGGGCAAAAATTTGTCATTTAACACTAAATTGTTGAATTTTGCTCAACACTTTTCTACAATTTGCCATTTTTTAAGATCCAACAGTTACAACTTGTTCAAAATAGAACTTTACGCACCATTATAAAATGCAATAGATATGCACCAATTACTACAATGCTTAACTATTAATCTGTTATCTGTTAAACAGAAAATCATGTTCAATGTTTATGTGTTTCTGTACAGGGTGTTCGCAGTTAAATGGACCCCCCCCTTAACTTTTTAATTTGACGTTTGACAAAAAAATGTCAAATATAAAAGTTTTATAATTCAATGTGAATTTTTTTAAAAACCTCTTTCCATATGTACAGGGTGTTTCAGAAAGTCTGGGCGTGGTTCAACTTTCCTATTTTAAATACCTACCCCATTTTTTTATTGGATTTTTAAATTCTCCTAAAAATTCCAGACATATTTTATATAGCATACCCTACAGCTAAATTTAACCCATAAAAAGATATTACTGTCAGAAAATTCTCATTTACTTGTGACGCGTATTTTAAATTATACGTGAAAAATAGCGTATGGTGGTATCATTTCATATCCTTGGAAACCAATATAGTAAATAAAAAGACAATTTGTCAAAAAACGTTAAAACTTTAAACATGGTTTATTTGGAAGAAGAAAAATTTGAAATTGTGTCTTTATATATTAAGAACAATAAAAACAAATATATGGCAAGACGAGAATATATAGTTCTTCATGGCGATAGACGCGCGCCGGCTTTAAATACGTTTAAACGTATTTATGAACTATTTGGGACTTCCAAGTCTTTAAAAAGACGAAAAAGGACTGTAAATATGAACGAAGACGAAGAATTAGATTACCTTTTATATTTTCAAGGTATGTATTTTTATCTGTTTAGCTCTAGCTTATTATTATTATTATCAAAATTATTTTATTCTGTCTAGAACACCCTGCTAATTCGATAAGAGATTGTGCGAAAGAGTTCCACAAAAGTGTTGGAAAAATTCACAAAACATTAAAAAAATATAAGTGGCACCCATTTAAACTGACAAAAGTCCAATATTTAACAGAAGCTAACCAACGAGAACGCTTATATTTCTGCAGAAGAATGTTAGAAGAACTTGAACGGGACCCAACATTTTTTTATAAAGTATTGTGGAGCGACGAATCTAACTTTAGCACCGCAGGTGTTCCAAATAAGAAAAATTTACATCATTGGTCCACTAATAATCCCGAAAGGTTTTTTGAAATAAAGCATTCAGGTCGCCAATCTGTAAATGTATGGTGTGGCATAAAGAACAATAGAGTTCTTGGGCCTATATTTATTGGCCATTCACTTACTGGAAATGCATACTTTGATATGCTTAATAACGATATTGAGAATCTTATCGATGAATTACCATTGAATGAAGCACAAAAGGTAATTTTTCAGCAAGACGGGGCACCACCCCACAACGTAAGGATGGTAACAACCTATTTAAATGGACAGTATGGAACGTGGATTGGAAAACATGGGACAATTAAGTGGCCTCCAAATAGTCCCGATCTAACTCCGCTAGACACATTTTTATGGGGATATTTAAAAAATTACATTTACTTGGGGGGCCTTACCAATGTTAATTTATTAAAAGAACAAATACAAAATGGTATAGACACTATAAATATGAATCAAAATTGGTTAGTAAAAGCTTTGAATAAATTAAAAAAGGGATACCGCCTATGTGTCGAGATGAATGGAGGCCATTTCCAGCACCTTATGGAATTCCAGTAGTTAATAATATAATAATAATTAATAATATAATAATAATTAATAATTAATATAATAATAATTAATAATTAATATAATAATAATTAGATTAGTTCTGTTAATACCTGTTAATTCTTTGTTGTTTGAATAGAAAAAATCTGGCGGTAATATCTTTTTATGGGTTAAATTTAGGTGTAGGGTATGCTATATAAAATATGTCTGGAATTTTTAGGAGAATTTAAAAATCCAATAAAAAAATGGGGTAGGTATTTAAAATAGGAAAGTTGAACCACGCCCAGACTTTCTGAAACACCCTGTACATATGGAAAGAGGTTTTTAAAAAAATTCACATTGAATTATAAAACTTTTATATTTGACATTTTTTTGTCAAACGTCAAATTAAAAAGTTAAGGGGGGGGTCCATTTAACTGCGAACACCCTGTACAAACTTAAAAATGGATTGTTGCCAAAATATATCTGTGATAAAATGAAGTTTTTTAGAAATGTTCACAGATACCATACAAGAAATTGTAATAATTTTTTATTGTCTGGAAGATGCAACTCTAGTCAAAAGCTTAATTTTCTTTTTTATAAAGGTCTACACGATTTTAATTTATTACCTGGTGAAATAAAATACTGTGATAACATAAACAGTTTTAGAAAATTAATGAGAACCCATATATTATTGTTCTAGTAATTCAGTGCTATTTCAGTTAAATTACTGTTTTTGTTTGTAGCTTTTATGCTAAATAAATAAATATTATTATTGTTATTTTTTCCAATAGACATCACACACCGCAACATTGAATAGTATGCCCAAAGAGAGGATGGTTTTTGAATTTTGGATAGTTCATTAAAATAGGATAACAATGCTTTCTCACTGGAGATAGTTTTTATATTTTTTTCTTCACACCATCTCTAATACCGGTTCATATTTTGCCCGTGATTTCTCGGGCAGAAGACTGGAAATTACACCGGTAGCCACTTCTTCGGTGTGGGATGGAAGATCTGAATCGCTCATGTTGAAAATTTATGCAACTCCTTCCGAACTTTGTGACAAATTACAAATTGTTTGTCAGCATTATTTTCTAATATTTCTAACAACAACTTAGTTACTTGATTGCTATGGTATAGCAAGTACAAGTAAAAGAGGTATTTAGAGACAATCAATCATATCTCAAATATTGATTTTAAAATTGGAACTCAGTCAAAAAAGTCAGCTGAAAAGCTTTTAGACAGCAATCTATGGCCACATGGCGTAGTAATAAAACGGTCAGCTGTATCCGAACTTACAGAAAAATCTACACCGAACCTCCCACCTCCCTCCACACCGAAAAAACTGCCCACCAACTCGAGCTCCGTCAGTTCACTGGTTGTCTCCTTTCCAATTTCTCAAAAGGGCACTATAATATCTTCTGACAAAGAGGCCATTGCTGCCTGCAAAGCAAATGTCTTGTTGAGCGACAACTGCTACAGTCTTTCCAAGAAAGCTCCTACTGACCAAGAACCTATTTTTGATCCAATGTCTCCCCCAACAGTGAAGCTTACGCGAACCGAAAAAAGTTCTGATAACCGTTTCCTCATGTCTAGACTAAGAGATCCAGCCATTTTAAAGGCCTTCAAGTTATATCTCGCCTTCCTGCACGACCAACCTGCGCCAATTCACTTTGAAGGGTTTACAAATACAAGCACCAGGCTGTTTTTGGCTTCTGAAGGCATTCCTATAGATTATAGAACCCTACATAAGATATATTTCGATTTTCATGCTGCTTACGGATTTAACGCAGCAGAAGTGGAAGCGGATCTTGCAGCCTATGGATCCTACATATCTTCGGAGAGATCGATTCATCTTCAGAGGACCAGAGAATGCCATAAAAACTATTTTACCAGCAATTCTCCCAAAAAAAATTTTTAGAAAACACGACGTGTCCTGAGGAATTAGATTCCTCAAAACTTCCTGTTGTTACTAGTCTTAATATGGTTCTAATTAATATTGCTTCTCTAAGAAATAAAACTGACGAGTTGTACCTATTTCTGGAAGAATTGGATTTCCCCCAACTTGTTGCAATTACTGAGCACTGGCTGAATCTAAACGAACCCTTTTATATTGAGAGGTATACCACAGTAGCTAGATATGACAGAAAAAACTCAGCTCATGGGGGAACACTGATTCTATCCCTAAATGGAGATTTCATGTCGGTATCTAAATATGATCATTTGTTAGCGGATAGCTCTTTTGAATTCTCTATAGTATATAATCAAAACCTTGATCTTTATGTAATTTGTATTTATAGATCACCAAACTCTGATGTACAATCATTTTTAAATAGCCTGGTAAGTTTGCTAAACAGCCTACCGATTAAAGGTAAAAAAATTCTATGCGGGGACTTTAATATTGACTATGCTACTGTTTGTGCCATCCAGAAATATCTAATTTCTATATTCGACTCTTTCGGTCTTTCAATGCATGTATCCTCGCCAACTAGAATTTCAAAAAACTCTTCTTCTATCATCGATTACATAGCGTCTGATTTTTCTCCATCAGAGGTGCAATCACAGGTCTATAACTCAGGTCTTTCCGATCACGAGGCGGTAATTTCCAGGTTTAGTTTACCTATTAGGCCCTTACCAAGATCTCGCCATCGGGGCAGAATTTTCTCGGGCGCAAATTTCTCAGTATTTCATAATATTTGCTTTAACACCAATTGGAATTTTGAATCTGATAATGTCAACACAAACTTCAGAACTTTTTTAAATAAAACTTTAAGTGCTTTTAACAAGGCCTTCCCGCTTAAGAATATCAAACCTAAGCGGCATAAACCGTGGACCACGAAAGGAATACGAATTTCTGCTAAAAATATGCGCTCGCTCTCATATATAAAAAAATTCACCGACTCCTTTCTTATTCTCGACTATATCTCTAATTATAGGAGGATCTACACTACTCTTATTAAGTCAGCAAAAAAATTACACTACCGAAAACGTCTAACAAACTCTAATAACGTTTCAAAAGAAACCTGGTCCATCATCAATAACCTCAGAAACAAATCAAACCCTGTGACTCAGATCTTGCCAGGGGCTAATGATCTAAATGATTATTTTGTTAATGTAAGCAAAAATGTTACCTCTAGTATCTCGCCAAGTTTGGACCCTCTTTCGTTTCTCCCTCCTTCAAAAAATTTAGCTGATAGCTTTTTCTTAAGTCCCGTTAGCAACACTGAACTATTGAAGGTAATACATAATATCAAAAGTAAATCTTCGTGTAGCACTGATGGCCTATCAATTAGAATATTCCTGAACTTGCCACTCCCAGTCATAGAGGCCCTTACAACATTAATAAATGAGTCGTTTATAAAAGGTGTATTACCTGATTGCCTTAAAACAGCTATAATTATACCACTTCATAAAGGCGGCGAAAAAACTAACTCTTGCAATTATCGCCCAATTGCACTACTACCAGTGCTATCAAAAATCATCGAAAGGCTACTGAAGAACCGTCTTATGCCATTTCTCCTGAAACATCAGATAATATCCCCGGAGCAGTTCGGATTTCTACCCAAAAAGTGCACCAGTGACGCCATGTTCACGTTGCTTAGAGGCGTCTACTTATCTCTCAATAACAACCACCCAACTGCCTCAGTTTTTTGTGACTATGCGAAAGCCTTTGATTGTGTTAGTCATGAAATTCTGATAAACAAACTAAATTTTTATGGAATTCGTGGTACTTCTTTAAATTGGTTCAAATCTTATCTTGGAAAAAGGCAACAACTTGTAAGAGCTAATGGTTCCGATTCTGATTGTAAGTTGATTACAAGTGGAGTCCCTCAAGGTTCAGTCTTGGGACCTATTCTTTTTTTGTTATACATTAATGATATCACGAACCTTAAAATTAATGGAAGAATCTCCCTTTTTGCTGATGACACAAGCATAACATGGAGTGATTTTGATACAACGTCTTTACACTCTAGTATCTCCAAAGACTTGGTTATAATTAAGGCTTGGTCCGATTCCAATATGCTTTGTTTTAACGTCGATAAAACGGTGGCGTTATCTTATAAGGGAACTTTACAACCACTTCAGATACATAACAGCAATATTGAATACGTAGAGTCGGTTAAATTCCTGGGTTTAAATATAAATAGCAACCTAAAATGGTCTAATCATATTGACACCTTAACTAAAAAACTTTCTACCGCCTGCTTCGCCATTCGATCAGTTTCAAAAGAACTAGACGTTCCTTCTGCCAGACTTACTTATTTCTCTTTATTTGAATCCCACCTCCGCTATGGCCTTCCCTTTTGGGGCTGCTGTACCACCGACCAATTTCGTAGTATTTTTATGCTTCAAAAGAGAGCCATTCGTTATTTGTTTGGTCTAAATAATAGAGCTCACTGCCAATACTATTTCAAAAAACATGAAATATTAACACTTCCTGCATTATTTATTTTGGAAACGGTATGTTTGCTGAGAAAACATATAAACACCCTCCCAGAAAGGCCACAACATGTATACCCTACCAGAAACTCTAGGCATGATATTTATCTTCCCATTCCTTCCACAGAATTAATAAAAAAATCAATTATTTACAATGCCATAAGACTTTACAACAATCTGCCAATACATTTAAAATCTATCCCCATGCTTGCACAATTTCGAAAAAACACCAAAGCATACCTCATTGAGAGACCATTTTACAGCGTTAATGATTTTTTTTTCAGTGAGTAAGTCTCTTTAAATTGTCACTAAACTCGCTTGTTTACTTAAATCTTTTGTGAGTCATGTCCTAACTCGTAGCATAGAATTTTGTAAATCATTATATAGGGAAAAGAACTGTCGAACATTCACTTAAAACTTAATTATTTTTGTTAGGTATTGGATTAAAAACAATTTAATTCTTTTTGTATACTACATTCTACACTAGTTCAATATACCTTCTGTTTAACATCACAATTATTTGTATAACTATAATAACATAGAGTTTAAGGTCGCATAGTTGCAATTTTGATTTCAATGTCATCGAAATTATTCACCTCGTACATGTGTGTTTGTTTACTTTTATAAGGTTATCATGATTCATTTACTGTTTGCAATGTTATGTTATATTCTAACGTGTGTTTTACGATTTGGTAAATTGATAATTTACATTTAAAAAAAAAAAGCACTGACCTGTCGAAATTATTTTCGATTAATGTTTTGATATGTCTTATTTTTAGGTATATTTTGCTTTGTCCATAAAATTGTAAAATTTTTCTGTGGCAATAAAGCATACTTTTGTTTGTTTTGTTTGTTTTAACAGGCGACAAGTATCTGGCAGAAAAACATCCACCAGCGCAGTTGATGACCGTTTTATAATCCTTAGATCGTTAAGAGATCGAAGATCTACTGCTGTTTGTCTAAAATATGACCTACAAATGGTATGTGCAGTTAAAATAAGTGAAAAACTATACAGAAACTATTGAGAAAGAAGCTAGGCCCCATTTACGTAGACCAGCCATAGCACAACAACTACTTTCTCGGCATCGACAGGAGCGACTTCGATTTGCAAGATTGCGTATGAATTGGACTATTCAACAGTAGGGTAATGTGCTATTTACTAATGAGTCAAGGGTTTGCCTGCGATCCCCGGACGAAAAAATAAAAAATTTGCCGAGTGCACTATATCGGAGGGAATTTCTTTCCAAAGCGGTTCCGTTAGAATTTCTAGCGAAGCACGTACTGACCTTGTATTTATTGAAAATGGAGCTCTAAACATTCATCGTTACATTGAAGACATTCTCCAAAAAGCAGTTATTCCACTTGCTCCCTTAATTGAGGATGAATTTATATCAATGCAGGTCTATGCCAGGCCATATACTGCACATATTGTTGACGAATATTTAGTGGATGTTAGAATTAGAACATTAGAAGGGCCTGCATGTAGCCCGCATCTAAACCCCATTAAACATTTCTGGAATCAACTAAAAAGAACTGTTCGTTATCGACCTGCTCAACTGAGATTTTTAGAAGAGCTTAACCCCTTCGCAACCAGCTATACCTGAGCTGAACAGGTTTTCTGTACCAGTATCTGAGAAACTGAGATTTTTCCAAAATAATGTTACTAGTCATCATTAGATTATAAAAGGGTCATACATTTTTGAAAAATCTTTTTGTATATTTTTTAAAAAAATATTTTAATTTTATGGGTATACCATCATATCCACATTTGAATATATGTGGTATACCATAATATCAACATCTGGATATATGTGATATACCATAATATCCACATCTGGATACATATAATATATCTGCGCTATTCACATAAAATATAAAATAAAACAAGAAGAATGTCTTCAAACATTTAATTAAAGAAATATATTCTAAACCCTCTAGCCAAAAAACCGAGGTATTGCAAAACATAAACGAAAATTCGGCCATTGCATGAAAATCATTTTTTGGATTCTGGACTTAAGATTTTTTTTCTATATCCATTATTGTATTTCATTAAAACTTCATGGCAGCATATCTTCATATAGTCGTACAATGAAATTTTCTTGCTATGCGCATTGGTATAGATAACTTTTGAGTTGAGCAGCATTTGTTGTAAAAGTTGGAATCCGACTTTATTAGACCAAGTATAACTTTTACGTAGGCAATTGTAACGTTCCAAATCTTGGTCGATGGCGTCTACAGCTCCCATATTCTGGTTCTAAAATTCAATATGATAGGGCTTGAAAAACATTACTTGTTTTCCCCCACACATATATCTTGACTTTTCAGACATTCCTGCCGTATGTTTGGTGGTAAAGACATAAACGTCCTTTCTCTGTCCAGACTTACATTAGTCTTTATCGTTCCCGTTAGATATGTTTTTAAATAAAAACTCCACCAAACGCGTAGACACGTACCAATTCTCAAGAATTATTTTTCGGCCCTCATTGAGCAGGTAGCTTGCCAAATAAACAACGATTCGCTAAGAGACAGTAAGGCTCTCTGTGCCAGGTGTATGAGACACATCAAAAAGATCTTTGCCAATATATACACAAAAACTCCACGTATAACCCCTCAATGCCGGTGCACTAGGACATGAATGGTGAATATTTTTATGCCAAATCGATTCCTTTTAGTTTTCATATATTGCCTGAAATGTAGCCGGCCTTTGTACAACATTTGTTCAAGAATTGCGAATGTTTCGCCAGGGTCAACTAGTGTTTGGCAGCCTTCAGCATACATACAAATATTCCCAATCGTGTAAGTGGTGCTCCCTTTTTAACTGAGGAAGGAGGAGAAAATCTAATAAATTTTAAAATTGATATAAATCGATTCCGGCTTATAACTTTTTTGTCAAATGCTTTAGAACCTGAACACAGCAAATTGCTGCTCCACTAATCCGCGACTCTAGGGCACTTAGTAAAACCAGTAAGGAAACGCAGGGTAAGGAATGTATATATATCTGAAACAACCACAGGCTTCCAAAGCAATCCACAGGTCCGCTTTTCGCCATTTTTCTTCTAGGAATATAGTTCGGCTCTCTCATTTGTCCTTTCGCATAGTTTTTTCACAATTTGCGACGAAATAAATGCTTCAAAGCACTTTTACACTCTTCCATGCATAATACCGGATGGATATCATATTCAGGAGGAAAACTGGCTATTTGTTCGGGAAGTTTATCAGCAAATGGGTCCGAAATAAAATTCCACCCATCAAATATAACAGGCTCTATCTCGCCCTCGTCGTCCGTCGTGGAATAGTTGGAATCACTCTCACTAATATTCGACTCATTTTCGAATGTATAAGAATAGTCACTTTCACTTTTCGATAATTCGTCGTCTACCTCCATTTTGTACAAAATACACTTGCGAACGATTTAACGATGTTCTCGCGAAAGCATCTCTAAACAAACTGAGCCACATGAACTTTGATGCACATAGCCTAACTTTTTCTTCTTCTATAAAGGTTGATATACCAAAGTATCTACGCATGGATATATTTTTCAATACAGGTTCATATACCATCTATCCACTCAGTGATATATACGTTTTACCAAGATTTTGACTGCATTACCATATCAAATAAATTACATCGCACGCTATATACACAAATATCCACCCGTGGATAACGTGGTACATAGACCTATACTTAAAAATATCCATATGTGGATGATCTGGTTGCGAAAAGGTTAATTGACACTGAGGGGGGAATATCAGGCTATTCCTCAAGAAAGACTAACTAATCTCATTCACTCGATGCAGGGAAGACCACACGATGTAATTTCAGCTAGAAGTGGACACACATGCTACTGAAACTTGCTAAAAATGTCTCTTAGTTTATTTCATCAATTTTTGTTAATGTTTAAATAAGAATAGTTTGAATACCAGAGTTTTATTTAAAAAGGTGTAGCTCATACAAAGAATGTAATAATAAGATTTATGAAAAAAAATGTTAGGTATACATAAAAGTTTGTAACAAAATATTTATCAGCCAAACTAAGAAGTCACTTTTTTCCATAGCACAATTTACGGTAAAAAACAATATATTGCTTCACCCCGGTATAACGTTATTTAATTACAGAATTACTATTAAAGGAAAAAGTATAACGTCGATATATTTGTCCACAAACTGGTAAAAAAATCTTAAAAATCAAATCATTATACAGTGGCGAAATTATAAAATCAATATTAGATATTATAAGACTAATCTCAAATAGGCGTAACAGATTAATTTGCAAAAAACATGTCAAGCTTATTCTAGCGTAAACTGGCTCATCTAGCCCAAGATCAAGTTCAGTTTCTTATGATGCAATATAAACACGTAAATAATTATTATGAATAGCTGTATGCATTATTATTTACATCAGGTTCTTACTTAACCAAGTTACACGTTAATTTCAGTATGTATTTTCTCCGATAAGTATATACATTTTTCCATTATCGTGAGTAAAATCTAATTTTTTAAATTACTAAAATTATTTGATTGATTAAGATATACTGGAAACTGTTTAAAGTGATGTTAAATGGCAAAGAATAATGGAATTTGACCGCAATGAGGCAGATGATTTAGTTTTCAGAATAGAAATCATTTACCATAATGTGGCAAAAGTTTAAATGTCTAGATTTAAGTACAAAATTACGTTTTCCAATAAGATCTGCTGTGAAATAAATAGGTTTCTTAGGCGAGTCAATGTGATGTTTTTTTTAATATGCATTTTACTGGTATGTTTGGTTACAAGGCAATTTTAAATGAACACTCTTGCATAGTTATCATTGCAAATAAATTTGTTGACAAATTGAAATATCGAGGTGTGTAACATCTTCAATAAACTAAGTCCAAGTGAATTTGACTTTCTTCAGAATTTCATCATTTCCTTTCTCAAGTAAAAAAAAGACTTGCCTAGAAGTTGTCCGAAGTTAGGTTGACGGAGAGCAATGTTATTAATGTCGACTCTTAATTTGGTTCTGAGTAAGTAAACCAAAACTGTCAAAAGAATTCGATCCTCTAAGAATCTACAGAGTTTTTAATTTATAATTATGGAGAAGCTTTATTTCACCTATTTGAAATATGAATATTTTTAAAGATAATAGTACGAGAGCAAGCATCACTAATTTTGGAGGAATCTGCTTAAACTTAATTTATAGTTTGTTTATACTATTTTTGTGTTTCTTAACCATACACAACGTGCCTGCGATTTTGTCATGTTTTCTTTATTTATTTTTTATTAAAACTTTATTACACCAGAAATATTTCTACAAGTTTCACATATAAAGTTTAAAGATATAAGGCCTGTTCAAAAATGTCTGGATCACGCTGTAGAATTTTGAATTTAAAGCATTCTACTTTTCGCAAAATTCTGTAAACTTATAGCGATGACAGGCAGTTTGCATGTTGGAAAATTGTCTTGAAAACGTCTTAGTTGCAAATTATTTTCTAACGGGAAAAGTAAAAAAATTGATATAGGTAATCACCCTGTATATATGAAGATCTTGGAATAACCGACACATAAATTGAAAAGCATGACGATATGGGAAGAGCTAATGTTTTTGCTTAGAAGAAATGTGCTATATTTATAAGATGTAATTTTTAAGAAGTTATATACTAGATTATAAAATAAGCTTAGACCGTTCATAGAAAGTCGAAGAAATAACACATAAGATGATATATCACATATAAAACGAAGATAAATATACTCTTTATTTTTAACGATCGGCTGTAACACAATAATTAAACAAAAATATTTATTTATTAGAAATAAAAAAGTACCTTTTAGATATCAGGAATATTGGGATATAAAGCAACAGCGGATGCTAAACATCAAAATATTGGGATTTGGCTAATTTTATATTATTCCAAAATTTAATAATAAAGCCGTACATTATTTTTTTAAATATTTAGCTCTTTTATTGTGAACAAAAAAAGTACCATCTTTGATAAATACCAAAATCCTGTTATTTCACTTTTTCTAAACAAGTAAGGTATACTTGTTAGATATTTGTTAGTTCAATATTTGCTATTTTAAAGTTTAATCCAAATTTTTTTATATCAAAACTGACATACTACCTTTATTCGCAAAAACTGCTTTTTACAAGCTTGAGTGACACCGTACCTCAATAAGCGACCTCGAAACTTTGTCTATAATTTTGAAGACAATATAAAAAAAAATTAAAATTAATAACATACATTTATCAGTTTTGAACCAAGATGCATTTAACTAAATTGCAATCAAGAATTTGCTGTTGCTTTGTACCTCATTATTGTTAATTAAAAGATACTTTTTCATTTCTAATGTTTTTATTTTTAATAATATGTGTTATAGTTGATTATTGAAAATAAATAATATATTCTTTAATTAACCTAAGTTATTTCTCGTGAACTATCTTAACTTATTTTACAATCAAATTTGTATCGATTTTTTTTCCACAAAACCAAATACACACATGGAAAAAAGTTAGGGATAATGAAAAAAAAGGTCGTTTTTGCAAACAAAATATATTATTTAAAATTGGAATAATTAAAAATTTGCCTTTATACCCTAAATTTATATTATTTTAACAATGATCTCATGATAATAATACAAAATAAAATTGACTACTGAATAAGATACAGGGTGAAGGCAAGGCGTATGTTTTTAGTGAATTTTTGAAACACCCTGTAGCATAAACTGCCTGCAAATTTTAAACTGTATATTGGCAACTTTGAAGCCCGATTCTTTGAAAGCATTTGGTTTTTTGGATGATCAACGTATCTTTGTTTTTAAAGAAAATACAGCAATATTAGTATGGTGATGTTTTACCCGTATTTCTATTATGCCCATAAAAACGGGACATCTAGAATACTTTGAAATTTAAAGTAACCCGGCTTGAAATGTCACCACAGATGTCATTAGTATTGGTACTGAGAGAAGGTTTTTACCATTTTGAAAAAGTCAGTAACCCTATTTCGAATGAAATTTTTAATATTCACATTTTTATGGGTGGGTAAGAGAAATACTGGTAAAACATCACCATACTAATATTGCTGTATTTTCTTTAAAAAGAAAGATACGTTGGTCATCTAAAAACCAAAATGTTTTTAAAGAATCAGGATTCAAAGCTACCGATATACAGTTTAAAAATTGCAGGCAGTTTATGCTACAGGGTGTTTTAAAAATTCACTAAAAAACATATGCCTTGACTTCACCCTGTATCTTATTCAGTAGTCAATTTTATTTTGTATTATTATCATTAAATCATTTTTGAAGTAATATAATAAAGGCTATAAAGGCAATTTTTTAATTATTCCGACTATAAATAATATATTTTGTTTGCAAAAACGACCTTTTCAATATCCCTAACTTTTTTCCATGTGTGTAGCACTATGTTACCATAATGAAATAGCAAATATGTAGAAAACTGTTAACTTTAGAGACTTAACTAGTATATAATTGATCTAAAAAATGCCTCGTAATCATATTTTGCAATCGAGTATTCCGTACAACTGCCCAGACACAGGTTTGTACTCTTTTAAAACTTTAAAAAGTAGTGCCCCCTATCAGCTACAGCAAAATATCCGATTATTTTCCTCGCTGTAAAAAAAACGCATAACAAATTTCAATATTATATGACAAAAATTTAGAAGGATATTAAAGAAAATCTAAACCACAATATTATTATTTTGCCATCCTGTATCTTTCTTAATATCAACCCTGTTTATATACAGGAAGTGTGTAATTTTATTTAACAAATGGAAAACTTTTTTATTATTCGTTATTTAGCAAAAAAAAGGTATTTTGTATAAAAAGTTTTGCATATTAAAAAAATAAGTTTGCCTGCAGAAAAATTTTAATATAATATACAAGGTCTGTAAAAAATACGTAAACCTAAGTAGGCAAAACAAAAAAAGTGTGAAATTCAAATTTCTGATACAACCGAACGAGAAATATAAAAATATGAGTTTAAAAGTTATTTAATTTTTTTTTCTACGATAATATGTAGTTTTTGGGTAATTTAATGGTGAATTAGTCGCAAATTTCAAATTAATCAGTAATTTTATATTTCCACTATTCTCGAAAAATTACGTCTACTACCAAAAAAGTGTAAAAAAACTTAATTTAGCTGTTTCAAAAATTTAATTTTCAATTTTTTTTGTTTTTAAACTTTTATTTTTGTGTTCATTTCGTACCATGTATAAATGAACACATATATTTTTAATTAATCGTATTTTTTAGATAGGCAAAACGTTTTATGAGGATTAATATACAGAGTGCTATAAATTCGAGGTGATAGGATTGCCATCTCAAAAACCGTAAGAGATATGAGGATGGTTAAATTAAGACAAAGCTTTGCAATTTTGTGTCGAATAATATGCCGTTATCAAAATTTAAAAATTCCGACTACTTCCAAAGCTATCCGCAAAAAACCGAAAATCGCCATTTTCATTTTTATTGTTGTCGGGCTGTATTTAGATACATATTACAAAATAAATTGGACATCTTTGTAGCCACTCCTCTACAAGATAACGCACTAAGATTTAAAATTTTACGTTTCGTCTTCCACTCTATTTTCTTAAGTACGGTTCCGAATTTTTCACAAATTTTAAATTTTTCAAATTCACAAAGAAAAATGCTAGATACTCTAAATGTATAAGTGCATTACATTATTGATTTTAAGAGGTCAAGGGCTTCATAAAAATGAAATAAAAAATCCAGGTCCATATTTAAAAAAATTAAGTTGATGATGAGAATTCAACGACTAATAGCTGGATTTTAAATCTGAGTACACCATCTTGTAGAGGACGAAAAATGCCATAAAGATATAAAATTTGTTTCGTAAAATCTCTTCAAAGGCAGCCTGAAAAAAAATAAAATGAAAATTACTATTATCGGTTTTTCACGGAAGTAGTGGGAATTTTCAAACTTTATCAACGACATATTTTTCAACATTAATAAGTTGTGCAACTGTACCCTAATTTACCCAACCGTATCTTTTCAAATGTCAATGCTATTCAATCGAATTCGTAACACCCTCTATATATATATATATATATATATATATATATATATATATATATATATATATATATAAATATATATATATATATATATATATATATATATATATATTATATATATATATATATATATTTATTATATATATATATATATATATATATATATATATATATATATATATATATATATATATATATATATATATATATATATATATATATATATATATATATATATATATATATATATATATATATATATATATATATATATATATACAGTTGTTAAAAAAAACATATATATTTAACTACTTATTTTTTTTATAAAATAAGCTTTTGTAGCCTTTTCACTTTCCATTTAAGTATAATAACTTTTTTTCATTTAATACATTAATATAGCAATTTTTTTCAAAGTTTTATATTTTTAGCAAAGGAATTAAATAAAATTGCTTTTTTGAAAAATACTTTCTAGTGCCATTTTGAATTTAAAAAGTAAAAACCTACATTTAAAAAAATAAGCCATTTTTATTTGCTGATTTGAACAAAAATTTGGTTTTTAACCATTCTATTAGATACAAAACCCTAAAATTTGGTATTTTTTTTAGTGATCACTAGAAATCTCACACATTTGTATAAAAATTCGTTAAATTCAAATAAAATATGAAGAAACTTGGAAAATTTTTTGTCATGTAGTATTTATTATTTTGTCGGTTATGTATCGGTCCAGCCCAGATTGGTCGGAATTTGGAAACGAAGATATCAGTTTTTTTGTTTCGATTGTACAAATAGAAGCCTTTGTATTTTTATTTTGTGAAAAAAAATTGTCAAAGACAATGACGTCTACAAAAGTCACAAAAAGTGTGGAGTCGTCGTCGTTATGGAGTCTAAAATCTTAAGATTCCCTTCCTCACTCCACTAAGATATTTAGACAAAACAACCCAAGTAGATGAGCAATTCCTTTTTCACGAATATTTCTGGTAGATTGACTCAGCTACATATAAAAAAAATTTGAAGAAAAACTTACGGAATTAATATGTGGGGTTTGATGATCATCCACCACCGGTCCTGCGGCCACAACAGAGAGAGAAACAGCTAGCACAACACAAAGCACTACACACCTCATATTGTCTTTAGAGACTTCCTAATTTGACCAACAAACTAAAAAATATTTATAGTTAGTGTTTGTGTGTTTAAAAAAATAGTGCTTGTGTTAGCACATGACCAAAGTAGCAAGTAAAATGAAGAATTAAAAAGAAGTGGTAACATTTTATACGATCCGTGCGAAACGCTACCAGTATCAGGAAGTGTGTCGTATGGACCAGCTGAAGAAATTAGGGTTATGGCAAAGAAATTTTACGCTCAAGATGCACGTTGTTTACATTGGCCGAGACCTTGGTTCTTGCTTGATTTGGGCGATTGGCTTTTGCTGCCCCGTGAGAATTTCATGGGGGAAAAATTGTTATAGCGACAGTGAAAATTTCACTGCCTAGGAGGTTATTCAGGGTTCACTGGTTAGATTTACATCGAGGC
Source organism: Kuschelorhynchus macadamiae (assembly GCA_030620095.1). Lineage (NCBI taxonomy): Eukaryota > Metazoa > Arthropoda > Insecta > Coleoptera > Curculionidae > Kuschelorhynchus > Kuschelorhynchus macadamiae. The sequence goes on from JAUTXW010002776.1 coordinate 510,177, forward strand.
TTCAATTTAGCGTTTTCGTATTATTTGTTTTTTTTATTTGATATTGCTGGTTAATTGATCAAGTAATAAAAAACTTTTCGAGGTTTGTTTAACAAATGACTCGCAAAGCAAAGAAAAACAACAACATTGCTTTTTACTTCTCTCTAAAAAGGGAAGTAATCGTGAAGAAAATCACCATTCGAAATTTTTTCAGATCTTTACGTTTCAGGTTCGTCGAAAAACATGTTTTCTCAATTCCGTCGGGCCGTTTGTCTGTCGGTCTGTCTGTTCGCGGCTACTTATCCAATTTACCTCAAATTTTGCACAAAAATAAAGTATTATGTAGGAATTAACTGGTAAAATTTAGGAACGAATTTAAAATGGTGGAACAGAATGGCGGCCAAATAAAATGTTCCTAATCGTAAAAAAAATCACCCTCTCAGGTTTTACATATCTTCACGTTTTAACATCCCTAGACGCCAAAATAGTTATTTTCCTAACTAGCGTGCAAAGTGATACTTTCCCGCACGCAGAAGCAGTTACACGAACGATACGAAGCGGAATTCGGATAAGCTTTAAGTGCAGGAAAGACAGTTTGCGCTAGTGTTAGTTTAGTGTTATTTTTCAAACTTTTTACCTGTTTATATAGGTAGGTTCTAAGCGAGGGTCACTCAATATTTCTTATACGTCATAAAATTGTAAAAAAACCTTAAATAAATTAGAAAAACGTTTTATTTTAACTTAAAACAGAAATAAAATTACTTATTATTATTAACAATAATAATATTAAAAGTACAGTTTGTGGCATGCTGCAAATTTAAAGCGGTTTCTTGGGAAAGCTTATGAAGATGGTTCGTTATCCGGCGTTAATGAATGAAATGGAACTTCAATGGTTTTCTCGCAAATTAACAAAATCGTTGATGCTTTGTTGATGGTGATCGTAAGGCTGTGTATTTTCTACAGGGGCGTGCAGTCCATGGAAACAAGGGATGCAGTGCTTCCCCAAAAAAAATTACAAAACATCTTCTAAAATGTAATTTTTGAAATAGGAAACCATTAATTTATTTTATATTAAAAATGCTAAAATATTATCTTAATTATCAAGCCCATAATAAATGCGGCCTGATAGAACCTATGCGGGCCGCTAGCTTCTCTGCAGCCAAATCCTGTATGCTTGATTTCCTGTGAATCGAGCCAGAGGTTATTGAACTTTCCACCGGCTGTTTGCAATTGTTGCATTTCAGTCACGTGCTTTAAGTGGGGGCGGAAGCTATCGTTGGAGTAGGTTCTTTGTTTGAAGGGCTATCCGTGTGTTATGTGATACGTACGTCGCGTCGTACATGGTGCGATATGGAAGACAATAATACGGACGTGGATATGCAAATACCGTCAACTTCGGCTGTCGGTAATAACGTTGAAAATGTTGGAGAATTTAGTAAGAAGAGTGTGTGTGAATGTGTGGTGTGTGTCTTAATAATAAAGAGATTTTCAACAGAAAACAAAATGAACAATTTAAACGGCTAACAAGGTGTGAAAATATAAGTAAATTATTTTGTTGGCCATGTTTACTTTTTGAAAATGAAAAAGGTCTCTGGAATAAAACTGTTTTTTCCGATTTAAACAATTTCCATAAAGCTGTAAAAAGACACATTATGTCCAAAGCGCATTTGCAGGCCGTCATAAAAGAAAAAGCCTTCGGCAAAACCAGAACTGAACACAACTTAATAAACAGTTGGAAATTAGTCACCGCCAACACAATGAACTAGTCGATAAAAACAGCACGAATTGGGATTTAGAGGTCATCACGAAACAAGGGTTTCTTCAAATAGAGGAAATTTTCAAGAATATGACGATTGTCTAAAAAATCATTTAGAGCAGTCTAGCGTTTTTCGCGGAACGTCGAATCGAATCCAGAATGATTTAATTTCCGCTGTTGCAATCATTATTCTAAAAAGAATTAAGCAGGAGATTGGCGAGGCGCGGTTCATTGCTATTGTTCTAGACGAAACAACTCATATCTCTAATTTTAGCTAATTATCGATAGTAATAGGCTACGTTAAAACAGACGGAAGTATTCAAGAACGATTTTTAGGTTTTAAGAATGTGTCCGAAAATCGTACAGCAGATGCATTATATACCGTAGTTTATAAGATTACTAAAGAAGTTAATGGAGAGAAAAAATTAGTTGCTCAAAGCTATGATGGAGCTGCAGTGATGGCACGACAATTAGGAGGTCTGCAGACTAAAGTTCGAGAAACTTTCCCAAGTGCTGTGTTTGTCCATTGTTTTGCTCATAAATTAAATTTAGTTTTATCCCAGTCCATCAATCACATTAAAGAGTGTAAAGTATTTTTCGTTACTTTAAGTGGCATGGCTGCTTTTTTTTCCAAGTCAACAAAATGTACACAAGCTTTGGACTCCATTGTCCACAAACGATTGCCCAAAGTAGCTCCTACTGATTGAACTATTTGAGAATATAAAAAAAATATAATGAAACGTGGGACTCAGAATCAATAAATAGTTCGAGGGTGTTTCTGGACTGTTTGAAACGAGATTTTAATTTTAATTATTTGTTAAACATATTTTCAGAAATATTTCCATTCTCGGACAATGTTTTTAATATATTACAAACTAAAACAAATCATATTGCTTTTTGCCTAAAAAAAGTGGATGATTTTAAATCCATGTTAAGCCAAAAAAGAGATGACTTTGACCTATTTTGGGAGAAAACGATGACGTTAAATGTAGAGCCACAAGCCAAGCGTCTTCTAACAGACAAGGTAGGAGATCATACAGACGCCTCTTTTATAAAATAATCGATCAAATTCAGCAACAAATAAACTATAGATTTAACGATTTAAATGATTTTAAATTTCTCGAGCTCTGCAATTTTGATGCGTTTAAAGGAAAAACTTTTTCAGAAGATGCGTTTAAATCTCTTCTTCTTCATTATGGCCAGTTCTTCGAGTGTTACTGCGATCTGAACTACAAGTTATTTACGAAACTGATAACATTAGCGGAAAAAATAACGCCAAAGAACTAATGCAGTTTTTAACAGACAAGGAGCTGGAAGATGCCTACACCGAAGTGTCGAAATTGTGTGAATTAGTATTGACAATACCTGCCACAAGTCCGTCAGTAGAACGCAATTTTTCAACACTTAAACGTATAAAAAATTTCGTGAGAAATTCAACGGGGCAGGAGAGACTTTCGCATATATCTCTGTTTTCTATTGAAAATAAACTTCTACAAAATATGTCGGAGCATCGACGTTTTTATGATGACATCATGGACGAATTTACAAAAAATGATCGAAGAATCGAATTACATTACAATTAGGTAAGTTGCTTTCCTTTCCCGCGATTTTCTATAAAATAGTAGATACTTTCCATTGTTAATTTCGTCGGATATAACAAAAGAGCGTGAAGTATAATTTTTTGAATCCTGAATTTGGCCACAATTAAATTTCCCTTGTCTTCAATATCAACTATTGTTAGTTTTGCTAATTCCTCTCTTTTGCAACCCAAAAATAGTCGCAACCTCCAACAAAAGATATATATCATCTGGCGCCTTATTCATGAAATCCGATATGTTTTCTTTTGTAAAAATATTTGCTTTCTTTGGTTTGAAGCGAATATTTTTTTTTCGATAAAAGCAGTTAATTTGTAGAATTTGCTTATATATCTATATTTTCTTTAACTTTTAAAACGCTCTTATGTATTGGGTATTTAGCCTACAAAGTATTTAGTCAAAATTATTTGCTTAATTCAAGAAATTAAGCTAATAGTACCTCTTCTTTAACCGTTTTCACACCTTTTTCTTTGGACCATTTCCCGAACAAGTCGTACTGCTTTTCATACTTTTGTTTTGATTTTACTGGCAGTAGCTCCAAATTTGCTGATTCCGCGGCTTTTAGTACCTCTTCTGGTATTTGTTCATCCGAACTATCCATTTTAAGCAGAACTACCTTTTTTGAATCTTTTTTCAAATGATTGAATGTTTGTATTTGCAAGGTGGCAAAGAAAACTTATTTTTGTCTTATTTGACACTGACAAGTAATGATACAGGTTGTTTAATTAATTTTCAAATTATCTCTACAAGTGCAACAAAAGACACAACAAATCTTTATTTTTTGAATAGTATTTAATGCTGAAAACATTAAAATATCTAAAAGTCCTGTTAAGACTGCGCAAAGACTTTCCGTGGGCAAAGTTCAACTTTGCGCACTCATATAAGTGCGCAAAGTTGAACTTTGTGCACGCAAATGAGTGCGCAAAATAGTCACTTCGCCCACGCTCGTAAAAAAAATATATTTTATCAATTCCGTGGATCTGTCCGTCATTCTGTCATTTCGGCATAGCTTAAAAACTACTCACAAGATTGTTTTAACATTTTGGTCAAAAATTAAGGGTCATGTGAATATGACCTGGTTTTGTTTTTGTAAAAACCCAATATGCTGCAACAAGATGGCAGCCTAGTGAAACTAATTATCCAATTTAAGTCAAATCAAGCAAAAAAATCAAGAATTACATTGAAATAAACTGGTAAAATTTTGGTATGAATCCAACATAGCAAAACAAAATGGTGACCTAATAGAATTTTTGAAAAATCAGCTTGGCAACTCCTTATTAGGTTAATTTTAAATTTTATGAAAGCATTAAATGTGTTATAAAGATCAGTACGAATTCAAGATGGCAAAACAAATCTTATTCGATTCACTTTAAGTTTTGCAGAAAATTTGATATTAATTAATAATTCAAAGATAATCTAAGAAAAAAGTTATGTGATAGAATTAGTTTTCGTCTATGATAGTTTTCTTGCAGTATGCAGTCAGCAACATTTTGAATGTTTGTGAAGGAGAAGGAGACAAATGTCCACAGTTGCATTTTTACGTCGCCATACTAGAAAGTTCAGCCCTTACAAAAGATAAATTGGGTATTTTTTTACCATTAACTTGTAGTTTAACGTATCCAAAGCGTCTAATCAGGCAAAAGTGGATCGGTAAAGTCGTCAAATATGTCTTTATTTATCCAAAAGCAACATTTGTCAAATCTACTTTATTTTTTTGTTTGAAAAATTAAATGTCTTATTTAGAATAATATTAAGTACGATTAGGTTCATTTAGTCGCAAAATGGATTTAAGCAACACAATTAAAAGCGGGTTAAATTGAACAAATTTATTTATTTATATTTAGATGAATATGTACATTAATGCAATTTACAATATTAAATAATCGATTGTTTTCGTCGACCGTATGGAGGACTCATTTGGAATGGGTTCTTGAGGCTCCGATTTGGAATGTATTCACATCACCATGTCCAAAAATTTTTTCAGCTATAGTTTTTTATTATTTATCGAGTTTTCGACGTACCCCTCGGCGACGGCTGCTGATTTCTATCCTTCATGCCTTTTTAAAACATCCACAGATGCACCAGCGTCAGCTAATAAAGAGGCAGATGTTCACAGCTTTTCTTAAAGCAATATACTTGCGGCAGATTTTAGTAAAGTTGACAGTATTGCTACCTGAATTTTTAACAATAGAACTTTTATCAATTTTACTTTCTTCTACTTTCATCATTAAAAACTGGTTGTCTGGGACATTCATTAAAAATTCATCAACCTTGTCCCCAGAAATTTGCTAATGTTCATATTGTCCTAGATTTCTCTGTGAAAAACACAAGTAGCGCATCTTCGTTGAAATTTTCAACGTTTCGCTCACATCACTATCTTAAAAATGTCTGATATTGCGCTTCATATTTTTTACTTGATTTGGACGGCAAAATGTCTCTAGCGCTTCTTCAGCTGCTTTTCTTAGATCAAAAGTTTCCATTGCGATTTATATTTACGAAATTAATAACACTGACAACTTGTTTATTTATGTTATAATTAAAGTATGGCAAACGAATCTGAGACTATGAAAAGAATGCAAGTATCTATGGAAACGGTGCATTAATCATTAGTGATTGGCTAACACTCTACATATCCATAGAACAGGTCTGCTTTTGACAAACCTCCCTCTTTCGTCGCTGTTTCAGATCAACACCGTCTCTACTAGAAAGTCTGGAAACGACCGAAGCTTGCGATGAGTCATCACTAGTAGTAAATTTTTATAGTTAACTTTTTCTGCACATATTTGTGTTAGTGCTATTAGTTTTGAGACTGGTGCTATAAAACTTTCGTCAAAATAGAAGTTTCTAGTAGTGGGGCTAAAACTAATAAAAAGTGGATTTGCAAAGAAATACGTGAATTTAGAACAATGTCCTTTATTTGTTGTGTACCTAATTGCAATGGAAACTATCCGAAAGGACCTAAGGTTCATTTTTTGGGTTTCCAAAGGACGCAGAAAGTCGAAAGAACTGGCTTTATGCAAAAAAAAAGAGAAGGTTTTACTCCAACTGATAACAAAAGCATTCACAGCATAACATAACCGTTTGCTTTACTGCCCTCAGCTTTTCAGTATTCCAACCAGTCATATTAAATTTATGTAGCCCCAGTTATTATTTAATTTTAGTGGAAAGCACAGGTCGTAAAACTAATGAAGAGTCTCATGAAAAAATATATATTTCAACTCAACTAGATTAGCCTCATACACATTTTGCGAGTTTTCTTGTGAAAGGTAATTATAAAAGGTTTGATGTTTAACTTGATTATATATACGTTTATATATTTGCATTCCCATTGAGACAAAATCCACTTCTACATATATTTGTGTATCTGTTAGTTAGTCTGTGAATAAAACTGTGATAAAAATGTAGGTATTGTTTCATTTTGTTAAAGATATTTGGTATGCTGGACTGTCATAATAAATAATAGAATATTATTTCAGATTAAGAAACACTGACAGGTTTTACAAAAACTAGAAAATTTATTAAATAAACTGGTTGTTTCTCTTTTCAATTAATTTTACAGAGGCAGGTTTTGTTGCGTTATGTTTTGCTACAAATTGGAATTGAAGTAAATTTGTTAGACAACATTTTTTGTCATGCAACCTCATATGAAACTGACAAAAAAGCACTGTTTTACTAGAAAGTGGGTTATATCACACGTGTGTTAAAATAAATTTCAACCCTGTAGAACCTATTTGAAAGATGGTAAGTAAAAAAAAAGCTAAAGTCTACTTTTAATCTATTTCAAATCAGTTACTCAGTCAATACTAGTGTTGACAAGTAAATAAGGTCCTACTGTAGACTCTTTGTGGTTGTAATTACTGTTTTTCGTATGACTTACTTCGTTTGAAAAATTCCACTTTCAACACTTATGTAATATACTTTAGACTTCTATAGAGAGTTATTCTGTATAACTAAATTTTTCCAATGCTGGTTTATAAAATTACTTTGTTGCCTATATTATATTTAAATAACTGACTAAAAGTACTTTTTTATGATTAAAAACAAGATAAAGGTTTATTTAAACATTTTATTACATATAATTTGTTGTAGGGTCTAGGACAAAAAAAAATTTTACAGTTTTTTATTTCCACTTAAAAATGATATGTATCTACTTAAATTAAAAAAAAAATATAAATATATATATATATATATATATATATATATATATATATATATATATATATATATATATATATATATATATATATATATATATATATATATATATATATATATATATATATATATATATATGTATATGTATAATCTTCTCCCCTAGGCCCTCAGAACTCCTCCAATAAGTCCACGCTTATCAAGCCACAATGTTGTGGGAGTAACGGTAGCATTTCGGTTTTTTTTAAATATTCCCATTAGTTTTGTGTCTTGCGCCCATTGTATGGTCTTTATGCCATCAGTGTTTCTTACTGAAAAGAATGAAGTCTGCAAATATCAGATTGGTAATAGCCATATTCAGAAATATTCAGATATTGCCATAAGGCGTATTTAATAATTGTCCTATTTTTGTCAAAAAAATATTCTTAATTATTATACAATAAAACCAGTTTAAATTTTTATAAACACTTGAGTAAATCATTCTTTTAATATTTTTCAGTTAATAAAGCATATAATTCTCAGTTCGACTGCTTAAATGGTTAATTGCGATCCAGCTTTTACTAGTAACTTTACAAAAATGTCATTCCATATAACCTAGCTCAAATTAACTCACAAAGTCGTACGCAGATGGTTCAGCGATTAGAGGACATTTTCCAAAATACAGGGAGGGGGCAATGCCTCCTCTTCTTATGGGCGCCCTTGGTAACTGCATTCAATATTATAGCAGTGACATTACTGATAAGCAATTTAATTAAATGACTGTATAATCGATGATTACCACAACCACCTATAAAATATATCCAACTCCTAACAAGCTAAAAATTATTACGGTGGGTTGTTCAGTGGTCAAAAAAAAAGTGTTTTAATTTGAGAGGGCTGCAAAATATACAAAATTAATCTGTTTCATGATGTTTGTGGAAAATAACTTTTTAACATATAATTTAGATATATACATATATAGAACAGAATTAGTAACTGAAACACAATACACTTTTTAAAGCTCAATAAAACTTACCAACTAATATACCCACTGAATGAATAATTATAAAAATAAAATGTATATTACCTGTGAGTTATTTATATAATGAAGATGGGAATCTTTTATTTATCATACAGGACAGAACCAAAATTCCTGGAAGTCAAATGATTCTTCCTTGTGAATAACCAGGTTTCATCTGGCAATTGGCCTACTGTTTTCTGGCATATTTTTTCTTCCGTGTACCATTTTCTACCAAACAATCATCTATCGTTTTTACCCCATCTGTTACGGATATATTGTGGTATGCAAATATCAGCAATGTAGCCTTATGACGACACAATTGACCTCTTGGAGCATTTGCACATAGATTCCTCAATGTCATTCATCAAGTTTAATCTGCAAGTAATAAATTCAAAAATGACAAAAGTTTCAAAATTAAATACTGTTTTGACACATTAAATATTTTTTGCAATATGAATATATGCCTAAAATGTATAAAAAACACTTACCTCAACCTTGTAAACACGGTCTATCTTATACATGAAAGAGCATTCCTTTGATTATATGAAGTTCCCGATCAAAACCGGGTCTTTCACACGGTTGGAATCTACCGCGTTTTCTTCTTTGCAAAAGCTTAAACTATTGTTGAGAATCTGATAACTGATTTCGTAAAGTAAAAATCAAGCTTTATTTATTAGAAATCGCCAATATAGACTTGTAAAAAAGAAATTATTTTACCCTTAATCAATGTAAACAAACTTCCAAAAGTGAACATTTACATGAGAGTGCCTAACAATATGGCCGCCGTGACGACACAACTCCAGCTGTTCATTGCGGGAAAAACTACTTATGATGACTCATCGATGCCCGCTTCCAGGCTTTCTAGTAGAGTCGGTGTTGTTCAGATTCGTGCGGCGTAGTGTACGTTATTTCATTATTTCAAAGCACACTAATCAAATTTGTATCTGTTACCTGTAATAATTTTTCATATTAGGAGGTGTTTAAAATTGGCACCTATACATTATTTATTTAGTAATATTGTTCCCGAAAGTACAAAAAATAATGTATATACCGCGGGACTAAAGTGCCTTAAAATTAAATGAGTCACTTTAGTCCCTAATCACATAATGTACAATTGTACTGCCTTAATAAACTCCTTCGTACTCTTTAGGTTATGCCGTTATCCGTTACAATATTCCGAGGAGTATATTTTGACTTTTTACCCCAAATAAATAAAATGATACTTTTATGTACTGTCTTAGATTGATGGTAGATAGTAATGAGAAAGTCGGAGTAAACACTGTTAATGGTTTTTTTAAAGGTATGCTGTTCTTCGCTGACACGAAATCCTTTATGATAATGAAGTAAAAGTGAAAACAATTTACCGGTCAGATACGCGGTCGCATCAAGCAAGACGTGTTCCCAAGTTAGATCTCAACCAAAACTACATATCGAGATAATAAGTGGCTTTGAAGGCATTTCAGGCATATCGTAAGTTTACATAAAAAGGTAAACAATAATTCGAAAGAAAACTGGAGCTTGACAATTTAATAAATTACGGTTGGTTAATATCTTCAAGCTCATATTTGTGCTCATGGAGAAAAATAATTATTATTTGCAAGAAAAGCTAGGTATTAAAACAATTGTTTGGCTTTATATGAACACCGGATTGCTTTTTTATTAGTAATTAAGTTACACTTTTAAAAGGCGTTTTGGCGTAAAAATTAACTGGTGCCTACTCTCTTTTACTTTTCTCGTAAGACCGAAGTATTGTAATTTTTTATTTTTTATTTATTTATTTATTCAATTTAGTACACTACAGAATCTACAAAAATTCTAAATGGTACTCTACTTAGCCTACATTACAAGAAACGAAGAAGAATAAGATAGACAACAAAAAAAACACCATAGTCTAGTTAACATACATTTAAAATCAACTATTAAGTATTCCTCTTAATGAGGTTTGACTGAGGTAAAAAATATCACAATGAGGGAAGAATCTATTATAGTTATAAAGTAAACGATCTGCAAAGGCGCTGAAACCATAATTAGTTCGGTGATATTGTTCATAGAATAATTGCAGTTGTCTAGTACGTCTCGTGGGTACTAGAAATAAAACTAAGCTTAAAAGACTACTACAGTTCAATATACCGTTGACAAGTTTGTAGAGAAATAACAAGTAAGCATTTCTACGTCGACATTCAAGACTTTTAGAGCCACACAGTAAGAGCCTGGTTTTATAGGCTATATTATTAGATGTAAATTTAAATTTATACAAAAGATATTTTACAAACTTACTTTGAACATTTGCAATTATATTTACGTGACAAGCATATAATGGAGACCATATGACGGAACAATACTCTAAAATACTGCTAACTAAAGAGTTATATAGACACGTAAGCGCCTTTGTATCATTCGTGAGCTTAGTATGTCTTTTAATAAAACCAAGCAGTCTAAGTCTTTTCAGAACTATGCTCTCAATATAAAGATTAAAAGTCAAATCAGATTGAAAAATTACTCCAAGATCATTAAATGATGCAACATTTTCAATGTTTAAATTATTAATAGTATAGCAAGTTCCGATTGGATTCCGACATTTGTAAAAGCTAATAGATTTACATTTAGACACATTTATAGTTAAAAAATTAAAACTACACCACTTCGCAAATCTAACCAGATCACACTGTAGACCGTCAGAATCGGGATCAACAACATTATAAAACTTAAGGTCATCCGCGTACAAAAGACATTTAGATGAAGCAAAACATGATATAGCGTCATTAATAAACAATAAGAAAAAAACAGGCCCCAGATGTGAACCCTGGGGAACGCCCGACACGTCACAAACACTTCATGTCAAACAGAGCCACAAACAATCACACGCTGACGGCGCTGAAACAGATAGGATCTTATCCACTCCAGATACTCTTCCAATATACCAACATCAGACAGTTTCTTCATCAGCAAAGAGGGGCAAATGCTATCAAAAGCGTTGGACAAGTCTGTATAGGTGCAGTAAACTTGATTTCCAGCCTCAATATTGGTAACAAGAAAGTTCTGATACACAGCCAGGTTTGTAGCAATTGAACGTCCCTTGTAAAAACCATGTTGTTCGGGTATTATGTAATTTTTAAATGTATTAAATATTTCGTCAGTAAGAATGGCTTCAAGAACTTTAGGTATGGTAGAGAGTAAAGATATGCCACGATAGTTGGCGATATTAGATTTATCTCCAGATTTAAAAATAGGAAAGAGATTAGAATTCTTCCATAATGAAGGAAAGTATCAATCATCCATTGATCTTTAAAAAAGTATTTTAAATTGATATATGAGTGACGAGCAGCAGTTTTTCAACAACACAGGGGGTACCCCGTCAGATCCAGCTTTTTTGTAGACGTCCAAATGCAACAATTTCTCACTTATCTCAGTTTCAGTAAAACTATGGTAAAATAAGGTAGTGCAAAATTCAACAGGGTTGATATTATCTATATCTACATTAGAGTAATTGAGATACCAGGATTGAAAATGTGCGGCGAAAGCATTTGCTGTATCATTACTGTCAAAAATTTCCTGGTCATGGTGCTGCATCACGCCAGGTAAGTCCGAGGAACCTTTCAGACTTTTCACATAAGTCCAGAAGTGTCTAATATTTTCCGGAACAAGATGCTCTGTGTTACTAACGAACATCAAATAACACATGTCACTTCTCAACTTGACCTCCCTGATGTTTGAGTAGATGTCAAAGTCATATGGCAAACCAGACCTTTTGTACTTTTTGTTATATTTGTTTTTTTGTGCTATAAGCTTACGTAATTCTCTGTCGAACCAACAGGGATATTTCTGATCCTTCACAGTCTTCTTAGGTACACAAACATCAATACCCTCAAAAATAACTTCGTAAAACTTTACAACCATCATATCGACGTCAGAAAGAGATTTTAGAAAAGACCAGTCAGTATTAGTGTAAAAAGTATTTAGCTGAACAAAATTAGCCCTATCAAACTCATAGAAAGTAGACTGGTTAGTATTTTTAAGTTGGGGTATATGTTGAAAGCTAAAGTAACATTCAATAGCAGGATGATAGGAATCCATGTCAATTAGAGGATCAGGGCAGAGCAAAACCGAAGTTCCGACGAATTCGTCAGCAAAAATCAGGTCCAAAATTCGGCCGATGCTGTTTGGGTGCGGATTAATCTGATGTAACTCTAGGAAGGACATAGAGTCAATTAAGATTTCTGCAGTAGGTGAATGCAGTGCGGATTTTTTCGGATTTTTGCTTTTTGCGGGTCCCTGAACCCCAAAAAACATTTTTTCCCATTTTCGTCAGTCTGTCTGTCCTTTTGTCTGTACGCGGCATAGCTCTGAACTACTTTCTTGACTCAAAAATCAAGGGTCATTAGAGGATGAAATGGTTACATTTTGGTAAGAGTATATAATATGACGGAATAAAATGGCAGCGTCACAAAATGCAAAAGAAAATTAGTAGGAAACTACTTATTGAATGGACTTTGGAAAATTTGCGCAAAAAATGTGATATAAATCCAAAATGGCGGAACCAAATCACGGCTTAATGAAATGTTTATATATTCTTTTTATGGAGGAAAATAATAACGAACATAATTTATTTTTATAGACCAGCTAAATAAAGCAATATTTAATAACAATAATAATAATCATTTTAATAATACTAATAATAATAATGATAATAAAAATATATAAATTAAAAACGACAAAAGTGAGTTTTTGTGTAATAGGTGATCTTTTCTTTATCAAATTGTTTTGAATATCTATCGTATGTTTTTAAAAATGTATCAATTTTACTTACTTTACAACTAGTTTTAGTTCATAGATTTTATAAAAATATTTTTATTTTCCAGCAACTATATACATGTATATATATATATATATATATATATATATATATATATATATATATATATATATATATATATATATATATATATATATATATATATATATATATATATATATATATATATATATATATATATATATATATATATATATATATATATATATATATATATATATATATATATATATATATATATATATACTGGGTGGTGCAACCAAGATGGGGTGGACGATTGTGGGCAAACGGAGAGGAATTTGAAAAAAAAAAATTGGGATGATTGATAGTCAAGAACGCTGTGTTTTAAAATTATACCCATCATACAGGGTGGTCTGAAAAGTTCGTGGTGAACCAAACTTGTGTTTTTTTAAATGGGATACCCGGTATATTATTATTTTAGTTGATTCTCCTATTCGTTGCGATCATTTTAATATAAGGTTAGTTGGGTCTAAAATTTATACCAAGGGAATGGGACGAGGTTAAAGTGGAAAAAAGGGTTATACTCCGGCCATTTTTTGAAAACAATTGAAGCAGGTATGGAAAAACCAAATATTCTATAAAATGTATAGTATCTAGGATTACAATAATCGATTGTAAGTCGTTCAAAATTCTTCACTGTTATACAGGGTGGTCAAGTTTTGCAAATTTACCTTGGATTGAATTTTTTTAAATGGAACACCCTATATATTTTACTTTCATGTTAAAGATAACATTACTAGCTTTCAGAAAATACTATATTTGATACTTTTCTGACCAACAGTTTTTCAGTAAATTAGCTGTGAAATCAAAATTTCTTCATTTTAACACGAATTACTCTGAATTCACGTTGTTAAAATTGACAATTTAATATTAGGAGGCCATGATATTATCATAAATTGAACAAAAGATTGACAGTCCTGTCAAAACAGCAAAGTGTCAGAATATTGTCATCAGTAAATAAATAAATATTGTTCTTTGATGATGCGATGCCGAAATAAAAACAAGATAGAAGCTTTTGCAAGTTTATCATAGAGATTTCAAGAAACAGGAAATGTTGCTTTCAAAAAAACGTAAAGTAATTAATAAACCAGTTACCAATGAAGAAAATGCTTTGACAGTATTAATAACAGATCTTTTTTTACAAAAAAAATAAATTTAATATAAATCAACAAAAACAATGTAATTAAAACTTATAAAAGATGTTCAACTAAACCACCGTTTTGCTGAAGGCACATTTCGAGTCTATCCATAAATGAAAGTTTCACTTTTCTCAAAGTCAGGTCTGAAATGTTGCGAAAACTGCTTATTATTCTCAACTTCATATCTTCCACTGTGGTTGGAACCTCTTTATAAACTTCTTCTTTAACATGTCCCTATAAAAAGAAATCTATTGGAGTGACCTCGCAGGTCACTTAACTGGTCCACCTCGCCCAATCCAATGCTCTCCTTTCCAATTATTGAGAAAATGTCTTACATGCCTATGGTAATGCGGGGGTGCTCCATCATGTTGGAACCATAAGGAATTTCTTAACATTAAAGGTAAGTCTTCGAGCAATACGGGCAACTCATTTCTCAAAAAATTTAAATAGACTTCTCCCGTTAAATGCTCTTCAAAGAAATTTGGTCCTATAACATGAGAGCCAATTATACCTCCCCAAACATTAATTGACCATTTATTTTGATGGTCCACCTGACGAATCCAATGTGGATTTTCGGTTGAATAATAGTGCATATTATGTTTGTTAACCAAGCCGTTGCTTTCAAAAGTTGCTTCATCTGAAAACAGCACCCTATCTTCAAAACTTGGATTGTCCCAAATTGTATTTAAAAACCAAATTGAAAACTCTTGTCGTTGGACGTAATCGCGATCATACAGTTCTTGGTGTAATTCAATGTGGTAGTCATAATATTTATGTTGTTTCAGAATCCGTTTAATACTAGTGCGTTCAATATCAGTAGCTCTCTCAATTTCCCTGGTACTTGTGTGTGGATTTTCTTGTACTGTTAATAACACTGTCAAAGCATTATCTTCATTGGTAACTGGTTTATTAATTACTTTACGTTTCTTAAAAGCAACATTGCCTGTTTCTTGAGACCTCTCTAATAAACTTGCAAAAGCTTCAGGTCTTGTTTTTTTTTCGGCATCGGGATATCGTACCGCATAAACCCTGCTTGCTAGTAAAGGGTTTTTTTGACACTCGCCCAACATAAAAGTCATGTTTATCAACTCTGGAGTACTCAAACTCATTGTTACTTAACAATTTCTCGGTTTATCGTCAAAAAACAATGGTAATTGATGCCAATTCTCTGACACTTTGCGGTTTTGACAAGAATGTCAATCTTTCTTTTCATTTATGATTATATTATGGCCTCCTTATATTATAGGTAGTCAATTTAAGCAACGTAAATAATACCGTTTCTGCTAGAATGAGTAAATTTTGGTTTCACGGTTAATTTACTAAAAAACTGTTGGTTACAAAGATATCAAATAGGGTATTTTCTGAAAGCTGGCGATGTTATCTTTAATATGACGGTAAAATATATTGGGTGTTCCATTTAAAAAAATTCAATCCAAGGTAAATTTGCAAAACTTTACCACCCTGTATAACAGTGAATAATTTTGAACGACTTGCAATCGATTATTGTAATCCTAGATACTATACATTTTATAGAATATTTGGTTTTTCCATACCTGCTTCAATTGTTTTCAAAAAATGGCCGGAGTATAACCCTTTTTTCCACTTTAACCTCGTCCCATTCCCTTGGTATAAATTTTAGACCCAACAAACCTGATATCAAAATGATCGTAACGAATAGAAGAATCAATTAAAATAATAATATACCGGGTGTCCCATTTGAAAAAACACAAATTTGGTTCACCACGAACTTTTCAGACCACCCTGTATAATGGGTATAATTTTAAAACACAGCGTTCTTGACTATCAATCATATCCCAAAAATGTTTTTTCAAATTCCTCTCCGTTTGCCCACAATCGTCCACCCCATCTTGGTTGCACCACCCTGTATATATATATATATATATATATATATATATATATATATATATATATATATTTTATATATATATATATATATATATATATATATATACATATATTTTATATATATATATATATGTATATATATATATATATATATATATATGTAATATTCATTATTATTTACTAAATAAAAAATATTATCCTACCAGAAAACCACATTTTAATCTCTCTAGACGTTGCATCATTATACACAAATATTCCAGTAGACTAGAAAAACAATGTACCGTTATAAAACAATACACAGACGTACCACTTAATGAATTTTCAGAAGCTGTCAAACTCACTCTAAGCTCTACCTATTTTTTATTTAACGATAAATATTACAAACAAATTGAGGGGTGTGCAATGGGGGCTTCAATATCAAGTGTAATAAATAGCCCAACTTGTACTTGAAGACCTAGAGAAATCAGTGATAAACAATCTTGACTTTGACGCACCATTTTTTATCGATACGTTGATGACTGCTTGCTAGCAATACCAAAATGAAAGTCCGATTATATTCTTAATAAATTCAATAATTATCACAACAAGTTACAATTTACTATTGAAATCGAAGCAGAACCGCAAATTTATTTTTTGGATCTAACACTTTACCACGCGAGAGACAACAAGATAAAAACAGCATGGTACACAAAAAGCACCTGGTCCGGTAGATATCTAATTTTATTTTAACTCTATATATATATATATATATATATATATATATATATATATATATATATATATATATATATAGGGTTATTCACGCAACCCGTTCATTAAAAGTTTTTGATGATGCCATTTAGATAAAAATTTCAAATTTTGGGATTAAGGTAACGTCAAGGAGTACTTCTTTTTTGAAATACTTTCAACTGCCTGTCACTTCCGGTTTAACAACTTAATTATTTTAAACGGAACACCCTGTATTTTATGATATTTTTGGATGCTACGGAGAATTTTAATGCTATTTTATGTAGCATGTTCTATACCTAGGTTCAAGCGTTCTTAAAATATTTGACCTTGAACCGAAAATGAGCCTTCGGGGTACCAAATTTTAAAATCTCATATTTTTGTAAGTTTTGAAGTTATAATCGTCAGATTTTGCAGACGATCGGTAGGTTTCTATTTTTTTTATTGAATTTGTCTATTTTTATACAGGGTGTCCTAAATTCAGCGGCAAACATTCACATTTTCAAAGCCGCTAAAGTCCATTTTTTTTAAATGAGACACCCTATAACTTTATGCACTATCAAATGTAGAATTTCATTTTCTATCGAACTGTATTAAGGTTCCCTATACCTATTCGTAACCATTTTCGAAATAATTGGGTTTTATAAAAATATCGTATGTATATGCTTAAATGTTTACATGTTCCAATGGTGAGCCACGGAAAAACAATTGAGATCCAATATCCAATATGACAGATGATTAGTATGCGTTATGTGATAAACTAAATCTTCTAAATCGAAATGGAAGAATACTCAAACGCTGATATTCTCAATCTATTTTATATTCATGTAGAATGTTATAAAATTTTGGAGAGAACGTGTCGTGTGTTTAATGAACGCCAACCTGATTTGCTGCCAATGAACAAGTCAAAATTCAAGAGGATTGAAACGAACTTTTTGCGTTTTGGCAAGGTTAAAGTTACAAAAAATGTTCCGAAACCAGTGACAAATGCCGAGGATAACGTAATAAACATATTTGCTTATTTCCACGCAAACCCGCAAAGTTCAATACCGTCTGCAGAAAACGATTTGGGAATTTCTTCTTTATCTCCAGTCCAAAGAATCTTGAGCGAATATCATATGCACCCTTATTCCTTCCAAAACGTACAAGCCTTAAGACCTGGTGATGACGTCCGACGAGTAGAATTTTGCGAATTCATGTTTTTGAAAATTCAAGAGGACCCTCAATTCCTTTCAAAAATATTTTGGACCGATGAAGCGAAATTTTCTAGAGAAGTAATAACAAATAGAAGAAACGAACATTTCTGGGCAGCAAAAAATCTGTACGCTTTACGCGGAACGCGTTCTCAAGAGAGGTTTAGCTTCAATGTTTTCGGTATAGTGTCAAATGATCAGGTGCGTATTTATGAAGACAATTTAAACAGTGATAAGTATTTGGAAATTCTACGAGGGAGGGTTTCTGAATTTATAGAAGAAATTGCTATTGGTGAGCTGCAAAATTATTGGTATCAATTAGATGGGGCACGAGCACATAATTCCGCTGCAGTTTATCTCCAATTATCTCGATTTTTTGAAGATCGCTGGATTGGTCCCAATGGCCCTTGGAGATGGCCCCTGCGATCGCCTGATTAAACACCCCTAGACTTTTATTTATGGGGATTTATCGAAGGTAAAGTCTATGCTTCCCCAGTAAATAACTAACAAGATTTACTGGACAGGATACGAACAGCTTTTGTCGAATTAGAAAACGAACAAATTCAACGGGCCACAGCAACTGTACAAAGAAGAATTGAAATGTGTCTTCAAATGAACGGACAGCATATAGAACATTTGTTATAATTCAATTTTATTATTTTGCTTATTTATTGTTGATTGTTAGATTGCTATAATTTTTAAGTTCACTAAAACAAGTTTAGAACAGTCTCGAACTTAGTAGATATGGTTAAAAATAATGTAAACAATTTATTACATTTTTTATAACTTTAACTTTTCCGAAACGAAAAAATTTCGTTTCAATCCTCTTCAATTTTCTCTTGTTCATTGGCGATAAATGAGGATGTTTTTCATTAAAAACATGGCACTTTCTCTCCAATATTTTGTAACATTCTCCGCGAATATAAAATAAATTGAGAATATCAGCTTTTGAGTGTTATTTTATTTTAATTTAAAAGTTTCAAATCAGCTGTCCTGTTGAATAGAAAAGCACAACATCCATGGCTTACTACGGGAAGGTGTAAGCATTTAGCAAATACATATGATAGTTTAATAAAAACCTGATTATTTCGAAAATGGTTACGAATAGGTATAGGGAATCTTAATACAGTTCGATAGAAAATTAAATTCTACATTTGATAGTGCATAAAGTTATAGGGTGTCCCATTTAAAAAAACGGACTTTAGCGGCTTTGAAAACGTCATTGTTTGCCGCTGAATTTAGGACACCCTGTATAAAAATAGACAAATTCAATAAAAAAAAATAAAAACCTAAGATTATTTACCGATCGTCTGCAAACTATGAAGATTATATCTTCAAAACTTACAAAAATATGAGATTTTAAAATTTGGTACCCCGAAGGCTCATTTTTGGTTCAAGGTCAAGTATCTTAAGAACGCTTGAACCTAGGTATAGGACTTGCTACATAAAATAGCATTAGAATTCTCCATAGAATCCAAAAATATCATAAAATACAGGGTGTTCTATTTAAAATAAGCAAGTTGATACCAACTTCCGGTTAAACCGCAAGCGACAGGAAGCTGAAAATATTTCAAAAAAGAAGTACTCCTTGACCTTACCTTAATCCCAAAATTTGAAATTTTTATCTAAATGGCATCATCAAAAACTTTTAATGAACGGGTTGCGTGAATAACCCTGAATATATATATATATATATATATATATATATATATATATATATATATATATATATAGTAAAGTAACTTATATGTGTCTGCTGTGATGCAGAACATGTTCCAAACAAGGATCATTTTCTTGTTATGACGTTGGTGTAAGTGGAATGAAAACATACTATCATTTAATACTCCCAACGAAAGCCAGGAGTCACAATGTAATTCAACGCCGGTCGTGGTATTAGCCAGCGGAGTAGTTGTTTTTGTGATTCAATTTTGTGCCTTTGCCCTACACGGGGCTCGCTAGTCTATGGCGGCCTGATGAGCTCTAATAAGAGCGAAATCGCGATCGTCGTTTGACTAAAATGGATCATTGTGTCTGCTGTGATGCAGAACATGTTCCAAACAAGGATCATTTTCTTGTTATGACGTTGGTGTAAGTGGAATGAAAACATACTATCATTTAATACTCCCAACGAAAGCTAGGAGTCACAATGTAATTCAACGCCGGTCGTGGTATTAGCCAGCGGAGTAGTTGTTTTTGTGATTCAATTTTGTGCCTTTGCCCTACACGGGGCTCGCTAGTCTATGGCGGCCTGATGAGCTCTAATAAGAGCGAAATCGCGATCGTCGTTTGACTAAAATGGATCATTGTGTCTGCTGTGATGCAGAACATGTTCCAAACAAGGATCATTTTCTTGTTATGACGTTGGTGTAAGTGGAATGAAAACATACTATCATATATATATATATATATATATATATATATATATATATATATATATATATATATATATATATATATATATATATATATGTATATATGTACACATATATATATACATATATAAATATATATATGTATATATAATATATATATATGTATATATATATAAATATATATATATATATATATATATATATATATATATATATATATATATATACCGAAGCAACCAATACTCCTACAACAGAGGTAAAACGAAAAATTAGTTGCTTCCGATGTAACGGAATCATTCCAAAGTAACTTGACATTGAACTAGATATTTTAACCACGTGACCTCGAAAATAACTTAATACTCTTAAAATGTAACTAGTTACTTCTTAGGTAACTAGTTCTTTTTCAAAAGTAATTAGTTATTTTTAAAGTAACTAGTTACTCTCAAAGTAACTTAGTTGAAATATCTAGTTACTTTTAGAAAGTAACGAAAAACTAGATAGTCTTTTTCATAAAATGACTAGTATCTTCGAGTATCTAGCTACATTTTTCAGAAAGTAATTTTAAAAGTAACTAGATACTTTTTTGAAGTAACTTTTACAGCTCTGCTATCAGGAACATTTTAAACACCTTACTTAGTTTCATTAATTGATTGTTTGTTGTACTAGGTATTTCTTTTTTGTATTGTATTGTTTCCATTGTTTTTTTTTACAACCTACTTTTAAAGTTGAGCTGTTTCTCTCGCTAGTATTATGCTAGCAAGATGAGGAATTATTGTGATTTCCGGTCTGCCAGAACGTACCTTTCCAGTTTCACGAAATTTGTTGTTAATTTTACTTACGGTAGATGTAGTTATTTGATTTCTGTTAGGATATTTGTCGTTAAAAATGTTACAAACATCGTGCAGGTTTCGCATTCTGTCCTCATAACCCAGTATAATCAAAATTTCAATTCTTTGCGTTTCAGTTAAACGATCCGTTTCTGTAAATCAACAAAATTGACATTGTCAAACATATCAAGTAACCTATTGTGTGCATGTATTTTAATAAAAGGTAATACATTAAATTATGGATATTAGACCCTTATTCGCAAAAACTGCTGACTTTCATAAAAGTGCTCTTTATAGAAAGTATTAAGAATGTTACGCAGATTTTAAAACAGAATAGGGCATTCCATTAAAAAAAATTCCTTTTATAAGAGAAAAACAGTAGATTTGGCAGCAATGTGGAGCTCGCAATTGGATCCGGAATAATTTCATACCTAAGTGTACATATTTTCATTAAATTCGGGTAAGCTGTATTTCTCCATTTCCGTACTTTTGTTACACGCTGTATACAAGCTGTTAAGTTAACCCTCCACTTGTATGAGGATGCCAAAGTTTTCGTAGAGACGCTGTATATTGCAAATAAATGAAATTATCAAAAATCCCTAGAAACTGATTTTTTTTTTAATTCTTTCAAAGATCTTTTTGGTCAGAATAAAATAATGTTTTGAGCATTTTAGGAGTTAACAAAAACTTACAAAAATGTAGGAGTATTATTTCACGTCCTTTATGTACCAATTTATATGCGCATATACAGTCATGCTAGTAGAAACACATAACCAACAGATCGGCCAAACGAGCATCAAAAATCGCATCCCGATATCACATTTCGCAATTGAAATGTTCCTCTTTATACTATGATAAAAAAAATTTGATGTACTATTTGTGGCCAGCACTTTATATTAAGCCTTTTTAATTATGACTTTAATCATAATATGTTTCAAAATTTTTGATAAATGCCTTTTTTATGGAGCCCTGGAATAGTATAAACAGTTTTGGTACATTCATTAATCAGTATGTTGTTTTTTTTTCTCTGATATTGGATGGTTGGGGCATATTTCATTTCTTCATGCGTGGTGTCGCCATTCAGTATGTCGTTTGTTTTGTTGTGATAGAGTTGAGTTTAATGGTATTATGGTCAGATTGATGTGCACAATAGGGTTTCCTTTCTATTACCACACTGTAAAGACTATGCTCACTTCCCAGCGCCATAAAAGTCCCAAGCATTTGGCGGTAAATTTCATCATAAAGTAATCGTATAATAAAATATCTCACCTTTCCCTCTTTTCTTTTTGTCACTACAATGAAAGTGTAAAATTTCTAGTGGTAATTGTTAAATTGGTTTTATTTTCTTTTAAGTACCTGCTAACGTGAATGTCGCAATAAAAATAATAAGCGTAGACAGTTATTGTAGACTGTATAATGTATGTTTGACTAACGATACAAGAAGTTTTTAAAACATGTTTATTGCTACTTGTCTTGGTATTAATTTTGTTTGTAGGATGATGTATTTATTTAAAGTAAATAATGTTCACAAGTAACAAACTTTTAGTAATCTCTTGTACGCTTTTCAATTAACTAGTGCCAGTCTAGTGAGGTTTGGAATCTTTCTCTTTCATACGTACTTCGGTTTTACGGCCATGAACTGCTAGTAGTATACGGCCTCCCAGTAGCATTTTAGCAAAATGTACCATTATATAGCCAATAGGGCGATTTTTCTTGCTCTGATTGATCGAGACCAAACGCTGGTACGGTTTACCAAACGTGACTAAAACGCGGTACGTTTAGCCTTGTCTCCTTCCGTATAGCTTGGTCGGATCAAACTCAGGCACATTTTGTCAAACTTTACTAAAACGTGGTGCATGATGCCTTAGACCAAATATTGATAAGCTTTTCTCGCGCCATAATGAAAATACTATACAGAAACTGCAAATGTTATAAGGATGTTTTTACACATGTAATGCAGATTAAAACATGTTATAAGTACAATGAAATGAATGGATGGCTGTTACATATATAAATAAAGCTATTATGGGATTTTTGCAAATATACACGGTGGTTCTTATAAGCAAATTCCCATATTGAGGTTCACATAAACATACCTCTTTAAAAGACAAAAGGTGGTAAAATTTTAAAGTAAAAATAATAATTATAATTAATAAAATTTAAAAGCTTATTTGACTTATATTATACATATAGTGTACCCACGTAAATTGTCTACATACATATGGGAATCTTCTATTATGAAGTGATGTTTATTTATTTATTTATTACAAATTCAGGATACAACAGTGCCAAAGAGCGTGCACTATATGACCAACAATACTATAACAATAAGCTATACCGAACTAAAAAAAGAATTGTTCAATAATACAACACTGCAAACAATATTCGATAATGTGATGTTTGGAAATGTTAACAGAGAAAACTGTTTTTTGAAATTAAAAATAGTTGTAAAGAATACATCTAAGTTATAACAGTGTATATCGAATAGGTTTTGCATTCCAATTAAAGGTTGGTTCTATCCCAGATTTGTCCTACAAAAAGGAATGCTAAATAAATCGGAGTTTCTAAGATATCTTCCGGGGACTCTTAAATTCAAGCAAGATAAGAGATATGGGGAGTAGACGACCTTGCTGAAAATTTTGAAGATAGTGAGCAAATCAGTGATTGTTCTTCTATGAGCGAGTGGAACTAAGTTAAAAATCACGGGCAACGCGGCAACAAGATCTACTGGGCGATTGGTTTTGAAAACAAGAATTTTAAGAAACCTTTTTTGTACTGCTTCGATTCTTTTGATATGAGTATTATATTGTGGATTCCATATGACTGAGGTAAAAGACAGTTTACTAAATGCATAGGAATAGTATAGTGTTAAGAAAACTTTGGGATTTCTAAAATCTTTACACGTTCTTTTAATAAATCCTAACATTTTATTTGTCTATGACCTTATCTAAATGCCACCGGAAAGTCCATTGGCTATCCATAATGACACCAAGGTCTTTTATTTTGTCTACTTTGTCTAGATTAAAATTGTTAATTGTATAATCATGATTAATTAATTTTTTCTTTTCTGAAAAAGTGATATGTGCTTTTTTTTAAGTTCAGAAACAGGCTGTTATTGTGGCTGTATATAGATAATATGTCTTTTGTTGCAGTTTTAGACAGTCACTCGGAAATTTAATAACGCGGTAGATTTTTAAATAATCTGCATAAAGCAGAAAAGTACTCACTTGACAGCAATCTATTATATTATTGATATAGATGATAAAAAGTAATTGGCCGAGGTGGCTGCCCTGAAGCCTGAGGCAGTCTCGAGGTAGCCTCAAACTTATCAGAGTTATATCAGTTGGCAACAACAGTCTGTTTTCGGTGACATGTAAGACAAAACCCACCTTGCAATTCCCGGGCATACACCGACCTCAGCGAGCCTCTCAATCCGTCGGGCAAGACTAATTTTATTGAAAGCCTTGCTGAAGTCAGCGTATATGCAGTCTACGCGTTCCTGATTGTCAATGACCTCGCAGATCTGTTGCGAGTAGCAAAGCAGGTTAGTTTCAAGCGATTTGTGAGGACAAAAGCCGCGCTGTTGCTCGATAATCGTGTTTTTTACTGCCTATAATATCTAATTATACAAGTTTTTCGAACATTTTAGCGAATACAGACAATTTATTAATAGGTCTGTAATTTGTGATAATGGGATAGTTTTCTATCCACTAAGGAGGTTTAAATTTAGACCAGATCTAACTTGACAGTTATAGGTTTAAGATGACATATGCAATGATTAAAATAATAGTTTTCGTAAATGTCACAAATACAAATTGACAGTGACATAAACAGAACATAATTGGTGAACTGACAGTTAATGTCATGGCAATAAGATCTGGTTTCAAAACTTTTTAGTGAATACAGGCGTTAGTTTTAAAATTGACTATTTCAAAGCATTATCATTTTTGCATATTTCATTATTTTCTGTTTCAAAAAGCTTATGTTTTTGTTTATTAAAAAACTGTAGACTTTCAGATAATCGTAACGAAGAAACAACATGCTTTTACTCGCTTTTCTTCATAGATAAATAAGATGTTGAAAAATCGACCCGTTTTTCAAGGTGGGCTGCTCTGCATATATCAAGTGACATATGCACCAACAGAAACGAAAATTCGAATTTACTCCGATTTGCTCTTAACGCTGTAAATGTAAATTCTAAGCATTCCTTAACTTTGAAGTTGTGTGTTTTAAACCTAAATACTTATACCCTTATTTACTAGGGAGGTTTAAATTTAGACCAGATCTAACTTGACATTTATAAATTTAAGATGACATATGCAACGATTAAAATAGTAATTTTTGTAAATGTCACAAATACAAATTGATATAAACAGAACATAAATGGTGCACTGACGGTTAATGCCATGGCAATAATATCTAGTTTAACTCTCAAACCTTTTTAGTGAATATGGGCGTTAACGTTTGTTGAAAATTCACTTGAGTTTTGAAATTGACTATTTCAAAGTATTATCATATCTTTGCCTAAGAAGAACACAGCGCTTTCGGATTTCAGACCCATTAGCATTCTTTCAGCATATTCTAAAGTGATTGAAAAAATACTTTTTAAACAATTAATTGTCATTCGGGATTTAGGATGGGACATAGTATTTCTCTTGCTTTGACTATAATAACCGATTACAATTAAATGATTTTGTCAGCAAAAATGCAATATTGCCTTCTTGTCAATCGGGATTTAGGATGGGACACAGTATTTCTCTTGCTTTGACTATGATAACCGATTATATAACCGGCAATTTAGACGGCAAAAAAAGTCACAGCATTAGTGTCATTGGATTTTTCGAAGGCCTTTGACGCTATTAGTCACTGGATATTAATTTTTAAACTAAAATTTCATGGCATCCCTGATACCGCTGTTTTTCTTGTAAAATCTTATCTGAGTGACAGGTTTTAGAGAGTATCTTTCAAAATCCATATTCTTCTTTGACCCCGGTTCTTCCTGGAGTGCCCCAAGGTTGGTCCTAGACCCTTTATTATTCTGTATTTATACAGCCGACATTTTAAACAATGTTCAGCATTCTCCATTTCAAGCTTACGTTGACGATACCCAGGTTTACCTCAGTTTCGAACCAAGACACTTTAACCGCATCAACTTAGTTAAACATTGGAAGCTATCAGGAGTATCTCGCTCACAATTTAATCCTTAACGCTTCTGAATGTAATCTTGCTTTTTTCCAATAAAATCGCATATAATGTCTTTGACCTGTCTATCAGAATTGGTGATTGTATTTTGAATCCTCAAAGTGTCAAGAGCTTAGGATTGATATTGGATGAAAAACTACAGTCTAGTAATCATATATAAGCAGTGTACTCCCTCGTGCGTATCTTGCGTTAAAGCTGTTTGTTATATGCTAACAGATACTACGTTAATATCAAACTTAAAAAAATGCTTTGCGATTCTCTTTTGCTGTCTCTATTTAATTACGGCGCAGTAGTATATAATAATTATATTAGTGTTCTCTATAAAGGTCGAATACAACGAGTTCAAGACGCTTGTTGCAGGTTCATTTTTGGACTTGCTGAGCTTGGAAATTTGAACACGTATCACCTTTCATAGCACAACTTGAATGGCTTAACATGGAGAACTGCAGAAACTACTATTGTTAACGTTTGTTAATCGCATACTTACCACAGAATGCCCATTCTACCTCTTCTATAGATTTTCTCGAAGATTTCACTCCCACTCTGTTAATGTTAGAAACCGTTCTACATTTCACATACCTCGACATTGGACTGCCATGTTTCGGAAATGCTTTTCATACTGTTCGGGAAGGCTCTGTAATCAACTCACTTTTTCGTTGGTCAACTTAAGAAATATTCCTTTCAAAACCAAGTTGAAACAGTCTTTGCTTTCTAGTCAATAAGTGTTAATTAAATGCTTTTTGTGTTTTGCTTCATTAATTAATTAATTTATTATTCGCATATCTCTTATTATTATTTTTATATTTTATAAGTATGTACGTTTATATTAATGTCTTTTAATTATCTTATAATCTATATTTTATATTAGGTGTATGTTTAGGTTTACTTATCAAATAATTATTTTATTGATATTTTTTTTTCTATTCTTAACGGTTAAGTGTAAGACTAGTAGAATACTTTAGTATTCTGCTATTAAAATCTGTAATTTTTTATACTTGTTAATAAAAGCCGATCTATTATTATTTTTTTTATTAGTTCTCCACCTTGTTGTCTCACAGTAGTCCTGTGGTTCTATTTTATACTCAGGCTTTATACAAAGTCAGTACAAAAAAAAACAACTAACGTGTATTAGGAAATGATCTAACGATGCTACATGTTTTCAAAATGACCGATGTCTGGATGTTCCTATGAATGTCTGTATTAAGTCCTAATTAAATCAAACGCGTTATAAACATTGTTGGGGTGAGGCCTGTTACTGATATGACGTTAGAAACAATGACGACTCTTTCATGTTTCCACAGCCTTTTTATTTCCATTGCCAAGTCGGTGTATTTGGCACTGTATTTCGCTTGGATGTTCTCATCGTAGGGAACAGCCATATCAATTAAATAAGTGATTTGTTCTTTTTAGGGTTGAATGGTGGTATCGGGTCTGTTTGCGGGGATTGTTTTATCTGTGTTACCTTTCATAGCACAACTTGAATGGCTTAACATGGAGAATGCAGAAACTACTATTGTTAACGTTTGTTCATCGCATACTTACCACAGAATGCCCATTCTACCTCTTCTATAGATTTTCTCGAAGATTTTACTCCCACTCTGTTAATGTTAGAAACCGTTCTACATTTCACATACCTCGACATTGGACTGCCATGTTTCGGAAATGCTTTTCATACTGTTCAGGAAGGCTCTGTAATCAACTCACTTTTTCGTTGGTCAACTTAAGAAATATTCCTTTCAAAACCAAGTTGAAACAGTCTTTGCTTTCTAGTCAATAAGTGTTAATTAAATGCTTTTTGTGTTTTGCTTCATTAATTAATTAATTTATTATTCGCATATCTCTTATTATTATTTTTATATTTTATAAGTATGTACGATTATATTAATGCCTTTTAATTATCTTATAATCTATATTTTATATTAGGTGTATGTTTAGGTTTACTTGTCAAATAATTATTTTATTGATATTTTTTTTTCTATTCTTAACGGTTAAGTGTAAGACTAGCAGAATACTTTAGTATTCTGCTATTAAAATCTGTAATTTTTTATACTTGTTAATAAAAGCCGATCTATTATTATTTTTTTTATTAATTCTCCACCTTGTCTCACAGTATTCCTGTGGTTCTATTTTATACTCAGGCTTTATACAAAGTCAGTATAAAAAAAAACAACTAACGTGTATTAGGAAATGATCTAACGATGCTACATGTTTTCAAAATGACCGATGTCTGGATGTTCCTATGAATGTCTGTATTAAGTCCTAATTAAATCAAATGCGTTATAAACATTGTTGGGGTGAGGCCTGTTACTGATATGACGTTAGAAACAATGACGACTCTTTCATGTTTCCACAGCCTTTTTATTTCCATTGCCAAGTCGGTGTATTTGGCACTGTATTTCGCTTGGATGTTCTCATCGTAGGGAACAGCCATATCAATTAAATAAGTGATTTGTTCTTTTTAGGGTTGAATGGTGGTATCGGGTCTGTTTGCGGGGATTGTTTTATCTGTGTCACCTTTCATAGCACAACTTGAATGGCTTAACATGGAGAACTGCAGAAACTACTATTGTTAACGTTTGTTCATCGCATACTTACCACAGAATGCCCATTCTACCTCTTCTATAGATTTTCTCGAAGATTTCACTCCCACTCTGTTAATGTTAGAAACCGTTCTACATTTCACATACCTCGACATTGGACTGCCATGTTTCGGAAATGCTTTTCATACTGTTCGGGAAGGCTCTGTAATCAACTCACTTTTTCGTTGGTCAACTTAAGAAATATTCCTTTCAAAACCAAGTTGAAACAGTCTTTGCTTTCTAGTCAATAAGTGTTAATTAAATGCTTTTTGTGTTTTGCATCATTAATTAATTAATTTATTATTCGCATATCTCTTATTATTATTTTTATATTTTATAAGTATGTACGATTATATTAATGCCTTTTAATTATCTTATAATCTATATTTTATATTAGGTGTATGTTTAGGTTTACTTGTCAAATAATTATTTTATTGATATTTTTTTTTTCTATTCTTAACGGTTAAGTGTAAGACTAGCAGAATACTTTAGTATTCTGCTATTAAAATCTGTAATTTTTTATACTTGTTAATAAAAGCCGATCTATTATTATTTTTTTTATTAATTCTCCACCTTGTTGTCTCACAGTATTCCTGTGGTTCTATTTTATACTCAGGCTTTATACAAAGTCAGTATAAAAAAAAAACAACTAACGTGTATTAGGAAATGATCTAACGATGCTACATGTTTTCAAAATGACCGATGTCTGGATGTTCCTATGAATGTCTGTATTAAGTCCTAATTAAATCAAATGCGTTATAAACATTGTTGGGGTGAGGCCTGTTACTGATATGACGTTAGAAACAATGACGACTCTTTCATGTTTCCACAGCCTTTTTATTTCCATTGCCAAGTCGGTGTATTTGGCACTGTATTTCGCTTGGATGTTCTCATCGTAGGGAACAGCCATATCAATTAAATAAGTGATTTGTTCTTTTTAGGGTTGAATGGTGGTATCGGGTCTGTTTGCGGGGATTGTTTTATCTGTGTGGATGTCAAGGTCCCAGTAGAGCTTGTAGTCTTCGTTTTCAATTATGGATGTTGGTGTATAATAGTAGTAAGGGTCTGTGTTCTCCGTTTGTATGTTGTGGCTAATGCTTGCTAAACGACCTTCGCTGCTGAGTTGTGTCTCGCGGTGTATTTAGTTCCGGCCACTATTCTACATCCACTCGTTATGTGATTGGGCGTTTCTCTCTGCTGGTGACATCTCCTGCACCTATCGTTTTCAATGGTTGTGTCCTTGATGATGTGCTCTTGGTAGTTTCTGGTTGCTACAACTTTGTTCTCGATGGCAAGCAGGAAGCCTTCTGTATCGGGAAACAGGTGCCCTACTTGTAACCACGTATATGAGAGCTTTTGATGTATGTGGTCTCGCTTTATGTGGTATCTGTGTCTTCCGTGGAGTGTTTTTTTCAGACTAGGTGTTCATCTTTTCTAGTCGTGATTGTATGTGACTGTGTGTGTCTGCTGCATTACTTGTTTGGGACAGGTCGAGCTGTGTATAATTCTTGCCTGCCTTCACTATCGCCTTGTGGAGGTTAGTTTGTTTGTTGTAGAAAAATTTTCTGAGCTCGTGAATTTATTTTTTATTTAGCGATTTTATATCTATAATTCCCCTTCTTCCTTTTTTCTCTCGATGGTGAGTCTTACCTTGCATGCATTGGGATGTAACTTTCTATGTTTTGTTTTTAGTAGTTTTGTGAGTCTGGTTTTAAATTCTGTCTTGAGCTCTGATTTCACATGAGTGTGGTTAATTTTAGTGCTTTGATGGAAACCTAGGTATCTGTAGGCTTCTTCATTAAGCATCGTTTCATTGTTGATTATTTCCGTCGTAGGGTGATCTTTCCACTGTCCCTTGTTAATACGAAATAGCTTGCATTTACTTATAAGAAATTCCATGTTGATGCCCAGAGTAAACGTTTTTGTGATTTTAAGGAGTTCCATTAGCTGTGCCTTTGCGCTTGCGTATAATTTTATGTTACCCATGTACAAGAGATGGTTTATTTTGTGTACGTTATTTTTTTGGTGTTTAATGTGGAATCCGAAGTTTGTGCTATTCAGTGTGTTTGAGAGTGGATTGAGATAGAAGCAGAACCACAAAGCGCTGAAGGAATCTCCCTGGAATATTCCTCGTCTGATGTATTCTTTTTGTATTCTCAGGTTGATTTTAGTTTTCTATGTACTTATGAATTGCGTAAGAAATTGCCTGACGTTTTGTTTGGCTTTGTATAGTTCTACCACTATGGTTAGCCAACTGTGCAGTATCAAAGGCTTTTTTATAATCTACGTAACCAGTGTGAAGGTTTCTATGATTTTTCATGGTTTGTTCCATGATGACGCTGTCTATAATTGGCTGCTCCTGGCACCCTCGGCTGTTTTTCTTGCACCCTTTTTGCTCTTCCATTAATAATGTTTTTCTGTGCTAGATGTTATTCTATTTCTCTAGTAATTGCGGCTGTCATGACCTTATATAGGGTTTTGAAGGCACGTAATTGGTCGGTAAATTGAGGGGTTTTAGTATCCGATTTTTTGGGCTTAAGGTATGTTATTCCTTGGGCGAGAAAATTGGGGAGTGTGCTAGATTTTAAAATAATTCCATTAATTTGGCGAGTAAGAGCTTCACGTGTGGAGGTAAACTATTTATACCAGAAGTTATGAATGTTGTCTATTCCAGGACATCTTCAGTTATGCGTGTATTTGATTGTTGGTGCAAGTTCTTGTGTTGTCATTGCAAAGTCCACTTGTTCCTCCAAGCACTTGTGTCTGTTTAATCCATAAAACGTTATTATTGTGTATTCGGTTCTGACCAAATGCATTTCCAGTATTCTGTGATTCCTCGTTTGGTCGGTGGTTCTATTACTCGTGCCTCCTCATTGGTCATGTTTTTTTGGTAGAACTATTTTTCGCTTCTTCGAAACAGGTTATTAGCGTCCTTTCTTTCATTTGACTCTTTATATCTTCGGAATCTTGCGGCATACACGGATAATTTTTGCTTCAGAGTGTCAAGGATTTCTGTAAGCGTGTGATCAGGTGATGCAGATGTGTTGTTAATTTTGTTTTCGATCCCTATCTGCCATTTGAATTTTGGTTTTATGCTGTTGATGTTTCTGTGTCGTGCCAGGAAATTCTGATAGTTCTGTGTTATCGTGGTTATAGCTGCTGCGTAGATCACTGTATGGATGTCCCCAATTCTGCTCGCATTTGACATGTGGTCGTTGATGGTCTTTAAGATTTTTTGTGTGTCCCGTTTGAAGATTACACAATGAATAGGATTTCTTGTTGAAGGATCAGTGCCTGACCGTTTGTTTAGGTGTTATTCTATTTCTACTTTGATTGCTTGTGTGACAGACGGTCCGAGGTGTAGCTGTGTGTATGGTGTTTGTCTTGTGTGGTGCTTATCATCTGTCGTGGATTGTTGCTAGGAGCTTTGCCCCTACTGAGCATTGAGTGAGGTTGCGCAAAGTTGGTTTGGTTTGTATGTGGGATCGCTTCGGCATCTGTCCGACTGTCCTCAATATTTGGTTGATGAAGGTTTAGTTCAGCAGCTACCATAATTTTGATATTTTGCAATGCGAGTGGTGAGAGCTTACTGGTCTTAGTGATGAATCTTTTTTGATCTATTACTCTCTGTTCTGTGACAAGTACAAGCTGACTGATCGGAACAGACAGCTACCGTCTCTAACAATGTCGGCTCTGACGAAATTATCTGGAATAAGTTTGGTTGTAGCAGTTTTCTCAGCAAAGGCCCGCCTGTTCAGCGTTTCGCTAGCCACCTCCCGCATGCTGTCACCTTCAGCAGTGGCTCCAAAGGTGCCCTGGCGATTCCCAGGCAGCGGCTCTGTGCCGAGGCTCGATGCTTTCTCCATTTTCATCAGTGTGCTACCATTTGACCCTGGTGGCCCAGGTAATTCGGGTCCGTGGGGGCGTCACTCCCCACACAACTTAACCGAGGCTAGTTGCTCCGTGCGGTTTCAAAAGTTAGGAGGGATTTAGGATGACTAGGGTGTGGGGAGAGTAGGAATAGTGGGTGTTTAGGACAGCGGACAGCTGGATGCCGCTAACAGTGCGGACTACACATTACCGTAGCGTCCTCAATACTGCTGGATGCAGTACCCGTACGGTCAGACATATTTATTATTATTATTATTATTATTTCCTTAGATCTAAAAGGATGATTTTTTTTCCTTGCGAGAGAAACACAAATTTAAATTAAAAATAAATATGCCAAGTCACGAACACCGGTACACGTATCTTATATATATTAGAAACTAGTTCATTTTGGTACTTGTCATACAAACCCGCTACCAAAAAAACACTTTTTCTGTCGACGGTAATGCATACTAACTACCTCCATATTATGTGTATTGTAATAAAAATCATCACGTCGCGATATTATTATTACGTTTAGTTAATTGTTAACAAGTTGTTAATATGACTTTCACTCCGGCAAATAGCTGATACCTATTTTACCGGCAAATATTTATTATGAGTGTAATGTCTTTACATTCCGCATATTATATCTGTGCATAGTAAATCCATTTCCGAACATAATACTTCCGTTCAGTTGAATAGATTTTAATGACATAACTTATGTCTTTTACATGCGCACAGAAAACATGATACATAATGGCATATAAATTACAGCACATCATTACAGTTGTCATTATTATCCATATTTTAAATGAAAAGACAAATATTCGTATTACAGCGTTGCAATGCACTATTGCGTTGTTTCAATGGCCTACGCGACCTACGCTGGAATCAACATATCAAATAATTCGATACAGTTGATTCATTTCGTCTTTACCTTAGAATAAATACACGAAAGATATCTAACAAAACATTAAACAGTGACTAAGGGATGAACCCCTTCCCAACCACCCTGCATATATATATATACATATTTATATATATGTATATATTTATATATATATATATATATATATATATATATATATATATATATATATATATATATATATATATATATATATATATATATATATATATATATATATATATATATATATATATATATATATATATATATATATATATATATATATATATATATATATATATATATATATATATATATATATATATATATATATATATATATATATATATATATATATATATATATATATATATATATATATATATATATATATATATATATATATATATATATATATATATATATATATATATATATATATATATATATATATATATATATATATATATATATATATATATATATATATATATATATATATATATATATATATATATATATATATATATATATATATATATATATATATATATATATATATATATATATATATATATATATATATATATATATATATATATATATATATATATATATATATATATATATATATATATATATATGTTGTATATTTGCTCTAACCGTTCTTTTAAAACTGGGCGACTTGCAGGTAATGATTATTGATTAGCTGTCATTATCAAAACAAACATTTATTTTAATTAATATATATTATGGGATGTTCAACTCAAGAAAAACTTAATGTAGTGCAGCTTTATTTTTCAAATGGAGACAATGCTACCAAAACAACGGGAATACAGGAGGATTGTCAAACACCTTCTAAAAAGATTATAAGGTATATTGTAAAACAATTCCAAGGTAATAAAACACTTGAAAGGAAAAAAAGAGCTGTCCATAAGTCCGCAGAAGATTGAGATATGTTGCTGTTTTATGAAAGTAAAATTATTAACTGCATTAATTTATTGAAACTTTTTACACAATGTTCTTGTCTATTACAGAAAACTTCTTCACATCAATATCGGATGGTTCGTTGTATTTTGGAAGATCGAGGCAAAAAATTAACTCTGATGTAAGGGACCGTAAATATTTCGCCTATAAGATTTACCCTGTGAAAGCGTGACAGAAAAAAACATTAGGCAAAGACGAACGTTTTGTGCAGATTTCTTAGAATATCTAAGGGAAGACGGCAACTTTGAAAATAAGATTATATTTACTGTTAATGTCTGGTGTGGTCTTTTTAGAAATAAAGTTTTGGGTCCAATTATTTTCGAAGGGAGTTTAACGGGGCAAGAATATTATAATTTTTTAAATAATGAAATAGAACATATTTTACAAAACCTTCCCAATCAAGATAATGTAATCCGGCAACAGGATGGAGCGCCACCCCATAATTTTCCTGTAGTAAATATTTTTTTTTAATAATAGGCACGTTATGTGGATTGGCAGAAATGGTCCTATCCGATGGCCCGCAGACAGTCCGGACCTAACACCTTTAGATTATCTTAAAGAAAAAATAAATTATAATCGTCCGGAAAATATTTTACGAAACAGAATAGCAGATGAAATTCTTAGTTTAAATACCGAGACTTTTCTCATTTTGTATCAAATGTAATATAAAAATTTAAAGTTGATATTTTAAAATGTTTTTAAAATAATGGAGGGTATGTTGAAGCCTAAATCTTTTTTTTTTAGAAAAAGTGATGTTCCATTTCTATCCTAAACCGGCTACTCTACCTATTATTGAACTTAAACGGACATTAAATGCTACATTATGTTAGTAGTAGTAATAATGAGAAATAATGTATCACTTTACACGATATTTTTTATAACTTTAAAATAGTTCTTTTATTAAAATATACCTATACCAACTTAGGCTTTTAATCACTTATATCAAAATTGTCAAAGTTACCTATAATAGGTATGACAATTGTTTATTTATGAAATGAGACTACCTGAGCGTACAGCTTAATTAGTCGCTTTTTTTGTTATTGACAAAACGGTTAGAGTAAATACATGACATATATATATATATATATATATATATATATATATATATATATATATATATATATATATATATATATATATATATATATATATATCGCAAAAATATATAATTTCTGCAGGTGCAAAACGACCTACAAGAAGAATTGCTTTCGGTTATGTCACAGGGTATGCGATTATAATTTCTGGCCTCTACCCTCATCAGGCAGGCTTGTACCCAGGGAGACTGAAATAACAGACATACGACAAAATCGAAAACGAAACGTCTATAATATTGGAACAGTACTACATGCTAAGTGTAACACTTAGCACCACCTATTGGGGCTCCGGTGGTTTTCGGCTGCAAACCCATAAGTATTTTGCAAAGTATGCACTAGCACCTTCATGCGGAGAGTAGATACTAAAATCAATAAAAATGCGCTTTCACACACCTTTATCAAAAGTTCTTGGTCGGAAAAGATATATGTAAATAGCAAAAATATATAAGTTTTGCAGGTGCAAAACGGCCTACAAGAAGAATTGCTTTCGATTATATATATATATATATATATATATATATATATATATATATATATATATATAGCAGAAAATGGATTCTTTGAGAAGACCGCTAAAACAATGAAATTTGGCAAACTATAAACACGTGTTTCTGACTTAATGTCTTCATCAGTACAGTCAACTAGTTAAGAGACGAGTACAACTAGCGTCAAAATGGATACACAAAACCACACCAGAGTCACAAACAGGAGTAAAACCGACATTTGTGGTTACGAAGAGAACATCCGAAATCTTCACCGGACTTGAGCATAGAGCCACCTGTGGTGAAACTCAAGACCCAAGAGTAATTAAATCGGAAGTAGGAAAAATTAACGCGCTTAGAACTATTATATAGTAGAAAAAGGATTTGGGAAGACCGCTAAAACAATGAAATTTGGCCAACTTTAGACACGTGTTTCTGAAATAAGGTCTTCATCAGTACATCAGTACAGTCAACTAGTTGAGAGACAAGTACAATTAGCGCCAAAATTAATACACAAAAGCCACACGAGAGTCACCAATAGGAATAAAACCGGTAACCACAAAGGTCGATCATATTTTCTTATGCGCTCTGACCAAACCATTTCGATGGGATTATATTGACAATGGTATGGTGGGAGGCGGAGAACCATATGACCAAAAGGTTTTACATATTCGTCAAGAAATTTTTTTTCTGTACTTGGATTTTTTTCTACCAAATCCCAGATTTGGTCCTTTAGGCAATATTTTTTTCGGGAAGCCATAACATTAATCTTTTTTTGGTCCAGGGTTTTCGGGGTATGTCTTCTACTAGCCCAGAGTGGTAGCGTGCGTTGTCCATGATAATCACTGATTTGGGCGGCAAATTAGGAACAAGTTGAAATTTACTGTGGTAGTCCCCAATTTTTGTCCCGCTTTTAAAAACTAAACTAACTCCCTTGATAAACCCGTTCTCATTGCTGGCGTTGACGACGATGTCTCTATAACCTAAAAAAATCAACAGTTTTAACACTGGAGCAAAAGAAAAAATTCTGTTTTTTATATATAATTTAGAAGTCTAGTATATTTACGCAAAATTGATTCATTTCACTACATTTTATATCACGAATTCAAGTTTTTCTTTTCAAAAAAATTATAAAAAAACAAAGTTTAATATTAACAATTTCTCAACAGTATTTAAAAGATAAATATCATAGGATTTTGACAAAGTAATTATTTTTGTTAAATATCAAAAAGTAAACATGTTTATTTTTTCGCGGCCAAAAACGGTTGGCTTTTACCTCAAATCCTGATCGTGTTTGTCAACAAAATTACACTATCTTTGAAGATTTATAATCCTGATTATTGTGGGGATGTGAAAAAGTTATTTTAATCCCAAAGAAAATAAATATAAATATTGTTTTATGGTGCAAAATTTACTGATTTTTGGCCTTTTTCGACAGCTTGTAACATTTCTATTTTTTGATATTTAATAAAAATAATAACTTTCTCACATTCTCATATTATTTATCTTTAAAATACCGTTGAAAAGTTGTCTATAATAAACTTAGTTTTTTTTTTATGATTGGGTTAAAAAAACACCTTAAATTAGCAAAACATTTTAAGCCGACCGATGCTCTTAATGTAAATGCACAAGTAAACTAAATTAAATAAAAAACAAATATAGTCAACATGCTCCATAAATTTACTACCTTCACCGCTTTTGGCTTTCGTATCATCCTGACAGCTATCTCTAAAAGACCCTTTACTGAATATCCATGTTTTATCAAGGAGTAAAACCGTTTTCTAGTGATTTCATATATTTTGAGCACTCCCTCCAAAATTTAATTATTCTATTAAAAACCTCTGGTAAATCCACGAGATACTTGCATTTGTTACTTCTCTTCCATCGAAAGCCGTATTTCTCTTACCCATTTTCGCAGAAATGTAATAGAATAGTCAGTTAAAATAATTGGTCATATCATAATTTAGTTTCTGATGGAGAGACTTTATGCTAATGTGCTATTTTGGGCATACATGAGATAAATGGTATCCCGGATCTTACTTTTTAAGTAGTCGGTTATCTTGATATGCTCTTTATTTCTTGTTGATGATAATTCTTTGAATTTTTTATTTGATTTTAGTCCATTTTTTCTTAAATTAAATTCCGATCTTGAACTTACTTTCATTGCGGAAGCTGTTCTTTCCAATACATTATGAAGGCCCAAGGCAATTCCTGCTAAGCTAATAAATTAAGAATAATAAGTTGGCTTTGCTCACTTAGTCGTCTATTTTAATTTTTTTTCGGCATTTTCAATATTGACTTTGTTTTGACGCATAGATAAACTAAATATTTTAACGTTTCGAAATATCACACTTAAGGATTTGTCAACGTGACAAGTTTTATTTGAAATAAGAAAAGACGTGACTTTTTTTAGTAAATTCAGTGTTACAAAGATGCAAAAAATGACGTCACTGCATATCCAAAAAATTTCCACTATTCTCACAGGCATGTTCATTTAATAAACGAAGACTGGCCGATGTTTTAGTTCTGGTTCTAAGAATGTAAGAGAAACTTATTTAGAATATATGTGTTATATATTATATAGCTATACATACATGTGCTACACGTCATCAAGCACGTGCTTAAGAATTTAAAGGACGCTGCTCATAGATCAAATTGTCGAATATTGAAATTTATTTACTTCTTTATTCATTGTTAACTTAGTATTTACTCAGACGTTTATAATAGTTCTTTTAATATGGTTAATTGTCTATTATACGGGAAACAATAAGGCACATTAATATGATTTATATTTGCAGCATTGCCATATAATGATGGAATACGAGCTTTGGAATCTTTTAAACACTAAAGCCCACAGCCACGGAGAAATTCTGCTAGTTCAACGGCATTGTTTGTTAAAAAGGTGTATTTATTATATTGGCTTAGTTTCTTGACTATATTATATTATTTTTTTTATAGGGAAAAATTACTTCTTTTAAAGGGAAATATAAATGAGAAACCTTTAATAATATGTTGAATATCCACCGTTGTGTACTTAGTGATAAGATCTACCAGCAGTGTTGGCTCTTCTATATCTCTAAATTTTCTTGCATCTTGTTAATCAAAGTCGGCAATCGTAGGTTAAATGGGCGCTTCTTTTTGGCAAATATGAAATTTTGGTGTCGAAACCCCGTGGAAATAAATTGCAGGTCACTAGGGTTAAAATTTTCAGATGTGACATTTTTTCGGATTTCCCGCCATTTTGTTTGGCATACTGGATTTTTATCAAAATATTATCAGTTCGTGCCCATATGACTCTTAATTTTGACTAAAATTTGAGTTAATCTGATGAGTAGTTTTTAAGCTATGCCGCGAACTGACAGACAAACCGACAGACGGATCGACGGAATTGATAAAACATATTTTTTGGTATCTAGGGACGCTAAAACCTCAGAGATTGATTTACTCACCATTAGAAACATTTTATATGGCTTTTTACTAGTTTTACTTTGTTAAACCAAGTAGTTCCTCTTCACAATCGTGAAAAAAGTATTTCTTAATTCACTTCTTATATAAATTACTACTATAGGGCTAGTTAATAAAAACAAGTTGGACATAAATATCGGTAAAATTCTGAAATCTTATTTGATATTTTAAATCGACTACGTAAACTTCTAAGGATTGTTTTAAATATTTTTTTTTATTTTAATTACACAATAAATATGAATGAATCCCGTTTAACATAGTAGAATTATTGTAATTTTTCATCATAAGACTGCAAACCCTTTACATATATAGACTCGGTCTGCTCGAAACTTAATGGCACATGCTATCTTATAAAGTTCATCAGAGGCACTGTCACACCCAATATTCTGAGAATGCTCTATTTTGCATTGGTGGAGTCTGTTCTTCGGTATGGCCTGATGTAGGGCTTTTACTATGCATAACAAAGTTCTCACATGCATGTATAACTTCCACCCACATCAAAGTTGCCGACATATATTTAAGAGAAATCATATCCTCGCACTACCTACCATGTCTTTAAATTTTTAATCTGGTCTGTTACATTAAAGAAAATGAGAACATATTCTTGAAAAACTCATGTTCATACTCACTCAGTCAGTGAACGGCAAAATATTTATCACCCATTCTCAAGATTAAAATTGGGTCAAAACTCCCCTGCTTATTTTTAAATGTGTTCAGATTATTTGTTGCGTATAGATTGACAAAGAAAAATATTTTTTGGCTTTTTCCCAACTGAATAAAAATATCTAACTTTAAATTAATTGAAGCAAATATTTAATATAATTACATACCTCAACATGTAGACTAGTCTGTCTACGGAATGTTTCGATACATAATATAAACATTATTATTTAAGCAAGCATAAGAAATTATGTCATTTACCTTAAGTTTTTATAGTATTTGTACAATTACTATGTGCCTATATTTTTGCATATTTAGATTCTGCTCGTGATTCTACACATTTTTTGTATAACATGTCCTATGTCTAAATCTGATAGTTTTTCTAATATCCGCCATTTTGTAAAAAATTATGAATTGCAGTGCCTTTTTTCAAACGACGTGGGCCGTTGGCTTTTTGATATAGGATTATGATTTTTGGCAGGAACATTAACGAAAGTATGGGTTGATTTTCAACGTGAACAAAATTTGTCGGCGTTGTACAGGTGGTCCTAGATAAGTAGGAGAAATTAAAAAAATTAAAAACATCATATCTTCATTTTTTTATTTTTATTATTTAATATTTTAGACTATTCGTTACCCAAAACCCTATCTTTTGTTAGAAATATGTCCTATACCTGTTTGTCATAGTTTCCGAGATTTTGACATTTTTGTATTTATTATTTGGTTTTCAATGGCAATCGCCGTAGAATTTGCTTTATTATCGAATTTTCTAATTATAATACACTACAAGTGACGCAAAATTAAAAATTCAGCACATAATATTGTGCTAAGAATCGCGACCTAAAAACTTAGAACAGATATTTTACCAACTATTCTAAAATATTTACTATTTTGGTTATTATAAAAGCGTAGGTAGTGTCAACATTTAGTTAGAACTTAATGTACGAAGATGCCTTAAACAATCCTAAAGTAAAAACAAATGAAAACGGGGAAAATGTTGTCATGGCGAAATGTCAAACTATTGTATTTGTGAAGTAACGGTGTTCAAATTGATTCAAAATGAATTTTTCTAGAGAAGAATTGATTAACATGATTTATGTTTTGGGCGCAAGTGATCAAAATTATTTTTTAGCAAGTAGAGTTTATGCGCAACGGTTTAGCAATGCCGAACGTCATCCTCATGAGGTATCATTTGTCAGACTCAAAGAACGATTTGAAAGAACTGGATGTGTCGATTACGAACAAAAATTGGAAAGGCAGAAAAGAGCCGCAAATGAAGAAACTGAATATCTTGTTAAGCAAACTTTAATTGAAAATCCTAATATTTCATGTAGGCAGTTAGAAAAGGAGAGAGGTGTTGCTAAATCTACGGCAAATAGAATAATTAGAAAACATAAATTTCACCCATACCATATTCAACTGGTACAAGAACTGGATCAAGACGATTTCAATCGAAGACTTGAATTTTGTACTTGGGCATTAGCAAAAAATAGAGAACATGATTTTTTCAATAACATTTTATTTACTGACGAAGCGACATTTCATAAAAATGGATACGTCAACCGACATAATTTCCACTATTATAGTTCTGAAAACCCCAGATTTATTATCCCCTTGGATCACCAGGTCTCTTAAAGTATGGGCTGGTATAATCGGTAACCGTATCATTGGACCTTATTTTTTCGAAAATAGAGTTAATGGAGACACTTTCCTAAATTTACTGCAAAACAGTTTGCAAGAGTGGATTGATGAATTACCTTTGAATCTAGTGAGGCGGATGTGACTCCTTCTAGATGGCGCTCCGGTACATTTTAGCAGGCAGGTGAGGCAATTTTTAGACGCGAATCATGAAAATAAATGGATTGGTAGGGGAGGTCCAGTATCATGGCCGGCAAGGTCTCCGGACCTCACAAAACTAGATTTTTTCTTGTGGGGTTTTGTTAAAGAGCAAGTTTACCAAACGCCACCCTCTACCATAGAGAATATGAAAATGCCGCGAGACTGAATAGAGTTAACAATTCCTTTGTGAATAGGCTACAAGTGTGTGTTGAAAGAAATGGTGGTCATATTGAACATTTAATCAAGTGATTGTAGGACTTCTTTTTCTGTTGTGTCTCTTTAATTAAAATATTTATTTGCCTTTTTAAATTAAGAAAAATAGTAGACTGAAATTTTAATTTTGCATTTTTTACTGTGTATTAATGTACAGGGTGATTCACCGAGATTTGCCAGTCCCCTTAATTCCTTTATTTTTAATAACGAGAAAAAGTTGAAATACAAAAGTGTCCCTCGGATATCAACTTTGTTATTTTAAATAGAACACCCTGTTTATTATTACATTTTTAGATTCCTCGGAAAATTCTATAAATTCGATAATAAAGCAAATTCTAAGGCGATTTCCATTGAAAACCAAATAATAAATAAAAAAATGTCAAAATCTCGGAAACTATGACAAATAGGTATAGGACATATTTATAACGAAAGATAAGATTTTGGGTCACGAATAATCTAAAATATTAAAATACTTCCATTCCATTTAAAAAAATGAAGATATGATGTTTTTAATTTTTTTAATTTCTCCTACTTATCTAGGACCCCTTGTACAACGCCGACAAATTTTGGTCACATTGAAAGTCAACCCATACTTTTGTAAAAGTTCCTGCCAAAAATCATAATCCCATATCAAAGAGCCAACGGCCCACGTCGTTTGAAAAATTCATATTTTTTTTACAAAATGGCGGATATTAGAAAAACTATCAGATTTAGACATAGGACATGTCATACAAAAATGTGTAGAATCAGGAGCAGAATCTAAATATGCAAAAATATACAGGGTGTCCCATAAGAAAAAAACACAACTTTGCTTCGCTACAGATTTTTGAGACACCCTGTACAAATTAAAATAATTTTAGGTTATGTAGCCCGTATTGTTCTACAACTTTTGTATTTAAACTTTTTTTATATCGCTATCCGTTATCAAGATATCAACCGAGAACGCGCATATATATATATATATATATATATATATATATATATATATATATATATATATATATATATATATATATATATATATATATATATATATATATATATATATATATATATATATATATATATATATAACTATATATATAAAGCGGTTTTGAAATTTTTTCTTCCTTTCCGACATACAGGGTTTTTCGTTTAAAATTGCCCAAAGCCCACTTATGGCAATCTGATTCGTTATGGTCTATCAACAGGGTTGGCACCCTTAAGTATGCCACCATGAATATTGTACACAGGGTCCACCAAAAACTCTACCGATTCTAAACTTTAACAATGTAGAATTTCTGTTCCGCAAGGTAGGTATTATTCTAGAACTTTGTTACCCACTGTATTATTGCGACATATTCTCAGTTAATTCGAAATGATGAGTAAACCGTTTAAGTAGGTCTGTTTAAACAAAAATAACATGTGAAACTGTATTTTATCGGGATAAAAGACTTATATCAATGATAAAAGACGATTTTTTAATCAAAACTTTTTTTTTTAAATTAAGGGCTATTGCCTGAGACAGAACTGGAGTAAATTTCAAATGTTCCGGTGAAAATATCCATTATTACTAAAACTGGCATTAGAAGCAACATCAAATTCAAGATTAAAAAATAAACCAAACCCAACAAATCACTA
Source organism: Kuschelorhynchus macadamiae (assembly GCA_030620095.1). Lineage (NCBI taxonomy): Eukaryota > Metazoa > Arthropoda > Insecta > Coleoptera > Curculionidae > Kuschelorhynchus > Kuschelorhynchus macadamiae. Next base: position 554,537 of record JAUTXW010002776.1, read on the forward strand.
TTTAACTTCAACCTGTTAGTTTTTGGTGAACCTTGTACACAATATTCATGTTGGAAAAAGTAAGAGTGGTGTTTATAATCTGATAGATATACTTTTGATTACCACAAGTGGGCTTTGTTCAGCAGATTATTTCAAAAAATCAAGTTTTCGAAAAATACACGTATGTCGGAAACGAAGAAAAAATTTCAAAATCGCTAGAAATTGTTTTTTCGTATTTAGCTCTAGATTATTTTGGTTGCACATAGAAAAAATAAATCCTCCATAGTAAGAATTCTGGTCGAACAAACTTTAAAAAAAATGACAGGGTTTTATATAATCCCCTGTATAAGACGATTGCTATGGTGTCCTGAGACTACGTTTAATCAAAGAAAAATCGGAAACTGAAATCAAAATCTTTATCCGTACTGAATTTAACATAAGACACTTAAAAAAAAATATTATAAAGTATAAACTATGACAGAAATACAATTCTTTATATTTGAAACTTGTGTTTGTGACAATTTTTTCTGAAGAAGGTCTACCTGACTGAAATATCAAACATATCATAAAAAAATGAACAGAAAAAACTGAACTTTAATTTTTTGGTGTAATAATTTATAAATAAAAGCTTATTTTGAAAAAAAAAATTTACGTTTATTTTATTATTCCGGGTATACACCCGTTCACTACTTCCGTTCTGGAAAGAACCATTTTAGTGACACTTCGCGAAAATCGCATCTGGCCATTTCGAAGCATTCTATGTCGCGTCCAAATGGAGTCTTCATTATATAGCATTTTCTCTATATCTTTTTAAATAAAAAACATTATGTCTTAAGTTATTTTTTTTATAAATGGCTAATATCAAGATGCTAAAGGTAAGACTATTAGCAAAACAGATTGTCAAATAATAGCAACGTGTTTAGAACGTAGACGAATAGTTTTTTAAATATCTTTATTAATTTAAGAGTGTTTTGTGAAAAAAAAAAATATGTTAATCATATTTTGCTCCTAATTGGCAATTTCAAACACGCTAACATTTCTTTTCGACACATTATGTGCTAATTGTAGCACATAAAATATATAAAACTGACAAATAAATACCGGATGGTTTCATATTTTTTTAAATATATCTAATTAGGCATTTTCCTTACGGCATTTATGCAAATACAGCTATCTTCTAGTGGAACCTCTTCAAACTGAACAAGCAAAATTAGAATTGAATACATATGGCATATAATGAAAATACTACCAGACAATTTTCTAAAAATCTAGGACGGCGAATTAATTTAGAGAACGTGTAAATGAATGGGTACGTTGGCGTAATCTTTAATCAGGGAATTCAGGTGTACAGGAATTTTTATAGCCAAATTGTTGGGAGGTATGAGTATGAATGAATATGTTGGTGTAAGCTATACCAGGTGAACACAAATTAATGAATGCACCCCTTTTAACCATTCTCCGCATGCATATTATGAGACATATGTGTTTAACAGTTATGTTTTAAGTTTGTACAGGAAAAAAAATAAACGGAAATATCTTGGTTATTTTTGAAATTAGAAAAAAATATTCCAAACAAAATTTGTTTGATTCAATCTGCTTTTTCACATGCTTGTTAATGTATACAGAGTGTCTCAAAAAAGCAAGGCAGGTACCAGCTTTGTTTTTTAAATATTATATACCACAGTTTTAATGTTGTTGAATTTTACATTAGATTTTGCATATTTTTGTATAATATACTAAGTATCAAAAATTAACCAGTTTTCGCGATATATAAGGAAATACTACGATTTTTCGGATATAATTGCTTACCTATTTAGATACCTGCTATTACCTGGAGATAAAGTATATATATATATATATATATATATATATATATATATATATATATATATATATATATATATATATATATATATAAATATATATATATATATATATATATATATATATATATATATATATATATGTATAAATATATAGTGTTTAGTTTTCTTGGGTATAGGTCTATGTTTTATAATGAAACTTGCTATTTCCTTGACGTTTCGCCTGTCCTAGTAGGCTTTTTCAACAGGTCTTATTGATTATTTAAGTTTTTTTCCCATTTTGAATTACATGTTAAACCTAAAATAATTTTAAAATTTTACAAGTTGTTAACATTGATATAAAACTTACATTTAAAATATCGTAGATCTTAGAATAAAAAAGGACAATACATCTTAAAATTTAAATTGGAGAACCCGTGGCGTAGAGGTCAAGTTGCTGATAAAAATTATTTTTGTATTGAACATAATTATTATTTAATGTTAATCGTCAACCATTGCACAGTTAGTAATGTAACACTTGGAAGAACATGTCATAAAAAGCTTAGATTTTCAAATTGTTTTTTTCAAACATTTTGTGGATGATTGCCTAACTATAGTTACATCAAAGAAAATTCAAGATATTATTAATAAATTTAACAGCTTTCGTCCAAAACTACAATTTTCTTTTGAATTAGAAGAAAATAATGAAATTAATTTTCTTGATTTAATATTGATTAGGGACAAAAATAACATTAAAACAAAATGGTACACAAAGGAAACTTAGTCAGGTCGATACCTAAATTTTAAGTCCCACCACCCAAACAGCCAAAAACACAGCGTTATAATTGGGCTTATTGATCAGGCTGTTGCTCTCACTTCTCCAGAATTTAGACCAGATATTCTAAAAAAAGTTCAAGACATCCTAGAAAAAAACTATTTTCCTATAAAACAAATTAAACGAATTTTTAAACAACGGATATATAAATTCTATAATAGCCAGAAACAGAATAACAAACACAGCATTATAAACAATATTAAATGACCACACAATACTTAGAAAATCGGTTAAATGGCCATAAATATACAAAGAACGCTTGCACGGCCTTACATAAACACGAAAAAAGTGAAAAACATGAATTCAACTTTTCCGAAACAAAAGTTTTAAGTCGAGACAGCAATTATGATAAATTAGCAATTAAAGAAATGACTTATATAAAGAAAGATCAGAATGCAGTAAATGACAAAAAGAACATACAACATCTAAGTCAAATTTATCACAACCTAATCAAATAATAATTAAATTTAATAATAAAAAAATAACCTAAAATAATATAATGATTTTCAAAACACTAAAATTCTATTTAAATAATACCTGTAAATAAACAGTTATACATGTTTTCAGCCATCCACTGAAAACCAAAATACATAAGTTTTTAATAAAATAAATAAAAATCAAGATAATGATTTTTATAATAACGGAATTTATATAGATCTCACCCATCGGTTAAAACATTTAGAACATCAAAATTATTACTGTAAATAATATTGTTGTTTCCAAGGTAAGGTACATATAAAACGCTATAGTTGTTTTATTAAATATTGTGAGTGCAAAAAAATTTTAATTAATTAATTGTTCAATAGTTAAGTATTATGAATGTTTGTTTTGTTACGTATACTACATGTTAAATATTTGCGTATGTTTGTTGAAAAGTACTAATCCATGTATTATGTATATTTTTTTAGACATGCAATAAAATGCTCTTGAAAATGCTTCAAACAAGGAGTGAAACGTAAAGCTAATTGCAAAAAAAAAAAGTTCAATAATTAAACCTATACCCAAGAAAAATAAAAATTTTAAGTATGGTTTAAGAACAGTGTATATATATATATATATATATATATATATATATATATATATATATATATATATATATATATATATATATATATATATATATATATATATATATATATATATATATATATATATATATATATATATACATGGCTTTAAATCTAGAAAATCGACAATACTTGCCGTCCTGGATTTCCTGGAGCGCGCGGTCGAAGTGTTTGAGGATGGTGGCTATTTTCTGTGACCTATCTAAGGCTTTCGACTGTGCGTCCACGAAATACTCTTGGATGAATTAGGTTGATATAGAGTAGATGACCTGAGCATACAATTGGTGCGCAGTTAACTCAAGATTAATTGTACAAAAACCAATCAAGCGAAGTGTTTCTAAAATGTGGTGTTCCTAAGGCTCTCTTGACGCCTTTTTTTTCCTTAATTTATGGTAACGATATAAATTGCTCCACCATACATTCACATATGATCCTCTACGCAGATAATACAACACTTATTCAACAAGACCGAAATTATGAATGCCTAATACACAAAATAGATAAAAACATCACCGATTTCGAACGTTGGTTCTTAGTAAATAAGCTTTAACTCAATGGAGATAAAACAATAAAAATTACTTTTTCATTATGATCATGTAGGAACATATGTATATATACATATATATATATATATATATATATATATATATATATATATATATATATATACTAGAATACAAGAGTAATTAGAGTACAATTATTTCGCCTAAATCGCTGTAAAACTGCATCACTCTATCATGGTTCTAAGTTCTTTAATACAATAGAAGAAAATATCCGGAGTTTGACTTTAATGGAATTTAAAATAGGAATTAAGAGAACTTTAATCTTACATACCTTCTATAATTATGAAAAATTCCGCAACATTGTTTTAGCTACCTCTGAGGGCTGGTATTATGTAGAATTTAGATTAGGAACCTGTCTCTCCCTTTCTTTTTCTCATTGCAAATCATAATTTGCGTATAACTAGTGCTAGTCTGCCATTTTTTTAATACTTAGAAGCAGACAACTGACATGTGGAAAAATTGTACCTCAGTTTGTTAAACGAAATAAAGATTTGAATTTGAATTTAATAATATATATCACTTATATTTTAATTTATTTGTCAAATTGATTCACTATTTCAAAAATCCAAGTCAAAAATCGGTAAATTTTCTTTACCTCTAGTAACATCTTTTCAAACATATTTATTGGGCGCCATTTTGTTAGGTCATACTGGATTCCTTCAAATATTTTACAGATTCCACCTATGCCAAACTTGATTTTTGGACATAGTTTAAAAAAATATAATAAGTAGTTTTTACATTGACACACATCGGCATTTTGTTACCTCATGTTAAATTCGTACCAGTTTATCCCTAAATAATATTTAATGTTTCTGTGAAATTAAAATAAAACTTTTTTAACGTAAAATGTGTTTCAGTTTTGTGCAAAATTTGGCGAAATTGAATAATCAGTTTTTAGTAATAATTTTTTAGCGTTTCACTAGGCCGCTATCTTGTTCTGGCATATTAGATTTTACCAAAATTACGCCGCGAACTGACAGATAGACAGACTGACTGACGGAACTGATAAAACATATTTTTTGGCATCTATCGACGCTAAAACCTGGAAATATATAAAACCTGAGAGGGTGATTTTTTCACGATTACAAAATATTTCATTTGTACTATAATTATTTATGACATACAATTTGAAATTAGTCCATTAGTTTTTTCAGGTTGAATTTTTAAATATTTTATTAAGCCGCCATGTTGGATTCGTTTATTTTACCAGTTGATTCCTACATAATATTTGATTTTTTTGTAAAATTTAAAATTAGTTTTTTAGTAATATATGTATTTAACATTTCACTAAGCCGCCATTTTTTTTCGCCATATTGGATTTTTACCAAAATATTACCAAATCATCCCCAAATGACCTTTATTTTTAGTTAGTAGTTGTTTAGCTATGCTGCGAACAGATAGACAGACCGACGGAATTGCGAAAACATATTTTTCAGCATCTAGGGATCCTAAAACGTAAAGATCTGAAAAAATCTAGGAGGGTGATTTTTTTCACGACTACAATACTTCCCTTTTACGAGGGAAAAAAATTATTTAGCCTCATATTTTGTTCCGCCATCTTGAATTCGTACCACAACTTTACCAGTTTATTTGTATATCACGCTTAATGCGTGCACAAAATTTGAAATTAATCTCATAAGTAAGTAGTTTTTTTTCCAGGCCAATCTTATAAATATTTTATTAAGCCGCCATTCTGTTTTGATGTCTTAGATTCTTATCAAAATATTTCCAATTCATTCTTATGTAACCCTTGGTTTTTGTACAAAATTTGAGAAAATTGGATAATACATTTTTTTAGTAATAATTGTTGTATCGATTTATATGGCCACCATCCTGTTCCGGCAGATTCGGTTTTTACCAAATTATTACCAGGTCGTCCCCATATGACTCTTAATTTTTGTCTACAATTTGAAGTGAATCTGATGAGTAGTGATTAAGCTATGCCGCGAACTGACAGACAAACAGACAAAACGACAGAATATTTTTTGACATCTAGGGATGCTAAAACCGGAAAATATGTAGAGGTGATTTTTTTCACCATAACAAATATTTTATTTGGCCATTTTGTTCCGCCATTTTGAATCAGTACTACAGTTTTTCTCTGAGCTCTATACCATAATTATTTGTGGCACACAATTTGAAATCACTCGACCAAGTAGATTTTTCAGGCTGAGTTTTTAAATAATTTATTATGCCGCCATTTTATTTAGCCATTTTGTGTTCGTACCAAAATTTTACCTGTTGATATCTACACAATACTTGATATTTGTGTAAAATTCGAGATAAATTGGATAAGTGGTTTTTAGTAATAATTTTTTTAACATTTCACTAGGCGGCTATTTTGTTTTGCCATATTAGATTTTTACCAAAATGTTATCAGGTCATCTCCATAAGACTCTTAATTTCTTAACAAAATTTGAACTCAATCGGGTAAGTAATTTTACAGCTATGCCGCGGACAGACACACAGACAGACCGATGGACTTGAGAAAACATGTTTTTCGGCATCTAGGAACCCTGAAACGTGAAGATCTAAAAACACTTCGGAGTGTGACTTTTTTACGATAACAATACTTCCCATTTTACGAGGGAAGTATAAAGAGACATAATGGATCCTTGTTAAAAGTTTTATCTTTTTTTTAACTGTATTTTAAATTGTATTATATGGTACGTATTTTCATTTATTATTAACGCTATCTTACTCCATTACATCACCATATTGATAAATGCTAAATGTTTTTAGTTTTAGTTTGTCGTCTATTTTTACTTCCCTCGTAAAAGGGAGGTATTGTAATCGTGAAAAAATCACTGTCTGAGATTTTTTCAGATCTTCACGTTTCAGGGCCCCTAGATGATGAGAAACATGTTTTCTCAATTCCGTTGGTCTGTCTGTTCGCGGCGTAGCAAAGAAACTACTTACCCGATTGATTTTGGAAAAAAATTAAGGGTCATATGGGAACGACTTGCCAACATTTTGGTAAAAATCCAATATGACGAAACAAAATGGCAGCCTAGTAAAATGTAAAAAAAATGTTATTAAAAAACTACTCATCCATTTATTTCAAATTTTGCAGAAACATCAAGTATTATGTTGAATCAACTGGTAACATTTTGTTACGCGTCCAAGATGGTGGAACAAAATGGCGGCTTAATAAAATATTTAAAAATTCGGCCTGAAAAAACTGCTTAATAGTTTTCAAATTGTGTACCATAACTAATTGTCGTATAGGGATCAACTAGTAAAATAGTGGCACTAATTCAAGATAGTCGAACAAAATGGCGGCCAAATAAAATGTTTGTAATCTTGAAATGGTCACCCTTTTACTTTTACACAGTTTTACGTTTTAACGTCGCTAGATGCCAAAAAATATGTTTTATCAACTCCATCGGTCTGTCTGTCGATCATCTGTCTGTCTGTCAGTTCGCGGCATAGCTTAAAGACTACTTACCCGATTGACTTCAAATTTTGGTAAAAAATTAAGGGTCGTATGGGAATAGCCTGGTAAGATTTTGGTAAAAATCCAATATGGCGAAACAAAATAGCGGCTTTGTGAAATGTTAAAGAACTTATTATTACAAAATTACTCATACAATTTATCTCAAATTTTGCAAAAACCTTAAGTATTATGTCGGAATCAAGTGGAAACATTTTGGTGCCAATCTAAGAGATGGCGAAACAAAATGGCGGCTTAGTAATATATTTAGAAATTCAGCCTGAAAAACCTGCTTAATGGTTTGATTTCAAATTGTGTGCCATAACTAATGGTGATATAGGGATCAAATAGTAAAATAGTGGTACTAATTCAAGATGGCCGAACAAAATGGCGACCAAATAAAATGTTTGTAATCGTGAAAAAGTCACCCTCTCATTTTTACGCATCCTTACGCTTAAGCGTCGCTAGAAGCCAAAAAATATTGTTTTATCAACTCCGTCGGTCCTTCTGTCGGTCTTTCTGTTTGTCTGTCTGTCTGTCTGTCAGTTCACGGCATAGCTTAAAGACTACTTACTTAAGGTTCATATGAGGATGAACTGGTAATATTTTGGTAAAAATCCAGTATTATTCGGGGTTAGGATCCAGTAAAAAAACAAAACTCTTTTTTTAAATTGTTGACATTTCGCAACTTTATTGTTGCATACTCACGACACATAGATTTTATATCCTTCATGAAACGCATATTATCAGTTTTACCTACTCCGTTGGATCTCAGATATTTCCCAGATATAAAGTTTCTAAATGGATTCCGTTAGCGATCTTTTTCTTAGAGTGGTGTATTATTTGAGGTTAGGAAATATCTGCAGACCAACGGAATAGGTAAAGACTGATAATATGGTTTGCATGTAAGATATAAAATCTATCTGTCTTGAGGATGCAACAATAAAGTTGCAAAACGCCGATTTTTTAAAAAAGGGCTTTTGTTTTTTTACTGGATCCTAACCCCAAATAATACACCACTTTAACATAACAACAAGAGGAACGTTAACGAAAACCAGTTAGAAACTTAATATCTGTGAAGTATCTGCGGACCAACGGAGTAGGTGAATAGTGATAATATGGGTTTCAATTTAAGATGGCGAAACAAAATGGCGGCCAAGTAAAATTTTTTAAAAATCAACGTAAAAATTCTCGTTCAATTGACTTCAAAATGGGATAAACTGGTACGAATTCAACATGACGTAGCAAAATGAGGGTATGTATCAATGTAAAAACAACTTTTGAATTTATTTTGAATTATGCCCAAAAGTCGATTGTGACATAGGTAGAAAGAAAATGGTATGATGATATGATGGAAGAAATAAAAATAAAGACAGTAAATGTAACATATATATACAGTGATTATTTACTGAACTAAATTGGGTCACTTTACTATTCCTAACAAATGGAAAGAAATCATATCGAGGGAAGTTCCGGGTAAAGAAATTTACCGATTTTTAAAAGAAAAAAACATTAAATTTGCGATCCATGCTCTATTAGATACAAAAGCTAATAAATGTAAACAATGCTATACAGAATTCTTGACCTTCTTTAAGCGGAACGCACCGAAGAAAAATGTATGCTAAAGGTTAGAGTTTCGCTGCGAGCATTTCGCAAAGAATCTAAGAGTGTATTATACAGGATGTCTGGTAAGTATTTGACTAAATCTTGGCAGTGTCAAAATAATCCTAGTGTTTTACATAAAAAAAATCCTTAAGGCAGCCCTTGACGGAAATACGAGGTGCAACAGGCTTATTAACTTACCTTTCTGGCTTTAACTTTTGAACCGACTTGCATGTTTAAATTAAATTTTTATATTTTATATGGTTCATAAGGACTCAGAAACTCATACTAAATTGAATCTTTCACATATCACCTGTGAGGTCGAGGAAGGACTTGCTGCAATACTAGAAAGTTCAGAATTTTGACAGGTATCATTGCATGCAGCTGAAAATTTATATTATTCACAAATCAGTACGAAAGAAAATGTCGAACGGAAACGTTGCGAAGAGGGTATAAATTACGGGGAGAATTTAATGGCAGATTTAAAACTAGAAGATGGTAGTGGCTTTCGAAATTTCTTTAGGATGACACCATGTGATTTTGAGTAACTGCTGAAAATTATTGGTCTCAAAATATCACGAATAGACACAAAATACAGAGCGACAATGTCTCCTTCAATTAAGTTCGTAGTCAGTCACCTTACGATTTTTGGCTACTGGTGATTCGTTCATAATTCTAATGTAAATTTTTAAGATATCCAAACAATTTATATCTGCATTAGTACCTGAAACATATGAAGCATTAATCCAGTCTTTGCGGAATTTTATAAAGGTAAGTTCCTAACATAGAACGAAAGCTTTTACGGCTCTGACGTCTTGGGATTAGACCGTGTTAAGTTGGAATTACTATCCGATGTTTGGCCTTCGATTGCACGAGGAATCTTTAGGGATTTTTACTCCACGAAATCTGAACACTGAATGAGCTTGAAGAGATTCAGGCGGGCTTTTATACCCGAATTGTGCTCGCCGAACCGTGACCCTATGTTCAGGAACACTAAGAAGAAGTTCCTCTGCCAGTTGGCCTTTCTCCTTAGATGCCGAGTTGTAGTACCGAGATCACTACAAGTGAGACATTACATTACTTCTAGAACTGCTAAAAGCATTTATAAGCAAAGCATTAGTAAGAGAAAGGATTTAGGCAACACAGTGTGATTTAGATACCAATGCCCCGAAACTATTAGAAACTCATCTAAAATTAGCTTCTAGACTAGAAAGAACCACATTTATAACTTTGGACAACATCACAAATGCACAGGCAGAAAAAATCCATCCAGAAGTTACACTTAAGCAACAAAAGAAGTTTGAAGCCCTCCTGAACAGAAAAAATCCAGTGAGACCTCTGCAGAATACAGTTATCAACTTGTTATTAAAGCAGTTAACCGAAACAGAACATCCCGCCCTTTCCAAAGGCCAAAATTTCGCAATAGCATCAAGTGGCATTCCCGTAGAAGACATAGTATCCTCTGTTGACGCAGCAATCAGAAGACTGCCAGTGGAACAAGCTGATGAATTCAGATATGAGACAGCGAAGATCATTAAAAATTCAAAACCACCGAAGGCGAACCTCGCCAAAAGAAAAAACAGCAATGAAGACGCAAATATTCTGGTACTTCAAGCAGAGAAAGGTAACGCCACAGTCGTCATGCACAGAATGGAATACGTGGAAAATGTTACTCAACTTTTGGACAACAACACCTATAAAGTTATGTAGGCAGACCCCACAAGTAGAATAAAAAGACGCATAACCAATCTGATCAACGCATCCCGTCTACCACCAACGGAAAAGAAATCATTAAAACCAAACAGCTCTAAGATTTTCAGGTTCTACGGTCTTCCGAAGATACACCAGGACAATGTACCACTTCGACCGATCGTCAGTGCAATACACTCGCCTACATACAAACGAGATGAATATCGTTCAAATTTTCTTAATCCATTTACTGGAAAAATAGATTCTTTTATCAAAAACTCTGCACATTTCTTGGAAAAACTTAAGACAATCCAGTTAGATCCTGAAGATATTTGGGTCAGTTTCGATGTGGAATCACTATACACAATTGTTCTTGTCAACGATACAATTTCCATTATATGAGACAAACTAGATGATAATAATAATCCTGATAAGAACTTAACAGACCTAGTGGAAGCTTGTCTTACATCTACTTATTTCATTTTTCAAGGAACTTTTTATGAACAAACTTCAGGGGCAGCTATGGGATCTCCTCTATCACCTGTGGTAACGAATATCTTTATAGAAGCCTTTGAGGATATTGATCTAACATCCGCTCCACTAAAACCAACGCAGATATGTAGATGATACTTACGTTGTTTGGCCTCATGGACAGGATAATCTCTTCATGTTGCCGGATTACCTTAATCAACAACATCATAATATCAAGTTCACAATGGAAATTTAATCTAATGGAACAATTCCCTTTCTAGATGTATGTGTTTAAAGGAAGGAAAATGGTGCATTAGAATATTTTGTGTATAGAAAACCCACGCATACGAATAGATATTTAAATGCAAATTCCCATCTCCATCCAGCCCAAAAGAAATTGGTTATTAACTCACTAGTATTCAGAGCTATTTCGATTTCTGGTTAAGATTCTCGAACATCGGCTATTGTATTAAAGATATTACGCGTTCAATTAAAGATATAGTAATGCAACTCCGCCAAAGGAGACTGATAAAGAGCCACCGTTAGGTAGTGTTGTTCTTCCCCACATACATGGCACTATAGACAAAATAGGATGATTACTTCGGCGGTCCAACATACGTAGAATCTTCAATACACGTAAGAAGTTTAAAACTATTTTTTGGGATTTTCGCCCCGTCATTTTGTCAGAGATTAGCCATGCTGGTTATATTTCTGATACTAAACGTAAGAAATATTCTGCTTTTAGTTTTTTATTTCTAGGTTTACTGAAGACGGGAGTAGACTTTCCCCCGAAACGTCCAGAAAACAAACATTTTTCAGTGTCGTTCTTCGGGTACCTTCATAGTGGACCCAGAACTTAAGACTGTCTATTGATTTTATAAGGTAAATATTTTTTATTTTCAGATTTTATAAGGCGAAAAAACCCAAAAAATAGTTTCAACCATGAACCACTACAATTTCGTAATTATTTACACATAAGAAGATTGAACAATGCTTGCGATCCCCGAAAGATATTGTACCTTTCCAAACAGAAGGAGTATATAAAATTAGTTGCTCCTGTGGAGAAGTGTATGTGGGAGAAACAGGACGCTCAATATCAACCAGCCTTAAGGAACATGAGCGATTTACTAAAAAGAAACAAATTGTTCAGTCTGCTGTAGCTGAACACCAGCATAAGATTGGCCATATCATAAATGTAAAGGAAACCAAGGTTCTTGCATCGGTTCCAGGATTTTATAAACGAAAAATTAGGAAATTGAAATATTTAAACATACAAAACACTTCCATAGGGATACATGTTATGGTCTACATCACACGTGGAAATCGATCTTAACAAGGGTCACGGTGCGGCGAGCACACGTCGGGTCTTATTCAGTCTTCAGACCCCGTGGAGTAAAGATCCCTGAAGATGCCTCGTGCAATCGAAGGCGAAACGTCAGATAGTAATTCCTATTTGACACTGTCTAATCCCAATAACCATGATTTCTTAAAGTGCGGGACACGAGAGAAACCGGGCGGAGTCAATAGGTTTAGTATGGTCGGCCAAGAAATCTCTTTAAACCAGTGGTGTCCCGTCGTTCTTTAAATAATATGGCACAACTTTTTGACTATACGCACTTCAGATAATTAAAAAATGTAAGTATGCTTAATGAACCTTTATCTATATCTGTCTGTTTTCTTTCGTGTACCCCACTTCTATATCTCTTTTGTGTTGCAAAAACGGCAAACTTTCGAAATTTAAAATGATTTAATTTTGATTTTTCTTGATCGATTTACATATAAATATATTTTTTCTTGAGTTCTGTCATTAACGGTTCCCGGGCTACTGCCTATGTCCACTATTATTGGACCACCCAGTATAGTGATACACGATTTACAAGTCGAGATTTTGTAAGGGCAGCCAGTATCAGATCTAGTGAACGAGATTTATCAAAATTTTAATTTATGCAGTTCGACTTTGGCTACTCGGGTATGCCAAAAGTCGCCGTCTATCTCCGTTGGTAATATTACTTTATACAGGTGCCTTCATTGTGAAGTACTATACAGGGCGTTTCCTAATTGCGTGCTGTTCACCTGTGTTATGCTCTCGAATATATTTTTTTACACCTGCCCATGCTAGTTCAATAGTGAAGAAGGTCGCACATGTATGGAGGCAGCCTTAAAGGTGTATGACCAAGGTTACGTAAAAGACCGTCAATTTTATAGTTTTTTCTTTTTTTCTTTAGGCTTATTGGATATTACTTCATATAATTGATATTTTCTCCATGTTGGATCACATACAAGATTGTTCGATTTAAGCCACGATATCATATCAACTTTTGTAGAGTATTTAGTTGGCACTTTATCTTCTACGTGAGAATGATAAGACGCATTAGCCATTACCACGACTGATTTGGGAGGAATGTCCGGTAGAAGCTTCTCGAGCAACCACTTTTCAAAATTATCTCTATTCATCTGTCCATGATAGTCTCCAGTTGTTAGTCCCGAGCGAAAAACTAAAGCAGCACCTGGAGCAAATCCGGCTTCTAAATCAGCATGAACTATAATAAAGCGACTACTAGAGCGGATTCCCTGAACAACACCTATAACACTTTCACTTTACCAGCATTTGTTCACTGTCATATCATTATCTACCCAGGTTTCGTCTAGATACACAATATTGCGTCCTTCTTGCCTATATTGCCTTACAGTTGATAGATATTTCACCCGCTAGTGAAAAATATTTGGTCTTTCAATAAGCAATTTTTGTTTATTTTGGCACTTGCGCCAAACAAAACCATTTGATCGTAAGCGTTAAGGTTTTATACCCGTACGGAAAATCTATTTTGTTCTTTACAGCACGAAGTAGGGGTTTGCAGGTCGGAACCTTCTTCAAGTTTATATAAAAATCCTCTATTCTTCGTCGAATTACTTGAAAATCACCATCGTCAATTTTATCTTTGTATAATAATCGGGGTCTTTTTTTACCAGGAGATTTTAAAGGTGAAGTGGAACAAAAGCGATCATTATGTTCTCTTTGAATTTTTCTTACACTACTTTCCGAAACACCAGTGTAAAATGCAGCGCGTTCTGTTCGATTTTGAACTGAAATAGTCAAACTGTTATTTTCAGCTTCGCTAGTACAGGCCTCTATAACGCTCGCAATAACTTCACGTGCACCACTTCGAATTGTTTTTCCTCTTGTGCTCGCCATCGTTACTTCCAAATAATAATTCAAATTCAACGCAACGCATTTATATAGAAATGAAAACAAATGCTCGAAATGTATAGGCGCCATTGGAAATAGCTAGAATCTTCTAGCGGCAAGTGCATGGAGACTCTAGGCACGTGCCAATTACAAGTGGACTAGTGCGAATAAGTACCTACTTAAAACATTTCTATCCACAAACATCTAAATGCTTTACAAGCACATATAAAGAAATATACAGTCAATGAAACACATGATTTATTTTATTTCATACATACAGTTTTGTTGATATATTTTATGAAAAGGTGTGGGATTATTGTTCGTATGGATACTAGTTGTGACGATTTATTGGTTAGATATTGTTGCGAAGGAGGAGTCACATAAGGAATATCTATAGATAATGAAAAATTAGAAAGTGTATGAGTTGAAGTAGGCATGTTTCCTTGGGTATACTGTATACTGAGTAGATGGTAAGGACGAGAGAGGGGAATCAGGAAAAGAAATGGGAGAGGGTGTATAGGTTGAAAAAGGCATAATTCCTCCACTAAAACCTTGCCCTATAGGTGGTGGCAAGTGAGAGACGGTAGAGGTAGTGGAATGAGAAGAAGTGGGTAAATACGTATGTCTAGAATCAGGTCTTTCATACCCAACCATTGTTAAATCAAAAATGCTATGGTGAGCTATTTTCATTTCCAACATGTTTCTTCCACAATTTCTTAATTTGTTACCCACATGCTCTCCATCGACAGTAAACTGATCTCTCGCCGAAACTACGTCTGTAAGTGTTTTGTTGCATTGGTAGGATTCATCAGCCCTTAAATCATATTTTTTTCTTAACTATGCCCTTTGTTGGAGAAAGTTTGAAAATTTTAGGTTCGCTACCGATGGTATTCTTTTCATTAACTTCTTCATCTGAGGAAGGCGTTTCCTAAAAAATATTTTATAAATATAATATTACTCCAGAGTTATACGTATGATGCTATAAGCTATTTAAATTTTATTTTCAGATGCCTCCATCTCAAGAATATTGGATGACAGTTGCTAATGGTTTTTTTAAATAGGTGGAATTTTCCTCACTGTGCTGGAGCGTTTGATGGCAAACATGTCCAAATGTTTGATCCTGAGAACAGTGGAAGTATGTGTTTCAATTATAAAAGCACATTTAGTATTGTGTTGTTTTCCATTGCTGATGTACGTTATAAATTTCTATATGCTGATATTAGCTGTCGAGGACGAATATCGGATGCAGGAGTCATAAAGAATACATCTTTTTATAAGAAACTGATGACAAATTCACTTGGTTTGCCGAATAAAAGCCCTCTCGGAAAACGTTATGAAGCCCTATCCTGGATAATTACCAGGAAATGCATCTCCCGAAAGAATTTTTAATTACAGACTAAGCCTTGCATGAAAGGTTTTGTAGATAATGTGTTCGGTATATGTGCTGCAGCATTTAGAGTTTTCTTAAACCAATAGCTTTACATCCTAAAAAAGTGAAAAGCGTTGTATTCAAAATTCAAAATATATTACATTTCGGGAACTACAATGTGTATATAGAAACAAGTGATAGGTGTATAATATTAAAATCTAAAAAATAATAATAAAATTGTGCTTCAGCACATAATATATAACAACAAACTACATCACACATATACTTAACTCATTAATATACAAAGTAGTAAATTTTCAATTCACACACTTAGAAAGCGTTAGTCAAATTTAAGGATTGATGGTTATGGTTATTAATTCAAAATGGAAGGTCGCTCGTAAATGATATATCGAACACTTTATCTAAGGTTCCCCAAAGAACAACAAATTTATATGGAATAAAATGCATCAGCTGTCAATAGTTTTTTTATTTTGGTTTTAAATTTATTTGTAGATGCCATAGTTTTTATTGACAACGGTAACAGATTAAAAATACGACTACCGACACACAGAGGAGATTTTTTTATACATTTCTAAATAGAGCTTTAAAACTGTGTCATTAGACTTATTCCGAGTGTCATGGTTATGGTAAGAACTATTAAGCCGACAAAGATGTTTGTTCTTGTGAAAATAAGTCAAAAATTTTAGTAAATAAATTAAGTGGACAGCAATAGTATTATTTTTGCAGAAAGTTTCCCTACGCGACGTTGAGTATGACAGACCAAAGATAATCCGAATAAACCGTTGCTGTACCACAAATACTCTATTGATGTCGGATGACTGACCTCATACAACAATATTGTAAGCAACTGAAGAATAAACAAAGGCATAGTAAACACTTAGGATGGTTTCAGGAGTTACATAATTCTTTAAAGAGTTTTAGACATAGGAGTTCTTATTGATTTTTAATACACCTTAGAAATTTGCCCATTCCAGTTTAAAGCACTATCAATGGAGACACCCAAGAAATTTATTGAGTCACTTAAAACTAGCTTGTCGCTGATGTTTTGCGTACGGTTTTTATTTTCATACAGACAGTTTTCGCCTGATTAACCATAAGTTTGTTTTTCCTATACCATGAAGAAAATTCCTTAAGAATGAAATTGGCTTTACTCCTCAATGCAGCCATACCTGGATCCGAAACAACAAGTGTGGTATCATCGACATACAAGAATACTCCACCCAGGGAGATATGTTCGGGCAAATCAATAACGAAAAGAAGAAACATTAGCGGGCCCAAGATACTGCCTTGAGATGTGATGATATTTTGATCAAAAAGATCAGATTTTGAACCGCCAACCCTTACCGAAAATGTCCTGTTAGTTAAGAAAGAAATGATCCAGTTGTTCAAGTTACCCCTTATCTCAAAACTGTTTAATTTTAAAGCCACCAAATCTTATTACAGTTTCTCTATTATCAATCTTATCTGTTACATATGGAACAAGGTCAGCTCAAGCGTTTTCAGTAGACAGACCCCGACGAAAGTCATGCTGATAATCTGTCTGTTATAAACAAGATTTTCTAATATTTTAGAGAAGTAGCCCAATAGAGAAATAGGTCTATAGTTTTCTACTAGGCAGGGGTCTCCTTTCTTAAACATGGGTACGACAATGGCAGTTTTAATTCAGGAAACACTCCGGACTCAATTGAAGCATTAAACAGAATAGTAAGAATATAAGCTGTTACGCCAATAACTTTCTTTATAAATGACAATGAAATTTATTCACTGTATCAATTATTTCGTTACTAGTAATAGATTCAAAAAACATTGAATTCGGGACATGCTTTTTAGTCAAAGTACAATTATGAAAAAAGTTTCGATCAATATGATAGTTAAGTTTTTTTTATCGCCAAGGAGAGATAACTTTCGAAGATCGAGCCAATTTCACTAGGATTTTTTGTTAGTTTATTTTAATGTGGATCAGAGATTTCTTTTATTTTTTGATACTATTTCTGCCTTGAATATTATTAACAATATTCCATGATATTTTTGTTTTATTCGTGGAATTGGCGGTTAAATTAGCGTAATAAAGTTGTTTTTCTAAGCAGATTTTTTTTGTTTAAACGTTTTTTCAAAAACTGATACTGTCCCCAAATTGCTTTCTCGTTTGTATGGTTTTTCAACCAGTTAAGCATTCTAAGTTCTTCTAATTTATTATATAATCCCTGTTAAAAGGTAATTGTTGATTTTTTATCTATAATTTTATTTATTTTTTCTGTTGCAAGGGTAGGTAGACTTGAAAGCTCCAGCAAAAGCAAAAGTTTGATTTCCTTATAAAATACAAAGACGAATATTATAGAAGAAATAGACACCTGTCCGCTGTATTAAGAAAAACAGAAAAACGTTTACAAGCTGTCCAAAATGGCCAGAGAGACCGGAGACAAAGTTGTTACATTTACTGATCATTTCCGGTCTATCAGTTACCACATAATCCAAAATGGAGGAAGAAGAGGATAGCTGAAAAGATTCAGAAAGGTCAGACAGCACCTCGGAACTCATACGCAAACTACCTCCATCAACATTCAAATCTCCTCATATTATAATATGAAGTTTAAATTAGATTTTACCTATAATGTATTGGCTATAATTTACCTGCAGAATTGTTTACGTCGTAATTGTCAATCGAGAGGTATTTATAATCCGTCCGGTACATTTGACTATGAAGACACTGACAGTAATATTGTTATTCCTGGTAATTGGCGACTGCAATTGAACGAGAGTGATGGCTTGATTGCTATTCAAAATATTCCAAGGAGACCCGGAAGTAAAGCACAGGATATAAGGGGTGAATTTACTAAATATTTTCTTCCTAATGAAGGCGAAATGGAATGGCAAAATCAAAACCGGCGACCAAATAAATTAACTTCTAATTAAATATAAATTAATATACTTCTTGCATAAATGTAAAATTGTATATGTATAAATAGTCAATTAAAATAGTGTCAGCTGTGCTTCAACTACCCCTAGATTAATTGCTTCACTGTATTTTTTGTGTTCTCGTCGAAATTACACTTTTAAAACATGGAGCTTTTTCTCTATTTCGGTAGCAGTGACATTAAATTCTTCGGCAAGAGTCGTATATGCATCAGTCTTCTTATTTCTGTTTTTTTACTCTTTCGTTTGTATATCCCACAAACACGGCAGAGCATGAAAGCTTTCAATAAGTTTTAACGTACGTTCCGTATTCCACATGTTAACCCGCAATCTACAAACTGAAATAAAATCAAAATTAATACGTTTAGACGTATAAATTTTGTTTCATGTTTCATGTAAACTTTATTTCATGTTTTCCACAAACGACAGGAACTCAGAAATACTGAAACTGTTTCGCAGTAGTTTAAAAAACTACTGAAACAAATCGAAATATTTCAGAAACAGGGTTTAAAAATTGTTTCTAAACAAAATGTTTGTAGATGTGTATTAGGCTTAACAAGTATGAGCTTAGTCTAAAAGTTGGTGAATTTCTGCCTAGATTAGTACGTGTCTGAAGTAAATGAAGACAATATTGATATGGGTTGTTCTAGAGGAAACATCCAAAGAAATCAATGAGAGAAGTTTAGGTGAATTATATCTGTAATCGAATAACTTATAAATAAAAATAAGTTGAGGTGTAATCCTTCGGCTTTCTAGTATCGATAGTTTAAATTGTTGCCTTGCGTATATATTGGTTTTGCAGGCGTTCTAGACTTATTTTATATTTTTCTTAGTAAGGACTCCAAATAATGCTCACAAAACTAAGTCTACTGTAAATACGAGCAAAATAAATAAGTTTTATTGCCTTCTCAGCCTACACGCTCTCACCAGAAACTTCAGTATTCAAGAGCACTAATCAACTACATTATCGATATGAGAGGAAAATAAAATGTTGCAGTCGAAGAAAAAACCAAATCCTTGACCTGAGTAGAGCATTTTTTTACATTAAAATAGAGTTTGTAATCACCACAGAAAGCCGAAACTTAATCGAGGTCTTCCTGCAGCCGCAAGCAATCATCCACACAGCGAATCTAAAAAAACTTTAGATCGTCAGCGGAAAGGAGAAATCTCGAATGTTATTAATATTATTTATATAGAGACAGAAAAGAAGGGGACGCAGCGCAAGAAATTACATCGTACGAGTTCAGACAGAACAGCAATAAGAATATTGTGATCATCTTTGTCAAAAGCTTTGCTAAAATCGGAATACAGGGAATGGACCTGGTTATCCAGGGCACTCGAAAGATACTAATGATATTAACAAGTTTGTGTTAATATAGCGCCCTGAGAAGGACCCATGTTGTTGAGGTATTATAGTGTTACTAAGTGTATAAAATAATTGGTCATGATTAATACTTTCTATAATTTTAATGGATATACAAAGCTTACTTATATCCCTGTAATTGTCACCTGTGTTTTTATAAATTGAAGCTAAATAAGAGGTTTTCCGGAGCGTAAGGTAGTAGTCACTCGTAAGTTTGATGTTGAATGTTGTTATTATATGTTCTTATGCGTTGTTTAAATCTAACAGCTCATAAATGAAGTCAATAGTATATAGGAGAAAAGGATCATCATGAAACACCCATCATATGCAATATAGTGGATGAAAATGAAAGTAAACTCTTTCCCTATGTTCTATTGTCGGAAAATGCTACAAAAAATAAACCGTCTAAATAGTCCAGGCAATGGGGGGTTTCTATTCGCAAAAGGTCGGAAAAAATGAAATTTGGTAGAAAAATAGTAGACATAAGTTCCTTGAAAGTACACCTGAGTTTGCGACCTCGGGGAGATGCCGAGGGTTGGATGCATGAAAACTCTGCTTCGCGACGTTTTCGGGACAAAGTGCCGTTGTGGTAAGTGCTATCGAAATAAAGTTCAAATGAAATATGTATAGAACAAAATTGTGCACAATTTAGTATTTGCGTTTTTTGTCTGCGTCCAATAGTTTCCGTTCTACGGCGCGCCAAAGTTGATTTGTAATTTTCAACAACATCAAAATTTCATCGCGGATTAAGAAGAAGATCGTTATCAAATAACTGTGTAATATTTTTTTCTGAAAGAGTAATATTTTCTAAGTCTGCAGATGCCCGATTTGATACATTTGGTCTTATATAACAAAAGGTAGCGCTTTGCTACATAATTCAATATGAGCATTTTTTAATTATCATTATCTACAGTCAATATTCCCTTATTAATTTTGACCTAAACATCACATTTATTATTTTTATGTATACATGATACAAGAAAATCTCATTTTAAACTTCAAAATTTGAGTCGCTTTCGACGTTGTAAAGCTGACCCGCCTCCGTTGTCATCATTGTCTATTTCCTCATCGTCCTGTATCTGATCGAGAATGTTTTCCTTATTTTCTGCATTGTCATCGTCTAACGCAATCACGTTGGGAATGTTTTCGCAGGCAGTCTCAGTAAAGTGTAAAGACAAAACCGAACATTCTAATCCTGCTTTACGGCAACCACAAGCAGGCCCACAACCTTTCTCACATCTGCACGAGATGCTTTCAAGTATAATTCTGCGGGTGTTCTTCGCCATCCATGAACTTCTGGAGGTTTCTGAAAACCCCGCCAGCTCTGTACTTGACAATAAGACGGCCCAAAGTCGTGTACCGAAGTTCAATTTACGATGTTCACTTCCTGCACCATACTGACTCAATATAAACTGTTCACCGGCTGCAACGACTTCCGTTAATTCTGCATTGGGTTCGTCAGATAACTAAATCGCTTCTGTTAATGTCGGTTTTTTTCTAAAGTTTTGAGGAATCGAATCTTGCCTTGATTGAACAACGCCGATTTAATATCACATCCACTGAAGGCATGCATAAATACGACATTTTTCGCAACAGTATCGCTGTATTGAAAACTCTGAAGCGATTAAAAACATCCTCCTTATTCACTTTACCAGGCGTGTGCAAATAAACATTCGGGATCTCTCTGGCTTTAGCAGTCAACAACATAAGCAAATCTACATCTTCTCCAATAACGAAAACTAAGGAAAAAGATGGATTAAGTTCGATGGCAATCTGCACAATTATTGAATCCGTGTCTTTGACCGCTTGTCTTGAACTTTGTCTGCAGCATTGCGATGAGAAGCCTTTTGTTGAAAATGCTCGACAAAAATTTCAAAGAGTACATCAGTGCTGCTTTGAGCATGTAGCGACGCGCTTCAAAATATCGTACTCTTTCAGAAAAGAAATATC
This sequence comes from Kuschelorhynchus macadamiae, assembly GCA_030620095.1. Lineage (NCBI taxonomy): Eukaryota > Metazoa > Arthropoda > Insecta > Coleoptera > Curculionidae > Kuschelorhynchus > Kuschelorhynchus macadamiae. The sequence continues at coordinate 576,781 of JAUTXW010002776.1, forward strand.
ACAGAATTGTTTGATAGCGATCTTCGTCTTAAGCCGCGATAAAATTCTGAATTTGTTGAGAATTACAAGAACCCCCAACGCAAGCCTAAATTGTGCACAATTTTGTTCACTACATATTTCATTTGAACTTTTTTTTCGAAAGCACTTAACACAACGACGCTATTTCCCGAAGCGGAGTTTTCATCCCCCCACCCCTCGAGCGGCAACCGCCAAGGTCGCAAACTCAGGTGTACTTTCAGGAGACCTATGTCTACCATCCCACTAAATTTCATTTCTTTCAGACCTTTTGCGAATAGAAACACTTTTTTTTGTACCCACTGTTTGGACTATTATTTGTGTCCTGTTTTCAGATTCTATGGTCGATATTTATTCATTTATTCAGCTGACTATATGAAAATATTTACTGAATCTTTATCCTTTCAAAGTCGGCATAAAATATTTGTGAAGTAGAAATGCGCTACCTGTGAAAAAGGTATCTATATTATTCAGGAACGATATAATATTTTCGACTTTAAAAGTTAGGCATTTATAAAATATAATAAACGAATCCTTAAAAAGTGTTTTGTCGCATTTCATAAAAACTTTATAATGAAATTGCGAACATTCAAGTTATCCAATAAGTACATTTTAGTTAGGAAATCTTTTTTACATTTATAGTCTCAATTCAAATAAAATGTTTTTTTCTTAATTTATAGAACTGTAATTAATTTAATTAAATTAGTATACAAACTCTTTGATATTTTTCCGGCGTGAAGAAATAGAAAAGGCGAATAATTACTTGTACCCACCTTTATAGATAACCTTGACCCAGGATGAACATAATATGTGGAATATACATATGCGACACACATTACCGGTCAGGTTAAGATATCTTTCTCTTTAAACAAATCAAGTATAATTTAATCAGTTGATTTGGTATTTAAATGGTGGCATCTATGATTAAAACATCTGAAAGTTAAAAGGAAGTTTTGTAATGGTGAACAAATCACTGTCCTAGGTTTTTGCAGATCTTTAGGTTTTAGGGTCCCTAGATGCCAAAAATAGTTATTTATTATACAAGGGAAAAAATTCTTTTTGATTTTAGCCCGAGGTTGTGTTGACTAAAAATCGAGAGCTAAAATCTAATAATTTTCCCGTGTATAATACATTTTTTTTCTCTGACGGGAAAAACGATTTAATATTGAAAATAGTTGAATGAAGTCAAGAAAATTATCAATGTGAAATTTGAGTTTTAAACTGGTAAGCCTGTGTTACAGATTGAAAACGTTTGCGTCTTACGTCGTCATTTGCGCTGTCCTTGAAGTTTACTTAACGCAAAGCAATGGGTACCGTTATATTTTTGCCGCCATTTGTTTGAGTTTCCGTTAGCCGTCGAATAGATGGCGATCTTTAACTTTCAGGGAAGCGGCTGGCGAAAATCGACGTTTGTGTTAAGCTGCAACCAATGAAATTGCTAGATTTTAGAGGGCCTTTTAAAACATTGATCCTCCGTAATAAATTTGACATTAATATATACACATAACATCCTTGTACATTTAAAAAAACTGCTTGGTGTCATTGTCTTCAACTTTAAGAAAATACTGGTAGGAGTTTTAAGTATTTCCGCCCCAATTGAAAGACTGAATTCTTCATTTTATTTTATAAAAGTTTATTTTCGATGGACAACAGCGATGTATGCGAAAGTCTCTCCTGCCCAGTTGAATTTCTCACGAAATTGTTTATACGTTTAAGTGTTGAAAAATTGCGTTCTACTGATGAACTTGTGGCAGGTATTGTCAAAACTAATTCACACAATTTCGACACTTCGGTATAGGCATCTTCCAGCTCATTGTCTTTTAAAAATTGCATTAGTTACTTAGCGTTATTTTTTGCGCTAATGTCATTAGTTTTGTAAATCACTTTTAGTTCAGATCGCAGTAACACTCGGTCGAAGAACTGGCCATAATGAAGAAGAAGAGATTTAAACGCATCTTCTGGAAAAGTTTTTTCTTTAAATGCATCAAAATCATTTAAACCGATAAATCTATAGTTTATTTCTTGCTGAATTTGATCGATTATTTATTTTATTAAAAGAAGCGTCTGTATGATGTTTGAACATCTCCCACCTTGTCTGCTCGAAGACGCTTGGCTTGTGGCTCTACATTTAACGTCATCGTTTTCTCCCAAAATAGGTCAAAGTCATCTCTTTTTTGGCTTAACATGGACTTAAAATCATCCACTTTTTTTAGGCAAAAAGCAATATCATTTGTTTTAGTTTGTAATATATTAAAAACATTGTTCGAGAATGGAAATATTTCTAAAAATATTTTTAACAAATAATTAAAATTAAAATCTCGTTTCAAACAGTCCAAAAACCTCCTCGAACTATTTATTGCTTCTGAGTCCCACGTTTCACTATTTTCTATTATATTCTCAAATAGTTCAATCAGTGATTCACGATTTTCAGATACTGTTAACACAAGTCTTCCATTATAGTTCCACCTAGTAGGAGCTATTTTGGGCAATCGTTTGTGAACAATGGAGTCCAAAGCTTGTGTACGTTTTGTTGAGTTGGAAAAAAATGCAGCCATGCCACTTAAAGTAACGAAAAATACTTTACACTCTTGAATGTGATTGATGGACTAGGATAAAACTAAATTTAATTTATGAGCAAAACAATGGACAAATACAGCACTTGTTTCTCGAACTCTAAGCTTGCAGACCCTCTAATTGTCCTGCCATCACTGCAGCTCCATCATAGCTTTGAGCAACTAATTTTTGTCTCCATTAATTTCTTTAGTAAAGTTACAAACTACGGTATATAATGCATCTGCTGTACGATTTTCGGACATATTTTTAAAACCTAAAAATCGCCCCTTGAATAGCAATGAACCACGCCTCGCCAATCTCCTGCTTAATTCTTTTTAGAATAATGGTTGCAACAGCGGAAATTAAATCATTCTGGATTCGATTCGACGCTCCGCGAAAAAACGCTAGACTGCTCTAAGTGATTTTTTAAGCAATTATCATATTTAGCTATTAACCTAAGTAAATCTTGAAAATTTTCTCTTTTTTTGTTTTGTCATGACCTCTAAATCCCAATTCGGGCAGTCCGAGAAAACAAACCACGTCGATAAGTCTTCTTAATATTTGCCTATTTTTATCGACTAGTTCATTGTGTTGGCGGTGACTAATTTCCAACTGTTTATTAAGGGCGTGTTCAATTGTGGTTTTTCCGAAGACTTTTTTTTATGACGGTCTGTAAATGCGCTTTGGAGATAATGTATTTAAATCGGAAAAACCAGTTTTATTTCCGAGACCTTTTTCATTTTTAAAAAGTAAACATGGCCAACAAAATAATTTACTTATATTTTCACACCCTGTTAGCCATTTAAATTATTCGTATTGTTTTCCGGATAAAAATGTCTAATACAGTTTTTCATTTTTGTGGTTAAATTTTTCATTCCTTTGCTTCGGAAATTATTTGAAGCTTATCAGCGAAGTTTAATATAGAAAATCCCTTTATTATTAAGACCCACACCACATATTAACGCACACTCGTCTTACTAAATTCTCCAACATTTTCAACGTTATTACCGACAGCCGAAGTTGACGGTATTTGCATATCCACGTCCGTATTATTGTCTTCCATATCGCACCATGCACGACGCGACGTACGTATCATACAACACATGGATAGCCGTTCGAACAAAGAACCTACTCCAACGGTAGCTTCCGCCACCACTTAAAGCACGCGACTGAAATGCAAAAATTGCAAACAGCCGGTGTAAAGTTTAATAACCTCAGGCTCCATTCACAGGAAATCAAGCATATAGGACTTGGCTGCAGAGAAGCTAGCGGCCCGCATAGGTTCTATTCAATATTCTATTGTGGTTGGGCCGGAGTCGAGGCCGCATTTATTATGAGCTTGATAATTAAGATAATATTTTAGCATTTTTAATATAAACTCAATTAATGGTTTCCTATTTTAAAAATTACATTTTAGAAGATGTTTTGTAATTTTTTTTGGGGAAGCACTGTTTCCCTTGCTTCCATGGACTGCACGCCTCTGCTACGGCACACATTAATATATCCATATCGCCTAGTCTTTACTAGGTATCATTACTATGATTTTGATTATCCATGCGCAGCAAAAAAACGCACATTTACTAAAAAGCAAGCAAGACAAAGTTGCATTACACATAAAGACGATAAATATAAACATTAGAGTAAGATTAGTTCCACAGCGAAAAACGTTTTCAATCTATAACTCGGGCTAAGAACCGTGTAAACACTTAGCTCAAAAGGGCGACGCAAGTCGCAAACTTTTTCAATTTATAACCCAGACTTTAGGCTGTTGTACGACAATTTGACCTGTGTTGCTAAGGAAACCTTTAAAGTAATCAAATATCTGTCAATTTATTTATGTGAGTTTATTTAACAATTGCGAACTTAGTGGTTGTTTAGTAGTTATTGTAAATAATAAAAAGGTAAAGAATTGATTCCGAGTTTTCTCTGACTCCACCTGAGTTGGTAGAAGCAGCGAATGTAGCGGCACAAAAATTATTACCAGCTAAATCGCGGAAAATTTACCAAACCGCGTATTCAAGATTTATGGAATAGCAGATGAAAAAGACACGCAGTTCTTTCGCGGAGACGGTGTTACTGGCTTATTTTTCGGATCTGGCATAACAACAAAAGCCATCAACAATGTGGTCGAAGTGTTCAATGATTAAAAGTATGTTACAATCCAATAATAATGTAGACATTTCAAAATATTTCGAACGATTTACCTTTTTGAAACAAAATGGGAAAGGTTACACGCCCAAGAAAGCTGCAGTTTTTACGAGTACACAAATTAGTAATTTGGTAAATAATGCTCCCGATAAAGTTTATTTAATGGCCAAGGTTGTTGTTGTATTTGGGATTACAGGAGCTTGTCGAATTTGTGGAATCAGCCAGGTAACATTAGATGATATTGAAGAATCGGGAACGTCATTAATTGTGAAACTCGTGCAAACAAAGAATGATGTAAACAGGAGATTTGTAGTTACTAAAGAATGTACTAAATTTTTACGAATGTATATAGTCCTTCGTCCAGCAACAGCAAAGGTTCGCCGCCTGTTTTATGCATATCGCAATGGAAAGTGTATCAACCAGTTTGTGTGTAAAAATCAGTTTTATAAGGTACTTAAGGAAATGCTAAATCATATACAGGTCACTCATTTCGAAGATCATTTGCTACACTTTTAGTTGATTCTGGGGGAGACTTGATTACGCTAAAGAAACATGGGGGTTGGAAGTCATCAACGGTCGCTGAAGGGTATGTTGATAATTCGGTAGCACACAGGACAGAAATAGGTAATAAAATGTTTACAACGTGTGGCAGTGTTGAAATAACACCCGATTTGCGACCAGAAACATCAACGGCAGTTGTGTCTCTGGCAGAAAAAAATTTAATTACAACTCAAGAAGATTCGTTTCACCCAATAGTTCAAGGAACAGGTGATTCATACAATGCACATTTAATAGTTGTACTTTTGATATAAAAGAAATGTAACTTATGTTTAATAAAATATTCTAAAATTGAATATCTACCTTTACTTATGTGTATACATATATATCCGGGACAAAAATTCTTATTTTTGTCCCTGGGAGAAAAGTAATTTCATAAAAAGTGATATTTTGATACCTGTCAACAGAGGTTAAATGTCAAACCTTTTTCCGTCACAAAAAACATGTTTTTTTTAGTTGCGTCGGTCTGTCTGTACGCAGCATAGATCAAAAACTACTTATCTGATTGAGTTTAGTGAACGGAACAAATTGGCGATCTAGTGAAATATTAAAAAAAATATTACTGAAAAACTGCTACTCCAATTTACCTGAAATTTGGCATAAAAATCAAATATTACGTACCAATGATCTGGTAAAATTTTGGTACGAATCCAAGGTGGCAAAACAATAAGGCGGCGTAATAAAATATTTAAAAAATCAGCATAAAAAATGACCGATTAGATTGATTGACATTAATCGCTATTTTGTGCAAGAATTAAATGTGATATAGAGATGAACTGGTAAGTTTGTGGTAGGAATTCAAGATGGAGGAACAACGCCCAAATGAAATGTTTGTTGGTAAAAAAATCCCAGTCCAAGGTTTTACATAGCTCCATGTTTTAGCGTTGCTAGTTGCTCAAAAACATTTTTTTTTCAATTTCGTCGATCTGTGTGTCGGTCGGGCTGTCTGTCAAAAAACTACTTACCTGATTGACTTCAAAGTATGGTCAAAAATTAAAGGTCTCAGGGGATGACCTGGTAACATTTTGGTAAATATCCAACATGGCAAAACAAAATGGTGACCTGGTAAAATTTTCACAAAAAAACTAATTATTTAAATTACTTCAAACTTGGAACAAAAATCAAGTGTTACATAGAAATCGATAATTTTCATTTCATGTCAAAATAAACAATTATAAACTGGTATGAGTTAGCAAAAAATCTCTACGTGGAACGGTTTTTAAATAAGATGTTCGCGCTTAATTCGTTTCTCGTGCAACTACTGCTTTATTATATTACTAAAGCTTGTCATTCAAAACGAGGAAATGAGAACTATTTTGCTAAAGTAAACAACGCCTTCATGTACCCGCTACTTTAAAATGTGTATTTGTATAATTAGTAGGATTTCATTTGAAATATTCTTTGTGAAAAATTGTTGTTCTTCCATTAGTACGCTACATATAATTTTGCTCAATGTTATAAAGTTACTTCTCTAAATAATGAGTTATTTTCACAGCTTCCATAGCCTTATTAAGAACTTGAGATGTAAACAATGTCATTAATTTCATTAAACTTTGTTAGCAGTCACGTTAAAAATGTCTGATGCACTAGCGTAACAAGACTGGTGCCAAATCGTAAAAGCTAGCCTCGCCCCCTCTCTATAATAGCTACTATAAATACAAAAAAAATATAACTTTTCGTAAATCGCAAATAATATGGAAAACTTATTTTAACATTTAGAATAGCTCCAGCAAATCGGATAGATGTTACCAAAAAAATAACTCTGCCGCGATAGAAAATAAACATTCAGGTATTTAGGGGAGGGTAAAAGAGGCAAATGCTCCGCCCCCCCAGAGCTACTAACAGAAGCAAAATGTTTGAAAGTAAAAATTATTTTACAGTCCTTACCTCGCAGTGAACATGCGTGTTATATTGTTAACAAAAAACAAAGATTTGTTTTTGCCAAATTATGAAATTATAGTTTTTACCCCCCCCTCCCACAGAAAGGCACTCTAAATACGCCACTGAACCTGCTGTATAGTATAAGTGTATAAGTATTTACATAACTTTTGTTATTATTTTGTTATATAAAAATATATATTTGTGTAAATTAGATTTCCTGACCTCTTCTATCAAATTAGTAAGGTATTTCCTGGGACTCTCGGCCAAATGCTAAAAAGTGAAACATTACGTTTCCGTTTATTTCCTAAACCATCGTCAAAAAACTATCTAAAAAATGTTTTTGCGTAAAGCAATTCCACACTTATATAATAATTGTAATTAAAACCAATTGTACATACAAAAAACAAAAAAATCTAAATTACATGTCTAATTATAACATGTTTGAAAAGAGAATAATTTGATATATTTTATATGGGTAGAAGTAGAGGTCAAAAATTTTTTTTTGGAAAAATCCCCGTTCAAATTTTATTTCTGTGCCTATTATATTTGATAACAAAAATTTACAATTTTTTATTGGGATAATAGCTTGTTGCAAACGGAACTAAGGCTATCCGTATCGGTTCTAAAGTTTATTGTATTTTGAGTTTTTATATTATATCTCTTATTATTATATATTATTATATCTTTTATCTCTACTTCTACCCGTTTAGAAATGTACAAATCATTCTATTATGAAACATGTAACAGGAACATCTAGTATTGTTTGTAGTTTGTAGTTTGTATTAAGTTTTATGTTTTAATATATGATTTAATTTTGATTTTTTTTACTTTTTTTGTGCGTACACCAATTGGTTTCAGTTACAATTATTTTGTCACTATGGAATTGTTTTAAGCAAAAAAAAATGTTTTAGATAGTTTTCTAAAGACAGTTTAGGAAATAAACCGAGATCTAAAAACAAAAATTGCTTCACTTTTTAAATTTGGCCGCAGGTGTCAGGACATGCCTTACTAATTTTTGTCAAAGTATATATAAATATTAATAATTAGGTTTCATTTCTAGATCATAATGGACACGTACAAACATAAATCTGGCTCTGAAAAAAGAAAAAGAGCAAAAGAAATAGAAGAAGAGAAGAAGAAAAACAAAAAAAATAAAAATGATTTAGAAGAATCAGAAGTTATAAGTGAAGCGGGCCCATCCTCAAATGCGGCGGGCGGGGAGGTAGTAGAGACCAGCGAGGCAAAAGAAGAAGAAGGATATGTCGATGAAACTAGTATACTTTTTGAAAACTCTCCCCTGAATGATGCATCTTGTAGAACGGTAAATAATAACATCTCAGAATACGAATTAAAAGTTGATAACATAATAGATATACCTCGGGTATCCGACACTAAAATCGACAAATTTATTGACGCAGTTTTACTTAATTTTCCCAAAAATGATAACCCCGAAAATAGTCAAAAAATGTATACAGACAAGAACCAAAAATATTACAAACATCTCACAAACGCAATTTTTTACAGGGTTAAGGCTAATGGAGATAAAGAGGAAAGAGATTGGTTAATTTATGACTCAAAATCAAATTCAATTTTTTGTTTCCCATGTAAACTATTTTCTAAAGAAAAAGATATAAATTCTTTAAGTTCTAAAAGTGGTTACGGCGATTGGAAAATGTATCAGTCATTGTTAATTTGCACGAAAAATCATATAAATTGTATGTGCGTTCTAGCAGATATGCCATAGATAAAGAACTAAACGGCGCCTAACCTGGTGCTAACCCGGTACCAATCCACCTAGTGCCTTCGCGCTGCTGCTGGTACCGATCCACAACCCACAAATTCATTTTGTTTTCTTATATAATTTATATATTTATTAAGTCAAGTACAGGGTGTTCCAGCGAGAACTGAACAGGGACCTATTTTCGACCTTCCTTGTATTTTGGAAAAATTCAAAATAGCCAGTCGATGTATTTTTTTCTTGTAGAATCCAAAAATATCATAGAAAAAATATTTGAACCAGAAACAAAAGAGTTACGCTATGCATCAGGTGTTTTTTAAATGGAATGTATCGTTTTTTATACGATTTTTGGAAAGAGTGATTTTTTTTATGTCCGTTCTGATTAAAAGATTTGATTTTGCGATAGCTGTTTATATTACATTTTAATGTTTTACAAACTAAAATTTTAGCTTCACCTGTTTAAAATATACGATAGGTTGGTATAGGTGATCAAGGTAAAATGACGTTTGAATGCTTTGTCAATAAAAATTGACATTATTTTAATTATTGTCGAAGTCTTCACCTAAAAAATATATATTTGACTCTGATCGAAATGAAATACTCTTTGGACGAGAGACTATTTTACAAGTGCCAATAAAATGCAAGAGAAGCAAGAAGAAGATTTATTGAAAATTTTCATAGAAATATATCCATCAATACAATTCTAAGGATAAAAAACCTATTTGAGGAAAATAAAACTTTACATGATAGAAAAAGAAATATACAAAGAAGAAGAAATCGAGACCAGGCCATTATAAATTATTTTCAAGTTAATCCAACCAAATCTATTTCGGATGCAGTTCGGGAAGTTCAGTACGGTGGCGGTGTAAGGCGCAGAAGAGTTACCCGAGGGACTGTTCACAGGACTCTGAAAATTCATAAATTTAGGCCTTTTCGTATCCTTCCACTTCAGCACCTAACACCGGCACAAAAAGAACTTCGCTTCCAATTTGTTTCTCAAATGGTAATTCGGCAAGAAAACGAAGACCCTGATTTATTCAAAAATATTGTGTGGACCGACGAAGCTACTTTCACAACATCGGGAGTATTCAACAGACATAATAGTCACCACTGGGCCGTTGAAAAACCAAAAAAGTTCCAGACTATTAAATTTCAAGGGAGGAATTCTATTCATGTTTGGTGTGGGATAAAAAACAATAAAATTTTGGGACCAATATTTTTTAACGGGACTTTAAATGGGCACAGATATTATGAGTTTTTAGAAAACGAAATTGAAAATTTTTTGGAAGACTTACCATTGGCAGAATATCAGAATTTAATTTGGCAACATGATGGGGCGCCTCCTCATGCCGTGCATGATGTGGTTCAATTTTTAAATCGGCGCCATAACGAATGGATAGGGCGAAATGGAACATATGCTTGGCCGCCCAATAGCCCCGACCTCTCAGTTTTGAATACATTTCTTTGGGGCCATTTGAAGAACGTCGTATACAGACAACGAAACGAAAATATTCAAGAGATCATGGGAAAAATTGTCGATGAAATAAACCGCCTTAAGCAGGAAAATCATATTGTAACAGCAAGTTTAGAAAGGCTACAAAGGGGTTATCGATGTTGTTTCGAGAAAAACGGCGGTCACATTGAAAACTTATGTTATTAGTAGTTTTATTTTATTATTTAATAATTATTTTTTATTGAATTTCTTTTTCTATCATGTAAAGTTTTATTTTCCTCAAATAGGTTGTTTATCCTTAGAATTGTATTGATGGATATATTTCTATGAAAATTTGCAATAAATCTTCTTCTTGCTTCTCTTGCATTTTCTTGGCACTTGTAAAATAGCATAACAATCTGTAGTCTCTCGTCCAAAGAGTATTTCATTTCGATCAGAGTCAAATATATATTTTTTAGGTGAAGACTTCGACAATAATTAAAATAATGTCAATTTTTATTGACAAAGCATTCAAACGTCATTTTACCTTGATCACCTATACCAACCTATCGTATATTTTAAACAGGTGAAGCTAAAATTTTAGTTTGTAAAACATTAAAATGTAATATAAACAGCTATCGCAAAATCCAATCTTTTAATCAGAACGGACATAAAAAAAATCACTCTTTCCAAAAATCGTATAAAAAACGATACATTCCATTTAAAAAACACCTGATGCATAGCGTAACTCTTTTGTTTCTGGTTCAAATATTTTTTCGATGACATTTTTGGATTCTACAAGAAAAAATACATCGATTGGCTATTTTGAATTTTTCCAAAATACAAGGAAGGTCGAAAATAGGTCCCTGTTCAGTCCTCGCTGGAACACCCTGTACATGCTGGAAGATCGGTGGTACCCTAAATAGCCAAGAATATTTAAATATTTTAGAATAATGAGCTGCTTCCATCGGCAAATGCATTATTTGAAAGAAATAATTTTATATGCCAACACGACAACTGCCTTGTTCATACGGATCCAACCGGAAAATGAAATTGAGCTGTGGGAGAAGATAAAAGATATTTGGGAAGAGATTACTCCAGATCATACCCATAATCTAATGTCGTCTATGCCCAAAAGGCTTGCTTTAGTTTTAAATTCTAACGGTGCAACAATTAAATATTATTCCATTTTACAAGTCTGTCACTCAGTTTCTCTTAGTTTATAATAATTTTGCTGTTATGTTTACTACTACTCTAGTTATTGTTGATTTTAATATGTGTGTCTTTTTTTAATGTAGTTCCCTTATTGAAAGATTATTGAAACCATACCGCCAATTATTTAGAAAATATTGTTTTGGATAAAATAGAAAAATTAGGTCTGGATATTAAAAATTGCAGGGGCCAATCTTAAGATAATGCTTCTAATATGTCTGACAAATACAATGGACTCCAAGCTAAAATAAAAGAATTCTGTCCAACGGCATTTTAAATTCCATGCTCAAATCATTCCCTAACTTGGTAATTAACTTCGTAAGCGAATTTTGTTTACACGCATCTAATTTTTTCGGTATTGTTCAAGAAATATTTGTTTTTTTTTTCAAGTTCTACCCATCGATGAGACTTAATGTCAAGTCAGTGTGGAATATCAGTTAAACGAGTTATTGAAACCAGATGGTCGGCTAGATCTGATGCTGTTAAAGCCTTACATATTAATTATGAAACTCTTTTGTCTGTATTATTAAATATTTCCAATGACATCAATGAAAAAGCGAGAACTAGAGCTGAAGCTTTATGTTTGTATAAAAAAATTAATAAATATGACACAGTTCTCTTAACAATAGTGTGGTCGAAACTTTTAGAACTGTGTAATGCCACCAGTAAAACATTAGAGGATCCAACCTTAAACCTATCTGATGCTGTCAGTTTACTTAAGTCACTAGTTACTTTTGTAAACGACTTCAGAAATAATTATTTTGCATCTATTGAAAATAAAGCAGCAAATTTACTAAAAAAATCTGATGCTAATGAAAGTAAAAGACAATATGAAGATGAGACTGGTAGAAAAAGGAAACGAAAATTATTTTTTGACGAAATTCATGAAGTGATATTAACAGCAAAAGAAAAATTTACGGTTGAAACCTTTAATATTATATTAAACACATCCATAATAAAATTAAAAGAAGTCTACGAAGGCGACATTGAATCCCACAGCTTAGAAGAAGAAATTAAACAGTTTAATTTTTTATGCGAAGAGTCAAATGAAAAGACTATTTTGGAAAAATATAACATAGTCCAAACATTAAAATCTACGTTTCCAAACGTCTTAACGCTGTTACAAATTTTTATTTCTTTACCTATATCAAGCGTTAGTGGAGAACGCTGCTTTTCTGCATTAGATAAGGTAAAAAATAAACATCGGGCTTGTTTAGGACAGATTAGAGACAGACAAAAGTTGGATGCCTTCTCTGTCCTTTACATCGAAAGTGAAGTCTTAAATGATATAAATTGTGAAAAAATTATTAATAGCTTTGCAAATGAAAAAGTGAGTAAAAACATTTGTAGTTTTTTTAATGTTAATATACTTGGTTCTTGTTTTTTTTTATTTATTTTTGTAGTTGGTGTTTGCTTTTTTTAGTTTAATAAACGGTTTCACACATTTTGCAGTATTATATTTACAATTTTTCACTGTTGTTTCACATAATATTTTACATTAAACTATTAAAAAGAGTTTTAAAAAATGTGGTAATTTTTTTTAACCTTTTTTTCCTCTTCCCAATGACGGGTCAAAGGGGGGGTCAAATCCTTACGGCCGCCTAGGGCCGGATAAAGTCTTAAACCGGCACTGAACGGCACTACTCGCACCATTGTAATTAAGCTACTGGTCTGATGACTTACTAGAATTAATAACAGTGTAGAAGTGTAGAATTTTTATATATCACAGTGAATTTAAATTCTTGATTCTGTTGGTGGACATAAATCACATGAAATCTGCAGTGTGTGGCAGGTCGACCTGGGTCACCGACAGAAACCTCATTAGGTTAGCGAGTGAGTCAGATGTTCAGCCAAATACGAAATAATAATATTTCGGCTGCCCGTTTTTAATAATCTTTCCTTTTATTAGGAACAGTGAAGTGTGAGGCAAATCAGTTCCGCACATTAGTTATTTAGTAACACATATAGTGTGGTCCAACCTTATAGTAAGAATTAAAGTACAGATCAGAATTCATTCATAAATCACGTTAGGGGTATGCGCCAACATGGTTCCACTATTTTCCACATTCTATCGACCAATGTTTACTAAACAAGAAGTGGAAATGGCCCATGTTCAAGCCGTGGTTATTTGTTGACGAATGCCAGTGGCGGCGCGAGTTTTCACTTCCCGCATAAGAAAATATCATTAATCGTGAAAAAATAATCGATCCGGGTTTTTACAGATTTCATGTTTTTCTATTACTGTCGGTCGGTCGGTCTGTTCCGGTATAGCTAAAAAATCCAATTACTCGATTAACTTTAATTTTATTTAATTTTCCACAAAAATTATGTCTGATACAAAAATATTATGGTATGAATTCAATATGGCGGAACAAAATAACGACCTGTTAAAATATTTGATGTACGAAAATGAAGAAATGGGTCATGCTTCATTATCGTTGACAAAAGGAAGGATTCTTACTTATTCCTTAATGAGGCAAATAGGTATTTTTACAAATATCAAAGAAATAATCGTTCCCTACTTCAGTATTAAAATCAAACAAATAAGTTAGGTAAGTTTAAAAAGAAATTAGTTTTTTTTATATTATTAAACTTTAGTTTTTAACTATGCTTGCCTTATATCTTTGTAATTTTGTAATTCTGACATTTAGAAAAATTATTTGTTCAGTTGTTAAAAATGTTAACTTAAACCCGTAACTGTCACGTTAGACCTTGTCTAAATTTAAACCTCTTTATTGTTAGAATTTTAAACTATAACCAATGCTTTTAACGCGCTTTTATTGGCTTCCTACTCGTCTGATTATATGTTTGTATGTCTGGTTCAAATCTTGTAATGGATTTTTCACCACTTCCATTACCGATTAATTTCAAATTTGACATGCATACACTTTCGGATATAAAAAATCCGAATTTTTTTAGTCAACGTTTAGAAATCCAAAATGGCGGCAAACTGACAATTGGTGCCTAGGAAAATTTAAGAATGTCAACATTTAAAAATTTAAAATAGCGGTGCCAAAATGACAATGTCAACAGGTCGGGCGGATGATTTTAACATTTGTGGGGATTATTTAAGAATGCACAACAAAATGGTGGCGCTAATATAGCGGACGAATGAAAGTTCAACAACATAGCAGATTAATTTCAAAACGTTTGCAGATTTGACTAAAATTCGGCATTTAGTGGTATTTAAGACCGCACATCATGGATTTTTTTCAACATTTTAAAAATTCAAGATTGTAATGCCAACATGGCGGCGGAATTTTAACATTTGTCCAGATTTGAGAATACGTATCATACATTTTTAGTAAATATTTAAAAAATGAGAGTAGAAATGCGTAGATTGCGAGCGAATTTTAACATTTATACAGATTTGATTAAAGATCGATATTAAGTGTGCAATTTATACATTTTTAGTAATAAATATTCAAAAAAGGGATGTCATCAATCAATCAATCCGATAAGTACTTTTTTTCAGATATTTTTAAACATTTAATTAGGCCACGCACCGTTTTGTTCCCCCATTTTGAATTTGTCTCAACATTTTCACCAGTTCATCCCTATATAATATTTGAGCAAAATTTAAACATAATCGATGCAGTAGTTTTCTGCATTGACTTTTATAACATTTTATTAGGACGCCATTTTGGATTTGTAGTGAAACTTATCAGTTGATGGTCATGTCACACCTAATTTTTCTGCAAAATTTGGATAAAATGGATAAGCAGTTTTTCGGTAATATTTTTTCAACATTTCAATAGACCGCCATTTTGTTCAGCCATATTGGATTTTTACCAAAATGTTGCCACATCGTCATCATATGATCCTTAATTTTTAACCAAAACTTGAAGTAAATATGACAAGCAGTTCTCGAGCTTTGTCGCGGACAGACATACAGACTAACCGACGGAACTGAGAAAACATATTTTTTGCAACTAGAATACATTCCTCTTGCGAGGAAAAAGCGAGCGCGTTAAGATAAGAATAGAATAGCCAATTGTCATATTGTTTATCCATGTTAATAGCTAAAATTTAAAAAATAAAAGATTTTTTTTAATTTTCAATATCCTAAATCTTAAATTCTAACCAGTTTAGAACATGTTTACGAACACTTTTTACTTTTAATTATCCAAATAATCACCATTTAAATTCCTTTACCTGACAACACTTATATAAAAAATTGGCCGAACTCAAGTGAAAATTAAAAATCCGAAACTTTATTATTTCCCCAGATTTCATCCAAAATCTAGTGAATTTCGAAATCGCAGTACGTTTTTTTGAGCGTGAGACGCCCTTCGACTATTTTAATATAGTATAGGTATATTCTATAATTATTATAATTCTCTGATGGGAAAAACTATTGTAATCGTCAAAAAAAACACCTCAGAGTCTTTCTTGTATTATTTTGCTTCTGAGGATTCTCACATGACCCCCGACGAAATAAACGTTCTATTATACTGAACCGGATTGGTCAATACGTCATGTCATCCAAAATAAGTGACCAAGGTATCTTCCATTAGACATAACAAGTCCCCTGGAAAAGGAAATCTAGCTGTATACTTAGTGATTAAAAGAAAATTCCAAACTTAAACGACCATTTTTTTACAAACTCACATTGGTGTTGCAATAGTTAGGTCAACTAAAGCTCCTAGTTTCGCAATGTCCAAGATGAAGTAAATAAAACTTATTTATTAAATATTTAAAAAATCAATGTTCTTATAATGTCACTGCACCTTTAGAACGCTGCTTCTTGAAGTAAGGCAACATATAATTAGAAGATTTGAACCATATCAACAAATACACAATAATACATTAAAACACATGCAGTTGTGACGCTAAGAAACGCTTGGTATCTAATAAAATATTTTTAGCAAATGAATTTCTTTAATGTTAAAATTTATTGTAGTTCCACGACCCGCTATTGGTTTTTAAGCCACGCCGCACAGTGCTTTGAGCAATGGACAATAATCACAAAACAAAGTAATAATTATTTATATTTTTATAACATCAATATAAGTATAAGTATCCAAAACACGCATTACAAAGTTTATTTAAATCAGGTCATCCTTGATTAGCACTGTAGAGACAAATGAATTTCGATCAACGCCTAGCTGTCAGTTTAACAATAATTTGCTTGCGTTCAGAGCGGAGTTTTCATTAACGAGTTATTGTTGAAACTGTTCACTCTAAAAAGAAAATCGCTATGGATTGTCAAGCTCCAGGTAGGTTTATTAAATTTTAACTATATATTTAATTGTTGAGTCCAAATGTACGATTTTACCTGATATTTCAATTAGCAATAACAGATTAGTTGTTAACACAACTATATTTGAAAACTTTGGTAAAGGTTTACAAAATATCTCTAAATATCTCTTTCTGATACTGTTTTAGTTAAGTAGGAGAAAATATAAGGTTTCAGATTTTGTATCGATATTCTGCCCCTACCTGCCACCACAGGTAATTTCAGATATTTTATTTCAGAGTGTATTTATATCAAAAACGCTGATCTGGTAGATGTTTGGATAACTAGTTCACATAGTCATCGCCAGCAAAACACATTTAACAAAATATGTGAAAAACTTGATTTAACAGATTGTTCGGAAGAATTATCGGCACGAATTTCAAAGATGGGTAGAATTTTTTGCATGAAAATGACTAAACTGTGGCAGGAAAGCTCTAGAACTCGAGAAAGATTTATAAAGCGCAACAAAAGTTGGCTAAGCAAACCGGTAGCCACATCAAAAGATTTTGTGGCTTTTAAAAGACCTCAAGTGCAACCATTACACCGTTGGCGTTGCAACCACGATCAAGTCAATCTCGAGGAAGACCCACCATCCCTTTTGAGGAAGCTTCTACAAAAACAAAAAAAAGACGCGTCTTAGATTTAATACAAAGCAGATCTCAAGCTGAGCTTAACTTTGCTGCTGATTTGGCTGGTAGCTCTAATAATCAAGATTCCTTAGATAAGGTTTTGACACCACATCAGGCTTTAGCCCTGTGCTTGGACCTAGACTTATCCGAAAGAAAATACTTAGCTTTAAGGTCAGTAGTTAATGCTTTGCACAAGGATTGCTTTCCAAGTTTGTACGCTTTAAACATTGCAAAAAAAAGCACTTTTGCCGTCTCAAATTAATACTGATGAAGTCAGTTCTGAAGTAAATTTACAAGATCTTCTAGATAAAACCGCAGAAAGTATTCTAAATGTTTCAAGCGTACCGAGTGGGAAAGAATTAAAATTAATTTGTAAGTGGGGCTTTGATGGCAGTAGTGGGCATAGCACATATAAGCAGAAGTTCAGTAATGACCAACATACGGATGAATATATCTTTCTAATTGCACTAGTGCCATTAAAATTGATTAATACTTGCACAAATGAGGATGTATGGGTAAATATGACAAGTTCCTCGACCTTGTTTTGTCGACCAATAAAGTTTGTTTTTGCTAAGGAAAATGCTGAGTTAGTGCGATTGGAAGAGCAAAAAATGATAAAAAATATCAATTTGCTGAAAGTATCGACAATAAATATGCACAATCAAACTTATAATATAACTTTCGAATTAATTTTCACTATGATGGACGGTAGTGTAACTAATATTCTTTCCGGCCCCAACTCAGCATCCAAGTGCATCATTTGTGGAGCCACCCCAAAGCAAATGAACCACGAAAACGTTGTCAATCGGTCTGTAAATAGGGAAAACTTTCGTTTTGGCTTATCCACACTTCACTGCTGGATACGTTTTTTTGAGTGCCTTTTGCATATTGCGTATAGACTCCCAATAAAAGTATGGCGGGTTGAAGGAAATGAAAATAAAAAAATAGTAGAAAATAATAAAAAACGTATCCAGTCAGAATTTACATCGAAGATGGGACTGATTGTGGTTAAGCCAAAACCGGGATATGGCTCCACAAATGATGGAAACACCGCAAGGCGTTTTTTTTTTTAATCCCGATCTCAGCTCGGAGATAACAAGTATCGACAAGGAACTTATTGTTAAGTTTTCGTTGATACTTAGGATATTGGCTAGCGGGTACCATGTTGAATTAGAAAAGTTTCGGAGTTTGTTACAGGAAACTCGTAATTTGTATATAAATTCTTACAGTTGGTATTATATGCCTGCAACTGTCCACAAAGTCTTGATTCATGGGTGTGAGATAATAAGTGCTTTCGACTTACCTATTGGACAACTGTCAGAAGACGCCTTAGAAGCAAGGCACAAGGAAGTTAGGAAAAACCGATTATCTCACACCCGCAAATCATCACGAACTAATTGTAACAAAGATTTGATGAACATATTATTGCTGACATCAGAGCCCTTACTATCAATAAACCGAAAAGTTATGAAACAGAAAACTAGCAAATATAACAATGAAATTAATAAATATCTAAAAAAAAATTATTTAGTTGTTTCAGAAGATTTAAATTTGGAATTCAATGTTTCTGAAATATTAAGCAATGAAAGCGGTTCGGACTAATAATTAGCTCTGAGTTTAACGTTTGTTATTTATTTTATGTTTAAAAATTTTAGTAATTAAGTGTTAGTGTAGTTTAAATAGTGTCTGTTAAATTTTAATTTTGTATTTTATAATAAAAACAAGTTACAATGGCTTATAAACGCACATTTTTCTTTTTGACCCTCTATGTCAATGTTACAAATCTTAGTTGTAAGTTTTTTTGGACACCCTGTATGTGATTAACTTAGAAAATTATGTGCAAAATGTTTTCGCCTAAGTAAAAAAATAACAATTTTGTCAGAAATTGTATTATGACCGCCAGAGGTAAGTGGTATTATTTTTGTCCAATAATCTCTACTACTCGAAGCACTGTGCGCCGGTCACGTGACCCTGTAACAATCTTTGCTGTAGACTATGATACTTTTTTACTATAAGGATCCCTTGTCAATGAAAGTGGGATGGTCTAATTCGTGAAGTTGTCGATCGGGTTTGCCATATCTAACTAAAACTCTTGTTACTGGTGTAATCTGATCTGAGGCTTTGGGTATTTTAGTTTGTATTATATTATTTTGCAACAAAAGTAATTTCTTTATACTGCTAATACTAAAAAAACATTACTCTTCTTTGTATGAAAATTTTATTGCATTATGTTTAAACATATTCACCGTAAGATAAATTGATATAAACATTGGTGTTCCTGGCTAGGCTTGGCATCGTCGTTCGATCGACCTTATACTGTGAGGTAATCTTGGCAGTGACTAAATATGTAAATAATGAACTCAGTTTTTATTCTTACTCTAAGGGATCAATAGGGCGTTAAAGTCCAATAGCGCGGTTATTGTGGGAATTAGAAAAAAAAATGTACGAAAGTTCTGGGTCTGCTGAGAGCTACAACATAAAATTATTTTGTGATTATAAAGGATTAAGGATAGGTTTGCCACAAATCAAATTACATTTTTCTCAAATGGAACACCCTGTATATTGTTTTATTTTTGGTCATTCATCCAGTATATGTAAAACCTGCTATTTTTTTCACATATTTTTGAGTTCATTCGAGCTATAATTTACCTTAGAACTATAGAAAAATAAATTTTGCTTTAAAATTATTTGAAACAATGTAGTAATTTTATCTTAAAATATTAAAGCATATAATTAGTTGCAAATAACAAACAAATAAAGCATGCCATTACCCTATATTTCACATAACAAAATCTTATATTTACCTTATTTTAAAAACGTGCTTAACGTTTGAATTATTCAAGAGCTCTTTATCTAGGACTCAGACTCAAATACATTTTATAATTAATATGTCTGACCCCTTCCCAAGCAAGTTTCTGACCCAGTTTCTGTCAGATATTATTTTTAATTTATATCAAGTAAATCTGTTATTAAAACGATTCACGAAATTAGTGCATCAGAAAATGTATAGATTTTTTCATAAAATGCTGGAATTTAGTACCATGGACCTGAAATTCGGCACTTATCACGAAAATATGGACATTTGATATTTTCAACCTCTAACTCTAGTCGCCGCGAAACAAAAAAAACATTAAATTTTTTAGATTGTAATACATTTTGTCAAAGAGCTTAATAGTTGTATCTACTAACATAGGTATTATAATTGCACAACAACCGACTTGTGAAGAATAATAATTTCTCATCATTTGCATTTTATATCAAAGATGCTAAAAGTTAGGCTACTGAAAGAGTGGCGTTCTAACCTTAATCTAACCAACCTGTAAAAGGACAATTCCGGCTTAAAAGTGTCTACTGTCACAAACTTGACACTGGAGAACCATTTTAAGGACTTTCAAAAAGTTATCTAGCCAAAAAAATACAAAACCACTAAATATAAAAAAATTACAAATTCTAACTTAACACATTGCGTGCCACGCTGTAATCGGGAAAACGGCCCCAGGGGCCAAACCATATTTTTGCAATATTTGTATGTATTAACCAAAATAAATGTTTTTTCTGAATCTACTGTGTTCTTTTTTTGTAGTATTTAGTTATTTTTTTGACTTTTTTTGTGTCTCTCATATATGAGCGACATGGCCCTGTAGAAAAAAATGCGTGATATTTACACGGGTGGCCACGTCTCTCAAATATGATCGATGCATGTTTCTTAGTGTTTTCTCTTTTGTTGCAGGTTTGAGAAAAATTAAACATTAAACGCGCTGGAGAACGAAAAGAAAGAAAAAATGTCTAAACGTCATCGATCCTTGACACAGGCCGAATTGGAGGAAGAAGCGTCGAAAGTCAATACTGAAAACGAGAGTGATGATGAGTTTGATTTTGATTCCGATGTCTCTATCAACGATCCGGATTTTGGTCCTGATACCGCAGCTCCAGTATATCGATTAGAATCATCTGATGAAGAGGATAACGAAGAAGCCCCAAATATTGAAGACGTTCTTCAAGATTTGGTCATGGAAGAGGCCCGAACTGAAGGGAATGACCAAAATGAAGAAGATGACGAAATGCTAGCTTCCACTAATTGGACCGAATATGTTGGACGGCATAAGAACTTCGAGTTTACGGGTCCTAGTGGTCTGCAACAAGATTTGTCCCCCGAAATGACTCCGCTACAGGCATTTTTTCACCTCGTCGATGATGAGGTCATAAACCTTATTGTCACTGAAACCAACAGATTCTCGGACCAAACCATAGCCTATGGTTTAACACATGGCACATTTAAGATACGGAAGAACAGAAAAGTCAAGCGTTGCCCAACATGCTTTGGAAAACAATCACCGAATAGGAATAAATAATCTTAAGTTGATTAAAAATGTATCTAATAATAGATTATTGGATGCATTTGAGAGTATAGAAATAGTTAAATGTGGTAAGAAAGCACTAAATAAAGACAGCGGGCCTATTCCCTATAGTCTCCTCTATTGTTTACTTGACAACGGTGCAGACGGGTGCAACCAAGTGTGACCACATTTACCTATAAATAGTTAGGATAAGTTACTTTAGTTTATATCATCTGCTGATGATGCTAACTTGGTTAGCGAAACGCGCGTCCAGAACGTAACAAGTTGTGGTGTAGTGTGGTTAGAACTCTTGTATTTTGATCTATCTTCCACCACAGGTTCCAGTGTTAGGACTTAACATGGCTTCACGGTCAACGGAACAAAACCTTTATTTTAAGTACTGTACTAAGATTAGGTTAATAGCAGCAGATATTTGGTTTCTAAAATCATGCAAGTCTTTTTCAGTTTTCCCTAAATTCATTTCAGTCAAGATCCCTAAACAATCACCCGTTACTGGGAAGGTTGAATCTTTTGCCAAACAAAAGTGGCTAGATTTAGAAATTAAAAATCTGTATAGCAAATGAAGTATGCTTGAAATTGAAGCATACGGATTATTTAAAAAACTCACTTATAAGCTTAGTAATTTAGAATTTGAACAGTGGTTAGATTTCCAAAGAAAAATGTTCGTAGTTATCGATGCCAAATTTTTGAAGAAAATGTGTTCACTTAAAAACAAACTGAGAAAGTTGAAACCACAAAAACAAATTTCTTCGGAAGTCGAGAACATTGTAGAAAATCTTTCTTCTCAGTCTTTTGATAATAGAGAAATCGCCCTTTTGAATAAAGGTTTGAATTTTGCAGAGCCTCCAGTAAAAAATAGTTTACCAACTATTATAGGGAATATCGAAAGTTCCATTCAATACGTGCCAGAGTCAACTAAGGGATTCATTATAGAGGCTTGCAGAAATCAAATCTCAAAAAACGTTGTTAACAATAAGTCAAAATATGTTTCTCGTAAAAACACTGAAGTTATCCAGGGACTGAAGAAAAAGGAATGTTTTTATTTAAAAGCTGACAAAGGAAATAAGGTTGTTATACTAGACAAAACAGATTATTTTGAAAGAGTAGACAATTTGATTCAAACTGGTCCTTATGATTTAATTGAGAAAAACCCGTTATCAAAAATGATAACAGAAGTAAACAAATACTTTAAAACAGTGTAAAAACCTTGTGTCCGATAAACTAAAATTCAAACTAACACATAGTAACCCACAGTTATCTAAACTGTATTGCCTTCCCAAAATACATAAACCTGGGAAGTCCATGAGACCTATTGTTTCAGCTGTTGGATCACCAACGTACAATATTTCAAAATGGTTAGTAGAAGAATTCGGCAAATTAAATATCTCGTATGATAACTTTGAGGTTACTAACTCGTTAGAATTCTTAGATAAAATTAAGAATGTTCACTTAAAAGA